>JAUMTR010000003.1:1464268-1499076 GCA_032270685.1 Microctenopoma stevenorrisi
AGGAGGAGGAGGAGGGGAGGTGTGTGTTAGAGGAGGAGGAAGTGGTGTGTGTTAGAGGAGGAGGAGGAGGTGTGTGTTAGAGGAGGAGGAGGAGGGGAGGTGTGTGTTAGAGGAGGAGGAAGTGGTGTGTGTTAGAGGAGGAGGAGGAGGTGTGTGTCAGACACAGAGACAGAAGGTTGTGGCGTCTGTCCCGCCTGCAGCGTTCAGGTTCGGCTCTGAGGCTCTGACCCACTTTGTCTTCTCACACAAACAGACGGCGTCCTCGTGTCCAGAGGCGCTTCCAGCGCTCACAGTGAACCAGTGTCTGTTCTCAATGCTGTTCACGCGCACTCAGTTCTGGTTCTGGTTTGACCCTTGCATACAGGATTTCTGCTCCGCTCCATCCTTTACTCCTCTGCAGTGACCATGATATGTTGTATCTTCTGCCCCCCCCCCTCCCACCTTAACGACGATGACCTTCTGAGCTGAATTCTCCTGTTAGCTCCTTCACTGTCTTCCCTCTGCTTCACACCGCGTCTGCTCTGCTTTCCCAGCGCTGGTGCGCCTGCGTGGCAGCGAGGACGTGAGCAAGGACCTGCAGGAGATGAAGGAGGAGAGCGCCAAGATGGCGATGGAGAAGAAGGTGACCATCCTGGAGCTGTTCCGCTCGCCGCTGTACCGCCAGCCCCTCGTCATCGCCGTCATGCTGCAGCTCTCCCAGCAGCTGTCGGGAATCAACGCGGTGAGTCTGAAGGCGTCGGCTACATTGAACTCGTCTTCATCACGTGGCTAGCCAGAATAAGAGGAACACTCCTGTTAGCAGAATATTTGTGCATATAAGTGTCTGCGTCACACACCTGGTCACGCTGTTTTCTAACACTTTCGTACTTCGTCTACCTCCGCCTCGCCGTCTCCTCAGGTGTTCTACTACTCCACCGGGATTTTTAAGTCAGCCGGCGTGGAGCAGCCGATCTACGCCACCATTGGAGCTGGAGTGGTCAACACCATCTTCACTGTTGTTTCCGTGAGTCCTGCATGTGTGTGTGTGTGTGTGTGTGTGCGCGCCCATGAGCAGCACATCACTCCCTCCTGTCTCTGTTGTCTCCAGCTGTTCCTGGTGGAGAAGGCGGGACGAAGGACTCTGCACCTCCTGGGACTGGGAGGAATGGCAGTGAGCGCCCTGCTCATGACCGTCTCGCTGCTGATGGTGAGTCCGCTTCTGTGTGATGAACCTGTCAGAGATACTTCATGAACAAAACTCGAAACCCCAGCAGTCCCCTGTGTCTGGGCCAGTGTTGACGTGCGTCTTCTCACCGGTGTCTTCACAGCAAAAGGACGTTGCTGTTATGAGCTACGTGGCCATCATCGCGGTCATGCTGTTCGTGGCCATGTTCGAGCTGGGGCCCGGTCCCATCCCGTGGTTCATCGTGGCCGAGCTGTTCTCCCAGGGGCCCCGCCCGGCGGCCATGGCTGTGGCCGGCTGCTGCAACTGGACGGCCAACTTCCTGGTTGCAATGGGCTTTCCCAAACTGGAGGTACGGGGGGGTGATTGTCCTGGTTGAGTCTGTTCTATGGTTTTTATTTTGACTGTCCTGTGTCCAGGTCGAACTCGGTTTTATGGTGAAACCAGAACAGTTCTGACTCGTCTCTCCTTCTTCTTTCTTCAGGAGTTGTGCGGTCCTTGGGTCTTCCTCATCTTCACCGCTTTCCTTGTCATCTTCTTCGTCTTCACCTTCATCAAAGTCCCTGAGACGAGGGGCAAGACCTTTGACGAGATCGCCCGCAGCTTCGGGGGCGCCCAGCCTCCCGCCTCCTCCTCCGCTGAGGACCCTCCCGCCAGCGCCGGCACCGCCGCGGCGCTCCCCGCCTCGCCCGTGAAGGAGAAGGTGCCGCTGGTGGAGGCGCCTGCGCCGGCTCCGCCTTCCGCAGCGGAGACCACGCCTCTGGAAGCTAAACCAAACTCCACAGTGCAGCAGAGCGTGTAGAGCAGCTCTGAACGGGTGACGGAGGTTATAAACGAAGGAAGAATCAATAGAAGCTAAAACATTTTGATACCAGACACACACAGAGAAACAGCGTCCTTCTGCTTTAACTCCCACGGTTCCTTCGTTTACAGCCTTCCTCACGATAAAAAGGGAGAGATCCAACACTACAGACTCAAACTACTGCACATTCCTAGGAATTCAGCTCATTTAACAAACGTCTATTAGAGACAGACACGGCACGGTGAAGCAGACTAGAGGCCAAGCGTGTCCACGGCCTCTGCAGGTGTTTCCAGATGTAACGCTCATTAACACAGGCGATGCGCCGGCCTGTTTTTAAAGTTCAGACAGCTTCTGTAGTGCAGCGTAACGTTCCATAGATGTGGGTTCATCGAGTATTACTCAGTCACGTTTAGCTCCATAATCACGCGTGGAAGGAGCATCTTTTTAAACGCGCGCTCAGCCCTCAGCCAGTCAGAGCCCTTCTCAGGCTTTAATCAGCTCCTGGTGAACACAGGCAACCTCAGTGTGACCGTTTTCCCCTGGTTGTTCAACGAAATGAGCAGCAGTTACAGACACATTCAGTAAATCTGAAGTATTTACTGTTAATATTCTGGCGTCTGGGGATAAAGACTCAGCTGGTTTAAGTTGGTGCTATGTTCACATATATATTCTAAACAAGCATAACTCATGACTAATGAGCCGGTAGCTGCTGCTTAACGACTGAGGCTGAACTCCAGATATCTGTAGGGTCACGTGCAATGGATATTTATTTAGTTGGAGAGAATATTCAGAGTATTTATTCCCTTAGAAATCGATTTTTGTATAGAGTATATAGTTATAACACACCAAAGCAAAATGAGATTCGTCAGGCTTTTCAGACCCAAAATATGAAGCGTTTTCATGAGCTTCATCAATCAGCTGAAGCGTAGACCAGAGATTTATTCTTTATGACGATACACAGAGAACTAAATATAGGAAATGCCTCTATTTACATGCACTTTGTTAACGCTCGGAGCTGCAAGGCGAGCTTTAGACACACGATCATGGGGCACAGCAGCGCTTTCAAGAGATTTTCAAGAGATAGTTCAGTGTGAGCGATCACACACGTCTGACCAAAAATGATCCATAAATCTATAGATACTGTGGCTGCACACGATGTGCAGTCGATGTAGAATCAGCCTAAACATTCGAGGAAAAGATGAGTTCATGTGATTTAAGGAGAATTCTCCAACACAAAGAGACATTTCTACTATATTTACTCAGCTTCACAGACTCTCTTCATAACCCGAGTACGTGCAATCAAAGCAAAGAGCGACCTTCCAAAATAAGAGTTCTGCCATACTAAAAAAACTTGAATCACACAGTACTTTTATTTTGACATGACTTTATGGTAGTTTTAGAAGTGATTCATAGAAATATTATCAGAAACGTTTAAAGGAGGTTAACGGGTACAAGTTACTCTGTACTGGGAGAGGGTGGGAGGGTGTGTGTGTGGGGGGGTGAACAGTTAACTATTCATCTCCTGATGTGGTCTGACAGCTCGGATCAAATTGGTTCTCTCAGCCTTTTCTTATCCCACTGAATGGATTTAAAAACACAATCGTTCCTCCTGATTATAGACGTATTTAAACTAAAACTAATAGTAAGTTTATAGGAATAACTTCACTTTTCGAACAAGTACAAAGTGCTGTACAGTGAAACCAATAAAGTTCTGCTCAGCAGTCCCGAACAGACGTGTCGAGGCTTCACGACGTGGAGACTGAATTCAATGTAATGACGCGTTGGAGGGCGCCAACGTGATGAATGTGTGTTCAGACGCTCTGTACGACTTTTCAAGCCCAAACACGCTGAAGCAACTTTTCACTCATGCACCAGAAGCCTGTGCGCGTTTCTGGCTTCACTCGTCGCGTTTGACCTCGTGACCTTTTGTCCGAACACTCACGTGTTTGTGTGTAGTGTGTGTCAGTGTTTCACCCAAAGTATATTTTCTATTTTCTGTCCTGACTGTGTGAAATGTTGTAGCTTAGGAGGCTTTTTCCATCCACGCTGCACCTTGAGGACATATTTATTTATTTATGTATTGGCCACGCTGCAGAAATATTTATCTTTACAGGGAAATGAATCCTGTGGAGTGATGCTTTAGAGGGGCTCGTTGTTGTAGTGTTGTACCTGTGGGTAGTGGTGCTGGTGGTGTTAGTGTTCAGTGTTGTGTTCAGCCTCTCCTGTGACCGTCCAGCCTCTGTGCGTGGCAACACCCACGTTCCTCCTTCAACACGAACTGAGCTAATTATGAGATCTAAAGATGATATAATAATCTGCCTAACAGTGAGAAACCACGTTGCGACCTGTGTTTGAAACGCTGAAACCTTTGCTTTGGTCTGAGAGTGTTTAGAGGTGGTGTGACTGAGACTAGCTGGTAAGCCATATGCACACTGTGACGTTTTACTGAAGGGTGCAGACTTCAGACCAACTGCCTGGTGCGACTGTTCCCTATAACGCGCTGTGACGTCTAGTGTGTGGAACCCAGGCCAGGCCACATGATGCACGTGTACAAAGACAGACGTACGAGTATTCATTTTTAAAACGTGTATTTTTTACCAGAGTACTATTTATATGTTGCACATGTGCTGCAGATTATTTTCCTTTCTTTGTGGGGTTCACACACAGAAGCGTGATCATGTTTTTTCACAGCTGTGTATTTATTTTTTTATCTGTGTGCCTGATCACATCACGCTGATCGATAGTATTAGTATAGTATTAATAGTTGTTGATAGTATTAGCTTCTTTTTTTTTCCTGGCGGCCATATTGCTGTTCTTCTTCTCTGAGGATTCTCTGCTGCAGTCGCGTTGCCACGGCGACAGCCTACAACAGTCGGAGTTGTGTTAGCTAGCAACAGTCTGGGAGCAACGATCCAAACTGTTGAACGTGAGGATTTTTTTTTCCTTTTTCATGTTCGACTCAATGAAGAATGAAACGTATAGTGAAACATCAGCAGCTCTGGAATCAGGACAGAAATCTCTCCTCACTGTACGTTTGTTGTCTCTGTTGCTCGGATGTGTGTGTGTGTGTGTGTGTTGTTCCTGTGTAGGTAGTAAGTGTGTGTGTTTGTGCATGGTGTACTGTGAGTCTGCTGTTTGTGCCTCTCTGCACCTCGCTGCCCACACACACGTGTTTGTGTGTCTGAAATCTGTCCCTCACCTAACAACACCCTTCACGTTGCTGTGGAGGCCGTAGTGCGGTCGGGGCCGACTGATTTTAGACACACAGCATCATGTGTGCTCTTTTTTCCACTGAAAAGTCTGAATAAAGTGACGTTTCCGGGAGGTGTTGGGGCTTTGGGGGGACTGCAGGGTGAAAACGTTTAACCAGTTGTTGTTCATGTGCCGCGCCAGTGATGCTCCCCAGCTGTGTTTATACTGTACATACCAGATATAATGTTGTTAAATGAAATATCCATTCGTGTACCAAGATGATTTATCCTGATTAAAAAAGAACAAAAAGACACGATTAGTCTGTGAGATTTATTAAACACGAATAAAGTCTTTATTTAATGGTTTAAAAATCACTTTCATTTTCTTTACTCTGGGAAGTTTAAATCACGACTCTGGTAAAAGTTGGTTTTATTTTTTAACCTGTAGCAGCGTTTGATAAATTAGAAAAAGATTTTAAAAGAGTAACATCATTAAAACAGAAGATACATGTGAAATAAAATCAAGTTTAGTTTGACACCATTTGAATTATTTGTCCATCATTATTGAACCAGCAAGACCTGTCTCCCCTGTGTCTCCCCCGTCTCCTTGGTCTCCTCTGTCTCCCCTGTCTCCTCTCTCTCCCCTTTCAGCTTAGGCTCCCCTGTGTCTCCCCTGTCTCATCTGTGTCTCCTCTCTGTCTCTCCCCTGTCTCCTCTGCCTCCCTTGTGTCTCCCTGGTCTCCCCTGCCTCCCCTGTGTCTCCCCTGTCTCCTCTGCCTCCCCTGTGTCTCCCCTGTCTCCTCTCTGTCTCTCCCCTGTCTCTCCCCTGTCTCCTCTGTCTCCTCTGCCTCCCCTGTCTCCTCTGCCTCCCCTGTGTCTCCCCTGTCTCCTCTCTCTCCCCTGCCTCCCCTGTCTCCTCTCTGTCTCTCCCCTGTGTCTCCCCTGTGTCTCCCCTGTCTCCTCTCTGTCTCTCCCCTGTCTCTCCCCTGTGTCTACCCTGTCTCCTCTGTCTCCCCTGCCTCCCCTGTCTCCCTCTGTGCATCAGTATTTTCCTGCAGCACACAGGTTGCACCGTGATTTAGGGTATGAAGCCGGGGGCTGGGGGTGCAGGGTCCCCCTCTCCCCCCGGGCTGCAGCTCCGTCATCCCGTCGCGCCGGAAAAGGCAGAGCAGCGGAAAAAGGAGGCGTTGCCCTCCAACAACACATCAGCTGCAAATGTATGCAGAACAGTAAAAGGATCTGCTGCTGCTGCTGCTGCATCGTCCTGCAGAGAGAAGGAGCAAGAGCTGCAGACCCCCCCCCAGAGAGACAGCGGCCCCCCAGCCTCGCGCGCTCCAGAGGACGCGGTTCCCAGCCGGTGCAGGAGGAGGCTCGAGAACGGGAGCGGGGACGGTAAGGACGGCGCGAGGAGCCCCGTGATGGAGCCAGACAACAGCGGCAGCTAGCGGGATGCTAGGAGGAGTAGCCTCCGGTGTTAGCTGCTGGGCAGCTAGCTCCCGTTAGCTATCACAGATAGAGAGTGTGTGTGTGTGTGTGTGTGTGTGTGTGTGTGCGCGCGCGCGCAGGAAGAAGCTACAGAGGAGAGAGCGTGGTCGTGGTGGTGGTGGTGGTGGTGGGGGGGTCATGATGAATGCTGCAGGGATGATAAATGAGTTCAGACGAAGTGAAACTGGTCCAGACAAGAAGATAACCTGTGTGTGTGTGTGTGTGTGCGCGCGCGCGCAGGTGTAGAATAACATTAAAATAATAAAGTGCTCATGTTCTAGTTGTGCTACTTTTCAGAGACTGGGTGTTTTTTTATTGTGGCACAGCTTTGATATTATGGAGGAAAACACGTAGCAGCAGCAGCAGCTCTGTGTTCACCTGATGTTCACCTGATGTTCACCTGATCACACTGTTGTCCCTCTGTCCCACTAACACCCGTCTCCTTTGCGTCCTCAGCAGCCATGGAGACGGACGGAGACCAGAACCAGCAGGGGGCCTCAACCAATGGCAGCGCTGCCTCCGGGACGAGCTCCCGCCCTTCTCCGATGAATTCCATGTCTCTGTATGAGAGGCAGGCGGTGCAGGTGTGTGTGTGTGTGTGTGTGTGTGTGTGGAGTTTCTAGGTTCAGCACCTCGTGTGCGGTCTTCCTCTCTGGTTAACGTAGAGAGTGAGAGGATGCTGAAGATTGTGTTTGTCTTTACACATCTGATTTATTCCGTGGACAGAAGGTGACGGAGAGCGACTGTAGCGACTCGCCGCGCGCAGCCATCTGTCTCCGTCACCCTGCAAACACTAATCCAACCCGCACCGACTTCTTCCTGTAGGAGCTGCGGCTCATACATCAGGCAGCGGGCAGGAGGGCTGCTGCCTCCCCACTCTCTGCCCTCCTTTCTCCTCCTCCCCTCCCTTAGTGTGGCTACGGCGCCACCGCGCTGCTGTGACATTTCTGTCCAGTTCATTTGTCCTCCTCTCCGCCCTCCAGGCCCTGCAGGCGTTACAGAGGCAGCCTAATGCAGCGCAGTACTTCCAGCAGCTGATGCTGCAGCAGCAGATCAACAACGCCCAGCTGCACAACCTGGCTGCTGTGCAACAGGTAAAGGTGCGTGCAAGCGGGAGGAAGCATCAGGAGTCCTGAGTGAAGATATTTCCATTTTCACACTCTCTTCACTTCTTCTCAGGCGACTCTGGCTGCCAGTCGTCAGTCAAGTCCTTCCAGCAGCAGCAGCTCGTCTCAGGCCACCAGCACCACAGCGGTATGTACTGCTGCTTCACGGACTAGTCCTTTATGTTCAGTCTAAGCTCAGTGATTCACCGAACAGGTTCATCAGGGGAATAATGGGTTCTAAAAAGTTCTTACGTAGTACTTACACACTATATTCTACAGGCCAGTGCAACATCTGGAGCAGGCCCCACAACCAGCAGCCGTCCTATGGGTGCTTCAGCAACATCCACAATCAGCCAGTCAGTGGTGCTCAGTGGGACGGCGGGGGGGCAGGGACAAATGTACCTGAGGGTGAGTTTCACCGAACGTAACTGGAATTAGCGGACTGATGATTTGATATGTTCTAGTGTGATGGGTGTTCTGTCCTCCCGCAGGTCAACCGCTCCCTGAGGGCCCCCATCTCCTCGCAGCTCATCTTCATGCCCGGCAACGCGGCAACGGCTGCCGTGGCAACCATCGCCAAGCAGCCGCAGGCTCAGCAACAAGAAGTGACGCCATCCTCCTCTGCCAGCAGCCAGTCAGACAGTATTCAGGTTCGTGGACTAAGTTTCTCAACGTCGCATCTTTTCCTTTACTCTTTGTTACACTGCTGTGTCTCCGCTTGCAGGTGCAGAATCTAGCGGTGCGAGGTGTGTCCACTCCCAAAGTGGTGGGTGTTAAGACTGAGGCCCCAGAGAGGACTGACTCAGGTAGAGACCCACCTGTCTGACTACACCATGTCCAGCTTCTAAACGCTGAAAACGATAAATGCTAACTGAGCAGTGCTGTTTCATCCCTGTTTGTCCTCAGCTGCCTTCTCCCTGGTCCAAAACTCCCAGTCCTCCATCAAGCCCAGTCAGCCTCAGCACCAGACCCCCCACATCAAAATCCCTACCTACCCTCAGCCCACCAACCTCAAAGCCCATCCCTCTTCCTCGTCCGGTGCTTCCTCCTCTTCCTCGTCCTCCACCTCCTCCATTCCTCTCTCCCAGCTCCTGCTTCACAGAACACGGACCCTCACCACAGGAACCACAGCCCCCACAGCAGCACACACCCTAGTCTTGACGTCCAGCGCAGCATCTCAGCCCCACGGGTACCCGGTTGGCACGGCAACGATCAAACCAGCGGCCAGCGCTCAGACTCTGGTGGTGCAGCCGCTGCAGAAATCATCTTTAGGCGGAGAGAAATCGGGCCACGGCAACGGGCCCATCCCCATCCAGCCTAAAACCATGCAGGGGCTCCGTCTGCCGCTGCAGCTGCCGTCTAGGAACCCTCCACCCATCCTGCCAGCTCCCCCGCCTGCCACCAGCTCCACCCAGCCTCCACAGCCGCCACACATCCCAGTACAAATCGTGGGAGCCCGGCAGAGCACGCTGGGAAACACCCAGACTCTGGCTCTGGCCAGGGGCAGCTGCAGCCAGGACGGAGCAGCCGTCCTCAGCAGTTCGTCCAGCTTGCTCACCATGGTGGCATCCATCGCTTCCAGAGAGGGCGGAGTCGTGGGCCGAGGGGTGGGGCTGAAGACATTTCAGTCACCCCAAGAGGTTCCTCCGCTGGCTCAGGTCTCTCAGGTGCATCCACAGGCACAGAACGGACCCCTGACCTCCAGCCCCGCCCCCTCGCGGTCTCCCACTATCTCTTCTCCTCCTTCCTCCCTGTCTCGCCCCTCCCTGCCCCTCCCCCTTACAGCTGACGAGCAGAGAAGAGCATCAGCTGCTGTGACCGCCAACGGAGACGCAGCTGGAAGTCAAGCTCCACAGGTCAGTGGCTCGTCGTGGAAACAGATGTTCCTGTGTGAGATCACTCCTGTGCACGGACGACCGCGCCGTCACGTGCTGGGAACGACTGAACTGCACTCTTAGAAGCTTTTCTTTTTTTCAGGTGAAGCCCACGGCTGGTTCCCGAAAGAGGAAATCAGACTCTGATTCAGCCAACGATGAAGACGGGGCCCCCGCCCCGCAGATCCCGCCTGTCAGAGATCACACCTCTGCACTCTCAGCTAAGCCCGACGAAGCAGGTGACGGCAACACGGACAGAAAACACAGATTGTCACGACGTTCGACCGGTTCAACACTGTTTTACTTTTCTAGGTTGTGGTGCTGCTGCTCCTCCAGCCTTCTCCTCCGCCTCCTCCTCTCCCCCTCCTGTGCTGGCGGTGTCCCGTGGCGGCTGCGGTCAGGGAGAGAGAGCTCCTCCTCCCCAAGCTGTGGTTAAACCACAAGTCCTCACACACCTCATCGAAGGCTTTGTCATCCAGGAAGGGGCGGAGCCGTTCCCTGTGAGTACACGGGACTGGCAGTGTGAGACCTCCTCTTTCTGCAGGAGGCGCTCACGCGTCCGTTTGTTGGGGCGACGACGCACCACAGTACAACATACGACCACAGCTGTTGACCCCGCAGAGGGAAACTTAAAGCGGTTAATTACTGCCCGTCCTGGCGCCCCGGCTCCCGTCACAGCAGCGGAGCGTCTTTATCTCCGCGGGAATGTGACAGATTATTTGGCTTCTGCTTCTTCTCAGCGCCGGCTCCTATTTTTAGGTTGCAGTTCGCCTGCAGCCCAGTTAGGACACAGTGAGACATCGTCTCCAGGGCCGCCGTGGAAACAAAGACACAGTCCAAAAGTGATTGTGTGAATATTCAACATGAAAACTGTCAATTAGGTCAAATTACTTTTTGGTTTATTGGAACCTGCAGAATCCCTGAATACACAGTCAGCCGTTACATCTATATGTAACATGTAGGTGTGAATATGTCATAAATAAATACAGCGTGTGCTCCCTGCTGATTGACAGGTTTGTGGTCCGGTGAAAGACTCCGCTGGTGAGGACGTCACTAATGACAGCCCCGACACGAACCAGTCAGAGACCGTTACAACAGCCACAGGTAAGTGTCGCTCTGCGCGGAACGTGCTGCGTGTTTGAGGCTTGGAAATGAGTGTTTGTAGAAGAATTCCTCCCCCTCGCTGGAGGGAGGGAGGATGACAGCCGGCAGAGTGAACCGAAGTATACGTGGTGTCAGATCTCATCTCGGAGTCGCAATTATCTTACAGTCAAAGCAACAAATGTTTTATTAAAGGCTAAAGACATAGATTAGAGTTAATTTGTACGTTCAGATAACAGACCCAGCTAAATGACCAGGTAACGTCACCACACGTAATCAACATGACAGCGTCTGGACCTGCACAGTGAACTGACCCTCGTTTGATCTTTGTGCCTCAGGAGCTCGCTCTGAGCTTCTAATAACACCTTCACACTGTCCGCGTTCCTCCTCTGGCTGCGACGGAGTCCGTGTTTCCCAGCGCTCAGGGGAACGCGGGTTTCATTCGACGGTATATTAACCACCTGCTCTGTTCTCTTTCCTCAGTGCTGAAGTGCGAGTACTGTAAAAACTTTGCCCCAGCGAGCCAGTTCAGAGGCACCAAGCGGTTCTGCTCCATGTCCTGTGCCAAGAGGTACTACAACATGCATCAGATCAAGTGTCTACAGCGGAAGCCCCTTGAGAAATCGCTCTTCTGTCGCGCCGCTTCCACTTACTCTAATAGTTCATTCCTGAAAACACTTAATAGTTCAATAATCATAAATAGGAAATATTGACAACCTGCCTGACGGTGCAGAACTCGGTCCGCGGTGGAGGCTCCAGGTGTTTCTGACCCGATTTAAACGTGAGCCGAACTATCGAATGATCAGCGGCGCGACAGTTGTGTGTGAATTCCCCGGTGGCTACGGCTGAATAATCTTCACAGCATGTATGTGTTTAGGTACCTCATCCACAGACAAACAACGTGTAACATGTTGGTTCATTTGAAAACGTGCATACGTGACTGTATCTTGAGTTTTACGATAAGAACAATGCTTTTTGTGCATTGTTTGAAACTATATGCTGCCAGCATATGATTCCACATTTTATGCTCCTGCTTTGCATTTGTCCCTTTGCCCACTACACGCGTAGACTTCATACCGTGTATGGCGCAAAGAGATTTTACTGTATGTGTTGCTCGTCCTGGCTTCAGTACCGCATATGTCACTCTTTGTCTACGATACAGTATGTATTGGTTCCCCAGGTACAACGTCAGCTTCAGGCAGCACTTCTGCGTGCGTCAGGGTCACGTACAGGGCCAGGATTGGACCCCGGATCAAGCCCGAGACCAGGGTCATCTCTCCAACTCGGACGACGAGGGAGGCGTCGCCCGGCGGAGGGTTCCCCGCAGGACCAGCTCAGAAATCGCCAGTGCCAAGATAGCGGGGAGACCCATCCCAGTGAAGGTGAGAGCGCACCGAGGTCACTGCCGCTGGTTCTGGTACCAGGTGTGAATGTGTGGAACTAAAACAGCATGAATCCTCCTCTGCAGTGCCACTCCGAGTCCAGCCGTTCGGACGAGGAGTCCAGCGGAGACGAGGATGAGGACGACCCCATATCCCTCTCGCCCGCCTCCTCAGCTTCTTGCCACCAGCCGCCTCCCCCGCTCCCGGCAGAAAGCTCGGCACCCGGCTGCCTCCCAACTAGCCCCTCCCAGTGGAGCGTGGAGGATGTGTCGCAGTTCATTTCCTCGCTCCAAGGTGAGGATCTTCCAAATCAGACGTCGCTGTTGTAACAGCGCATTTTAATACACAAACCATTCCAGTATTAAAATAACAGAGGAACTTCCATTTGTCCTCCTCCTCGTCCTGGCAGGTTGTGAGGAGCTCGCCACCCAGTTCCTGTCGCAGGAGATCGACGGACAGGCCCTCCTGCTGCTGAAGGAGGAGCATCTCATGTCCACCATGAACATCAAGCTCGGCCCCGCCCTCAAGATCTGCGCCCACATTAACAATCTGAGGGACTGATGTAGTCCAGCGTGTTTTCTCCCCTGACTCCTGGCTCTGCACCCGGTTCAGATACAGAACTGGTTCCCGTGGAGTCCGAGTCCTGCGGGTGAATGTATGAGGTACAGGTCATTGTTAAAAAACAAAGCCAAGGCTCCTACGCCTCCACGAAATGGAGCTGCAGCACTGGAATCAGCTGTTGCCGTGTCCACTCCTATGTTTGTCCAGCCCTTCCTGAGCGGTCACGTTTGCACAGAAATAATCGGATAACCCGCAGGAGCGCTTCCAAACACGCTGCCTCTGCACAGAATCCCCCTTCGTTCAGACCGAGTGATGTTGTTTTGTCTTCAATATGCACAATTTCAATCTTCTGTCTGTCCGAACGAACGAATGAGAAAAGAAGGTTGTGAATGTATTTTCAACACAGAAATGAAAACTAACGGGACTGTTACTCTCACAGACCTTAATCTGCAAAAAACCTTTTTGTGCAAACTGAAATGTTTGACTCTTCCTTCTGCCTGAACCTTTATTTCTCTGACAAAAGCAAAAAAGTTTCAGTATGTAAATACAAGTAAGTTTGGAGTTTGTCGTCTGTAACACAATCACAAAACCGTAATGTTTACGGCTGTCTTTCCTCTAAATTCCACTTTTCAGGACGTTCACCGTTACACTGTAGTTGACTCTATATAAGACTTAGTTACGTACGTGTGGGAGGCAGCCCCAACTCTCTCTTATTTCACCTCTGTCCCAAAGTTGTTTCCTTGTGTTACAGGCATCAAACACTTAAAACTGATTATATTTTCACCTATATTTATAAAATGCAGCTGAGTGAAAACCCTGGAAGTCTTTTGCCAGATAAATAGCAAATTGAGAAATAACAGATTTGAGTTTTTACAGCATTTTAGGGAATATGATTTGAAGAACATAAGTGTTTAATGTAATATATCCTGTCATGTGTGGAGAGGGTAGTTCTTTCTGTCCTATCCAGATTCACACTCATTGTTCTTTCTGAAACGTGTTTTTGATGGCGCCTGCTTTAAACTGCAGTCAGCGTGTTTGTTCGTTCAGTGTGTGTAATAAGTACTTTCATTGTTATCTGTAGATGGTGGCACATTTTGGAAGTGGCCTGTTTTGTAAGTCACAGGGTACGGTGAGGGTACAGGGTAGTGGCTGCAGAGTCCTGATGAAAGCCAAATTCTCAAAGGATCAGAGAGCATTTTATATTTCAGTATATTGCAGGGTCAAAAATACTGATGTCATATTTGATTTTGTCGCATCCCTGTTGTTAGTTTTCACGTACAGAGCAACAGCGTAACTGCAGCATACTTTCCAATGCGAGTTTACGCTCTGTACGTTGAGGAGATTTTCTTAAATGTCATTTTGAAACAGGACTCTAACCTTTTCTAAGCTGTGTGACAGCGTGAGTAAAGGGTAACGCCGCGGACTTTCACATAGTGTTTGAAGGTGATGCTGAAACTGAAATGGATGCCGACCATGCTCCTATGCTGGTAGCCGCGTGGACCTGCGTTTAAAGCCACACCTAATGAGCGAATGTGTGAATGAGAGAACCTAAATCTATACTGTAATAAGTGTACAGCTTGCCTTTATATTTAAATGCACATTTGTTTGCTGGCCTGCCTTGTTTGAGCTTTTCACTGTAGGAGTTTTCTCATGTTTATGTGAACCGTGTGGCCTTTCTCAATAGTCCCTACAGTAGGTTTCAATGAGGACTCTCTGTTTTTTAACCGCTTTTCATATCATTCCTCGTTTTATAGTGGTGCTTACTTTTTTACAATTATTTCAAGCAAAGACTTTTATTGACTTAAATAAAAAAGCGTGACTGAATCGTAGCTGCCTTGATTAAGGAAACTTGGCGTCTTCCTCATAGCTTTGTCACATAGCGTGTAACTACCAACAGTATTTACCTGTCTAGCTACCTTTAGCTTTATTGTTAGTCGCTGTGGCTCTCCCAGTAATTTCTTTCATGAAGGATGACAGTCTTTGAAGGCTGTGTGTTCATATTTTGGAGTCGCCCCATGGTTTTGGTGTCTTTAAATCTGCAGGTTTTGCAGCATTTTATGAAGACTGAAACAAAAGCACTTGTTCTGCATTACAAGTGATGTCCGCCACTGTTTCTTACTGAAACCACTGCTGTTCCGCAGTGGGCGCCAGCGCAATGTTTGTTACCAAGCAGGCTGCTGGAACTTTGTTTGTTTAGTTATCGTTCTCCAAAAAAAGTAGCACTTTTCTCACAAAATAACTTTTATTTAATTCTTTTTTTTTGTTACTGACTCAGCTACTTCAGAATCAAAAGGCGTTTGTTTGCAATAATCAGAAACTACAAAATGTTGGAGAAGTTTGATGAGGTGAGGTTAACAATATCATCATGCAAATAAATAATCAAAGAACTGTTTTAAAACTGTGATGCCTGTGTGTCCTTTTGTATGTCGGAGAACAAAGCTATAAAGGGATATTTTCTAAATATATTTATTGGGGCTGCACACGTGAATGATGCATATTATGGCACAGATAATAATAAGGATTTTTTTTTAATACAAATTTTTTGCTGAATACACATCACATTTCAAAAATACTGAGAAGGCTGCATGCTGGTTGATGCATTCACACAAATTAATGTAGTTGAGATAAATATTGAACTGTGCAAAGTAAATACTAAATGTTATTGCACTTCTGTTCAGAGCAGTGCTTTTAAAATTAACATGCGCAATAAACTACTTTTGAATTCATTATTAACTTTTGCTCGTACAGTGTGATTAATCGCGATTCAATTTTTAACTGCAGAGTTTAGGCAGCTGCCCTGGTGCCTGGGAAATTGCATTTTCTAAATGTGAAATTGTGCAGAAAATATTAATGTATTAATTTTCAATATTATAATCCTTTAAGTCATATTTACAGTCCATATATTAAGGTAGGATGCATCCGCTCCAGGTGTGGTCAACAAATGTCAGACAAGTCATTTTTAACAAATCAAAATAATAATAAAAACAGAAAGTAAAATCACTTTATTTCAGAATAAAAATGTTGACTTTGTCAAAGGATGCCATCTTGGTTTTCATAATAATAATCAGCTATAGAAGGACGACCGGGTGCCTTTCTGTGTGGAGTTGCATGTTCTCCCCGTGCCTGCGTGGGTTTCCTCCGGGTACTCCAGTTTCCTCCTACCCTCCAAAGACATGCATGTTAGGTTGATTGGTCACTCTAAAATTGTCCGTAGGTGTGAATGTGAGAGTGTGCATGGTTGTTTGTCTGTATGTCTCCATGTTGGCTCTGCGCTGGACTAGTGATCCATCCAGGTGTACCCCCCGACAGCTGGGATAGGCTCCAGCACCCATCGCGACCTGACGCGGATAAGCGGAAGATGATGGATGGATGGATAATCAGCTTTTATTGTCATATTTACATGTTACAACAAAATTTGGCACTGAATGTCTTGCTCAAGGACACGCCTGGTATGGGGGATGGGCTGGGATTTTGGCGTCCCAGTCTAATGCTTATCCCACTGAGAGACCAGGCCGCGTAATTACATAAATTAAAGTGCTTTATAATGCTATTTTTCAACAACAAAACAACCACAATCTCCTGAACAACATTTACGCAGGAGGTGAACTTTTAATAAGGTTATTCTTCACTTATTCTTCATTATTGCAGCAGACTTTAGCAACCGTCCACAAGAGAGCAGCAGTGTCCTTCAGTGGTGGTACTCTCAACCAATCAAAACACAGCATAGTTGTAATGTTCTCCATATCCCGCCTCCCTCAGGTATCTCTCGATGTCTATTAGTTCAGCCACTGTAATAACTGTCCTCCCATTGGCTGATTTCTCTCCCGCCTGAAGCATTGTAATTAGCGCCGACATGGAGGGCCGCGCTTGTGAGTTCCACTGACAGCAGGATTTTATGATGGAGTACCTGACGTAGAGAACAAGGTTACACATTATTAAATGTCAGATTTCTGTGAAATAAATTTTATACTGTGAACAATATTTCTATACTGCTGGCATCTAGTAGAAGCGCTGAAACTAAAGGCATTAATTTAAAGGCAGCTAACAAGCTAACGTTAGCTCAAATTTTGGTTAGCTGTTGGTGGTGTATAGCTAACCACACATTAATCACCTTACTCGAGCAAACAATTATGTCGGCAGTTTAGCGACAATTTGTGGCCTCCTGTTGGTTTTTTTGGAGTTATCGTCTCCTAAACTTGATGATTTTTTTTCCTACAAACTACAGGTCTGGTTTCCAGCCACCAAGCTAGTTGGCGGGACGCCGTGTTTGTGTTGAGTTCATTTAGTGCACTAATTATTTTATGATTTGGGTATCTGTAACTGATGATCCACGACAGTGGTTTGTGTTTTTAACTAACATTCCAAGACTGCCTGTTTGAAATGTATTGTCATAGATGTAAAAACTTGTATTAGTCTGTCTGATGATTCAGTTTTTCCCTCATTGCAAACTTCACCAGATCCAGTGTGGCTCAAAAGTCATTTGACGCGTCAGGTGTTGACTACATTAACCTGCGGATACTAAAGTCTGTTTAAAACACAGTCTCATATATGGGAGATAGTTATGGTATTTATGTAATAATAAGACACTGACAGTATTACTTTCCTTCCCATCCACCCAAACAGGTCTAGAACAAATTAAAACATGTTTAAAGTGCAGTTTGACCTCCTTCCCTCCATTCAGACCACACTGACTCAACATAAAATATGTATAAATCCATTAAAAGGTGGCACCGTATAGCTGTTGAACATTGCACTTTTCCACTTACAGTGAGTTGGAGCAGGCAGCTGGCCGTTTAAGATGCTTTCCTCTTTGGAGATATTGTAGAAGTTCAGTCGCCATCACCTGAGCAAACGGTGGGTCACCTGTTTACATGGGAGTACATGTATTAAAATAAAATACCTTTACTTAAAATACATGCAGTAAAAATATTGTCTTTAATATCTACTTTGTATTACTGTCCAATTCTGTTCTTAAATGTATTGGATATATATTTCGAATAAAGCCAACACTCGCCTAATGTGACCATTTCGTACAGCAGAACGCCAAATGACCATCTGTTAGAAAAGAGAATTATTTTCTGTATAAAATAAACTGTAAACTGCTCATGTAATATAGTTTTGTAAAATACAGTTGCAACAAACATCTCATTTAACAAACATTGTTATTCCAAGTTATTCCTCATCCAGAGATCAGCTAAAAATGTATTCAAACAGACTTTGGTCAAAATTCATTTTAGTGGTGATACGAGATGTTTAAATTTGATCTTTGGTCATTTCCTCGCTGTTATTCAGTATTTTTACACAGGTCTTGTATACTCACACGTCACTGCTCTGACTGATGCTTCTCCTGGCCAGCACTTCAGGTGCCTGCCACTTCTTCCGCTGCATGTCGTCCGCTTCTCCTGGAGAGCCAGCCCGTGTGCTCCTGCGGTAAGCTGAACCCAGTCCCCACAGCTTGGCTGTCAGATCTGCACCAACCAGAACGCTGTGAGCTCCCACGTTGCCATGGATGCAGCTCTGACTGTGCAGGTACTCCTGTGTGTGTGAGTGTGTCGATAAAGACTGTGAGGTGCACAAGGTCTACAAGACTTGGAATAAAAACCTACCGTAGACATTTAGGCTGTATTTACATGTGGAGTGCAGGTACTGTTTAGATAATTTAAGCTTTAAGCATCTGAGTTTAGGCCAAAGTGAGAGCTCCACAAAAACATTGACATCATTTTCATGAATATGAAAACTTATGAAGATCCGAATACATGAACTCTCCTACACAATTTTCATATTTATATTTGCTTAAAAATAGAGAAAGAAGTTTGACCCACCAGGGCAGAGGCCACTTGTCCTGCCATAAGGAAGATCCTCTTCTCTGTCATGCTGTGGGAAGTCTCTGAACCGGAGTTACTCTATCAGAGTGAGAAAAGGAGAATGAAAGTCTGTCAATGCTGCTTTTTGCGGCCACGCTGCGTCATCCGTCTCACGTTAGATACCCCACACAGGCCCCCCTCCTTGGATCGTTTGTGTCAGACTTGTTTGTGTTGTAATAGAAAAAAGTACATTATTTATAGAACACTATTCAGGATACAGTACAACAGTATCTATATTGAGGAGGTTAATAATATTTTTATCATTTTCACAGTGCAATTGTACAGATGTCATAATGTTTAGCTATGTTTTAGCATGACGTGCTATGACTGTTGTGGCAGATGTATTTTAACAATGGTTCATTTTGTTCTGCATCTTATTACATATTCAAAGAAATAAGATGGACTATGGTGCCTCTGTTGATCACACACCCTGCTGCAGTTAGTGAGCTTAAAATCTGAATAATCTCTTTGTTTTTATTGTAAATAATGAACTGTACCATTCTACATCCCCACAGGAATCCCAGGAGGTCTCTGTGTTGGAGCTCTTCCAGCACCATCATTATTGGCGGCTGCACTGACACCACGTCCAGCAGTGCAGGTATGAAGGGGTGTGGCCCCAGTCGAGACACAAAGGAAGCAAAACCCAAAAAGTGACGCTTCTCACTGCTATTGGCATTTTCTGGGGAGACATTCAGATTTATAAAATTTAAAATACCAGCTATGTTTTACTGAGCAGCAGAGCTTTTTCTCTGTAAACATCAAACTTTGTGATTGATGTTTGACGCGGTACGTCTCACTTTACCTTTAAGCACTCTTTGGACGACGTGTCTGTTGTTTGTGTGCGCTCTGTAGAGGCTGACCGGGTCATTAGGGTTGCTGGGTAAAGTCTGTGGCAGCGCAGTGACCTGGCTCAAGGAGCTCTGTTGCCCCTGTGTGGATGTCTGTGGTACTGCAACCAGAGTTGGCCTGGCATTATGCTCAACTTGTTGAACTGACATTGGCAGCTGCTCATGTTCCAGTGGGTTTATACCAGCGGGCGCTAGAGAGTGACAGAGTTAGAATGAAAAACACAACACCACAAGGAGATTTTTTTAAAAAGACGGGCTTTTTATGTATGTTTGCTTACCGTCAATGCCCGTTAGGTTATGTCTGTGGCCAGGCCTTTTTGATTTCCTGTGTGCTGAGCTTCTGTAGTGCTGAGGAGCTTTGGTCCGTGTTTGCTTCCGCCCGGGACAAAACCTCAGACAACACACAGCCGCTAAGGTGATCAGGGTGATCCCGAGGAGAATTGAAGGGACGATTATTATCTCTAGTTCATGCGCCTTTATATCTGAGGAGGGAAGAGAAGTTCATATGTAAACATTAGTTTTAAGGAGAAGCAGTAGATTTTTACATGCTGTATTTGACAGATGTGAACTGCAGGGCCGTCGCACTGAGGGACTGTCCCTTAGTCTTCTACTTGTGCTGGGACAGCAGAGAGCTGCTCCATCAGCCTTTTAGCAATTTGTGTTCATACGTGTGTGTGCGACAATTAAAAATCTAGGTTTGTGCTGGTTTGGTATTTAAAATGTTTATAGTTTATACTATTAATGAGGATGGAAACACATTCAGCATCAGCATACAGCTTCTGTATTTTGGTAGTAACGAATGGATCCGTATAAAAGCATCTGCAATGAGAGTAGCCTATTAGTGCATCTCTCGAGCGAGTCAGCGAGGCGCTGGATTACATGATTTATGGGTTACAGCCAAATATGAGCTTTTTGCCGCTGGTGGCAGAGATTTTGTGACGGTGAAGCAACGTGCAGAATGTCATTCTCAAGTTACACCAGTGTTGATTTGTTGGTGTACGGCTATAAGGTGCCGTGATTTGACAAAGCATTTCAGTGTTACTCTCAGTGCTCTGTGCCACCAGTAGTGATCCAACCTTTTACCCTCTCTATTAAGCTGTAGTGGTATTTCTTTAATGTTTTCCTCCTGGTGTTAACACTGGCAGCTTTTACCATAATTGCTCATCACTGGTGCTGCGTTGCTCACTCCCTCTGTCTCACGTGACGCCTCACTAAACAACTTTTGTCCTACTGGATTGTCAACATAACACAGTTAGGCTGCAATTAGCAAGTCTGGCGGGGGCATAATGGGATGAGTCACGCTCGGGCATCCGGAGAATAATAGATTCAGGCACCCGTGATTCTTAGATTATATGCATTTCCCTGCTGAGTTGCCGTTTCTGATAGACGTGTCAGAGTTTCCGCCCACCACTGAAATAGTTTGCCTCAATAGGATAGAAATGTTTTCTTGATTAGAGACGGTTTTGTTGGACATTGTAAGAACGGAAATCCACTGGTCTGTGTAAATGTGTGTTCTGGATGTGGCACATTCTTGGGTGTGGTGACGAATAATAGACATAAATTATTTGCTGTCATTTGGATTAAAGAATGAGTTTTAATGTGCTTGAAATAAATGATCACAGCATTAGTCATTTTGCTACTATCACTATAATAATAATAACTATTAATACGTTATTGCCCCGTGGGGGGATTGTTGTTTTGACTGCTGTTAGACATGTGTCTGCGCCGCTACGGGCTTTCCTGTTGTTTTTATTGTTATAATGTAAGTTTTTATTGATTTACCCATCACCAAAATTAATTAAACATGCGATTCGTTTAGATTAATCACTAGTCACTACAGTAATCAGCTGAAACAAACAAAATACGGCCTTGCTGATGATCGCCTGATCTAAATATAATGATAATTATGAATTATATTATTATAAATTATAATGATGAGGTCTTTAAAGCAGCCAGGGCGAGTCAGTAGGTATTAATCAAAGGATTGCTTAATCACACATCCCTCTGACCTCCAGTATTGCGCCTGACATTTGGATGAAGCGTTCACATTTTGAAAATGAGCAGTTAATGAAGTAAAGAGAGAACATAGAAATGTGAGCAGGTTTCAGATAAAACGGGGAGAAGAGAGTGGGAATGAGGATGGCTGAGGAGACAAGGCGGTTCTTACTACAGAGGGTGTCGGTGTTCGCACACGTTGTGGTCGTGGAGTAGGACGACATGCTGCAGAGAAGGAGGAGAACACAGGTAAACCTTAGTGTCGGCAGTCACCACGAATCCCCAGAGCTGACAAACATATGCAACTTCTCTGATAACTGTATGTTAGTGCAGAGTCTGGCTGTGGTGGTCAGTAAACCGCAGCGCACACACCCAGAGTGTCGCAGGCCATTAATAATCAACAAATATTAGACGTGGTCCATTTTCTGTTTACACGCGAACAGCAAACATAAACTGTGACCTGTTTTATCTGGACTCAAATAGAAAATGTTTTCTGTGCCATCTATTCACCGCTCAGCTGTGAAGCCTTGAAATCTGACACATTAAACTTCTCAAATCACACAGTTATGTTTGATCCTAATCTTTCTTTTGTTGGATTTGAGGGAGATTTGGTTGTTAAATATTGTTAATTATATCATTTGATCATGAATTTTAGAGAAACAAAAGCAGCTGAATGGTAAATAAAGGCGTGTTGTATTTAGGTGAAACGTTCCAGCTAAGAGGAAAACAAGTAGTTTCAGCCTGTAAGAGAGACCCCTGCAGCAGAGGTGTGTAAATGCTTGTTGGTCAAGTGGGAACTTGACCAACAAATGACAGATGGGGTGAACAGAACAACATGATACCACGGGAAGTGAAAGAGATTAGAATAGAACAGGTGGAAAAGATGAAGTTGGAGGGGAAGTGAGGGTGTGTGTGCTGAGCTGGAGGGTTTCTGTGTGTAAATATCAACTCGTTTGCCAATGAATATTTGAACTTGTCACACATATCGTGAGGCAAATTAAATTAGTTCAGTCTTTCTTCAAGCACTCAGTCTAAACTCACAGTTGATGAAGCAACAGCAGTGAAAGGCATTTTACAGTAACAGACGTTATTAAATCCGTTTACTGTAAGACGGGTACTAATATGTACAGCTACTTGTATTGTTAACGTGTTGTTTCATAGCATCATAAAATAAAAGACACTTAATTTAGGTTCAGCAGCTGGTAGCATGTCAGTCGACCACTTAATAAGAAACTGTTCCCACGCCTACCTTGTGTTTTTTGGTCACCTGTAGAACGGTAAACGCATGTTTTGTTTAGCAGTGGCTGTTGTGGTGATGTCTTGGAGCAAAGACACTTGGCGACGAATGGAAACTAGATGTACAAGTGTTTGACCTCATTACGTTTCTGCAGTGTCAGGCTCAGTGTGATACGTACGCGCACACAGACGCCGGTGCGTAGTGCACATTTTTAAACTAAACCAGAGGCTTAGTGGTGGTGGACTGAATGCCACCAAACCAGTTTATCTACATTGTTCTCTCACAGAAACCCGGCTCTCTGGTGCACCAACACACCCTCCAAAGATCCTGCGTGGATGCACAGACAAACAGACTGGTGAGTTTCCGATGTGTAAGGATGCACATCTCACGTAAGGTGATACTACAGATTCTACACCGATACCATCTCGGTGTAGAATTTAATTTAAATTTAAGGAGGAACTTGTAAATCTACTTATCCAATAAGTTGGAGTTAAGTTGCTGATTTGATTATATAAACTGTAGTTTACCGTCGGTCTTACCTGTTTGACTGTCTGGTTCTGTTCAGACGTTAAACTCTGTGTGCTTCTTTTATCCAGAGCATATAGTTCTCTGCCCCTTTGAGCCATAATATGGAGCTGGACGAGTCACTTAGGTCCACTTCTTCCCTGCTTGGTCTGGATCACACAGCCATATCCACACGCAGGAACCTTTTCCTTGAAGATGAAAGGTGATGTTGCCGTTTTCTCTCGTCATGCCTCTGTCTCGTTGGCCACACCCACACTTCCACCATTTGACCTTATCACATGCCGCAACTCGCTGTCGTATTGTATTTGCTCTGTGTGTGTGCGCGCGTGTGTGTCTTTGTTTAAGGGAATTGTGGCAGATTTGTTTTGTCCAGTTTCCAGTGAGAAAAAGTTAAACAATGGAGGAAAAGCTTGAAACCGTTAACAGTATTAGTATGTTCTACTTGTGTATGAAGATAGTATATCACGGGACGTTGAAGCTTTGACGCTGATTTCCGTGCTGTGATCATGCTGGCATGATATTTCAGCTGAAAGGTGTGACTGCATGCTTTTCATACGGGCGTTGAACAATTAGGACTTGCTCAGAGAAGCTCGGTCAGTTCAGCTCACCTTAGATTATAAAACATGCTAATCTACGGACACACCCTCCCACCAAGTGCTTGTTGTGTAATGTGCAGCACTGCCCGTCCTGCAAAGCCAACAGATTAAAATCTCCAAAGTCAGGGAAGCGGCTAAAGCCTGAGCTAAGTTCTGATCTCACAGTCATCCCATTAAAACAACCTGAACAGACACGAGTTCTTTCTTTCCTAACCGTTAGTTTAGCTGCTGTTGGTTCAGCGTGTTGGTGGAAACATGCTAAACTTCAGCCTGCTAGTTTTACTTACTTAGACAAGCTAACAAGTGCTCCACCACACAAAAAAACACCAATCATTGAGTCAGAAGTGTGTAAGTGCAGGAACTCGTACGCTGAATGATCCCTGTAAATCCCTGTATCTGACCTGACAGCCAGTGGCAGGAAGACAAGTAAACGTCTCCACAGGCTGAGCTGTAGATGAGTCTCTGATGTGTCTGCTCAGCTTTTTTTTTTACCTTTTTACTTGAATCTTAGTTGTAATATTGTTAAAATGACTGAATTACGTTATGTGAATATAAATTGAGAATAATGCAATTTAAACATGATGATGTTGAGGACCTCCTTAAATTGTACTTGAAGACCCCGGGGATAGACTGTACGCTGCACTGTGTCAGGAACCAGGAATCCTGGACACTACAGAAAACACTGGATTAGGTGCATGTCTTAACCCACTAGCCCGGAGTTGGGCCAGTCCGGTCCCAGGGAGCCACAGCCCTGCTCCCTGCTGGTTTTCCAACCATCCCTGCTCTTACAGCTTCGGATTGGCTGAACTCTCCTGATCCAGGTCATCAACATTTCCTGTTCTTGGTTAACAGCTGGAGGGTTGGAAAACAAGCAGGGTGGCAGCTCACTAGGACCGAACCTGCCCTGACCCCCACGTAGATGCTCTGACTAGCCAGTAGGAGCTGGTACCTGGATACCTCAACGCCTCTTCACATGCCAACAACGGAGCTGGTGTCTGACAAAGAAGCTGAACTGTTAGATTCAACCAGGTATTTGCAGTTGTGGGAAAGTGCCCCCCCCACTATTAGGGGGTTTCCTGTCTCTTTAAATGTTGGGCAATAGGTATTTAGTGCAGTATCATGTCAGAATATGCGTGTGTTTGTGAGAGGAGCCATGCATGTGTGTGACTGTGTGTGTGTGTGTGTTTGTGCGAACGTCCTGGCTGTGCGTCCAGCGCAGTCCTGGTAATGCTGAGACAGTCGATGAGCCGGTGGGTTTATTTTTGGGTCAGTGACAGTGTGTCAATGGCCGCAGATGCTTCGGAAAGGAAGGCTCTGAGATACAAGCAGACTCTGGTCAGTGTCCCTCCGTGTTCCTCTGTTGTTCAGTCCTGCTTTTGCTGTCCATCTGTCCGTGTCCGTCCCGTTCTCTCTCCGTCGTGTTTGTTTTTCTGCGCTTGTATCGTTTGTGTCAATCATCCAATGACACACCTGTGCTGCTAGTGCACCTGTTGTGCACAGTGTCCACACACGAATAAACCAGGCACTTTGTATTCTAGATGTAGTGAAGACCAAAAAGTGATGTAAACCAACAGCGTCACAGACATGACCACACAACAGGTGCTGCAGCACAGTGCACCTCCTTCACCCCTACTCACACACACACACACACTTTGTTTTTGTCCTGCTGCTTCCTCCTCTCTGACGGCCGCCTGCTTGCTGCTACTCTTCCTGCACCGTGATTCTTGAGCCCAGGTTGACTCCTGTGATGCATGAAACACGGTGTGTTTGTGTGTGGAGTAGATTTGCCCTTTCCTCTACTTATGTGCATTTATGCATTCAGACATTTGTAGATGTGTGTGTGTTGGATTCGTATCCATGAATGTTCTAAATGCTGATGAAGTGAATTAAAAACAATTTAAATTCAAAGAAGTAATTTAGTTTTATTTTCTGAACCATTTACTGGTGATAGAAGCCTTTATTAGGTGAGAAGCAAAGGTTCTTGAACAAGTCCTCACAATACAAAAGATCCACAACGTGGCCGGATTAGTGCCATTCTTTTGGACTTAAAATAACATGATGAGGTAATGACATTTTTTAAATACCTGAAACATCTCTCATTTATTTTAGAAAAACAGAAGTAATAGTTAAGGATGAGAAACCATCCTGGAATGAAGCTGTAAATCTTCGGTCACACACTCCCAGTTCCCGTTCAGACAGTGGCTGCTATGTTGGTGCCGGTGAACGTGGTGACCTGTAGATTAATGGCTATCAAAACTCTCCCTTTGTCTGCGCGTAGTCCGGGGTGTGCTCTGTGTGGGTGAAGGCTACGGAGGGCGTTAACCTTTACGTTTATACTGCCACCCTTGGGAGCAGAGCTAGAAACCGTGTTATGTCACTTCTCTATTTAAAACGGAGCGTGCAGTACGTGTGTTTATCTCTGTGTACATGAGTGTTTGTGTGTCCTAATCACTTCACGGGTCATTGAGCCTCACAGACGGGACTAACTCAAATACATGAATGAAAATCAAAGTGGTGATATGAAGGATGATCTCTGGCCCGGGAGCTGTCGGTCATGTAGAGAATGTATGGAGTTAACCCCTTCTCTGTTTAGAACACCTTCGCATGCATTAGATTGGACTTTAAATGACTCCGTACAGCGGTATGTGAACCGTTCAGCGCCACGTCGTCACTCGCCACCAATACGTCTCTTTCAAAGCAGACTTGGTGCTTGGTGTTTGGATCTTAGAGCGATGTGCTGCCGTTACGACGGGTTTTCATTGTAGTCATCGGATATTTCAGCAGGACAATGTCGGGCCTCGTTCTGCACTCTGCAGAGGCGGCCGCCTCCGCTCCAGTTCTGCACACCTGGACTCCTCCCATGCTTTCAGTGGTTGCTGTGGTGGATCTGCGGCGGCCAGCAGTCAGCGCACGGACCGCTCATTTGCTGCAGTGCACTGTATGTTCTCGCCCCTCGATCGTGACCAGCTCCCTCATTGAAACATTAAACCTTTGTCTATGTTGACCCCTTTTATGTTATTGCTGCTCCACGTATAGCTGTGTATGGAGGGGATTCCAGCTTAATCTGTTCATTCTTGAGAGTATAGATTATTTGTCACACATGGGTCGCCATGTGATTATCAGTGCTGTGAAAGCAGAAATGAATGTGAAACTAAAAGCTTCACTTGCTGTGTAGGTTGTGTTGTTGTAGCCTTCGTACTTTGGGTTGATGGTGTTTTTCCCACTCTGGTCATGTGAAGGTGGCTTCTTGGGTCGTTGGTGGGAGCTTCTAATGATTACGAGTAATAATTATCTAATTTATTTAAATGTTTACTGGTGTGGCCCTGTGCTCTGTGTATGTCCGTACTGTCCTCTAATATTATAACATGTTTCTAATAGTTTCAAACTGCTTATTATCTCTGTCCACAAGACCACGAGCGAGAGAAAGAGGGAGAGACATGGGAATATGATGAGGCATCGAAAGGTACCCTGATGGTTGGAGAGAGAGGAGTGGGAAGTCGATGAGGAATATTGGATCACACCAGGACTAAAATTAGCCCAGAGTAGTGTTTCACCAGCAGAGAGAGAGAGAGAGAGAGCGAGAGAGAGGGGGGCAATGAAAGAAGGGGGTCAAGGAGCGCGAGTGATTTGTGTCGTGTAGAGTTTTACTGGTCAAGACGGGGAAAGGAAAGGTGAATAGAGGTAGAGGGGGGGTGTAGTGTGTGTTTGGGATCCTTCCGTCCTGACCCGCATTTCCAGACGATCCGCTTCCGTCTCCACTTTCCTCTTAGTGTTTACTTTCTGTATCAGTAAGATCCACCTTCCGTAGGTTTTATTTTGTACCATGGCCACATACCGTTCACCACTGTTAACACATTTGACAAACTGCATTAAACTGGTCACTCAGGCATGTAAACAACATGCACCAAACGTCCTCTGCCTTGTCCACTTGGCAAACTGCACATGCAAGCGAGTGAAAAACACCATCACTTATGGGATGTTGCAGTACATTTGGGGGGGATCTCCCCGGCCTGCAGAGAGTAGCGTTGCTGGGATAAGTAGTAGTGAAACATCAAGTCAAGACATCTGTGGCTTGTGTTTGTGTCCTGCCGTTCAGTTCCCACTAATTGTTTGTCAGGCTGCTCGGGTTTCACTATGCTTCGGCTGCTGTTGCTGCTCGCACAGTGTTCTCCGCGTGTCTAAATCCAACCCCCCCCCCCCCCTCCATCCATCCACCTCACTGTCCGTGAACCTGCTAAATTAAAAGCTGTTGAAAGGTTACTGTGTCAGCACCAGATACAACTTACAAGGTGATCACTGAAGTGATGTTGTCAGCTGTCGATGTACCGAGAACGCAGGCGAGCATATGTGGAAACGTCATTACACGTCGTATCGTGTTCTTTAAACCCAAAAAAAAATATATATATATAGGCCATTTTTAATCTTGTGGTCTCACACGGACCAACATGTCTGTGGAAGCTAACGGACAGCGTCACGTTATCGAGCAGCCACGTAACGATTATAATATCGTTACCTGAAGATGAAGGCTGAGCATCTGCAGAGTTAAGGTCACCCCAATGGAGTTCATGTTAAGTCCGGGGGATTGAACCGGAGCCTTCCAGTCTCCTGACATCACAGACGGAAACTTATCTGCCTGATAACATTGCAGGGTTCTTGCAGTAAACGGCACGTGTGCACCAAGAGAAAAACAACCAGCAGGATGTGTGTTGGGAGGAAACGCACAGGACAAACTGCTTCTATTCTATCTGCTTCTACTAAAGAGAGCACAGAGGTGTTCGTGTTAGTTAAAGAGAGAGGGTGAGATGAGAATGAATGTCTTCCCCAGAGGTGATAAATGTAGCGGCAGAGCCCATGTTTCCGCTTCCATTCGAGCTGTTTGGATCAACACGGGGTTCTGTCTATTTTTAAAATGGTCCCTTCTCTGCCAGGGTGCCAGAGGGAAAGTGTGTCCACGCACTGTACATGTTGACGTTCACTGAATGGGTTCTGTGTGTGTACCAGTACCAACGGCCTAACTAACGCGTTGCCTTGTTACAGCTCTATGGGGAGTACCAGGAGCACCAGGGAGGCTCCGGCAGACGGGAGGCCACGCGTCTGCTGACGGAGAGACAGATCAAGAAACATGGCAACCATCCCCGCAGCCATGGCAGGATGCGGCATCGCCGTCGCAGCCACGCTCAGAATGGATGCCACAGCCGACACGGGCACCACAGCTTTCACAGCAGGCAGAGAAACCGGCGCCAGTCCATCATGGAGGCGGAGGCTGCTGATGAGCAAACAGCAGAACCTGACCTGACGTCCTCCATGAAGAAGAGACGCTCCTACTCAAAGTGCAGAGGTGAGCAGACGGGTTTAGGTAAACATGCAGATGCTGCATCACTCTTACTTTCCGTGTTTGTGTCAGACTGCATAGCACGGGTGCAGCGGTTCCTTGTGACCCGGCTGGGAGAGGACTGGATCTTCCTTGTTCTGCTGGGCATCACAATGGCGCTGGTCAGCTGGACAATGGACTACGCCAGTGCAAAGAGCCTGCAAGGTGCCAGCACACATCCAACAACGCAGATACATGCTTTTCTTTTCATTTCCTTTTCCCTTCCTTCCTGTTTCTGTCATGGTCTCTCTCCTGCTTCCTATCGCTGCTTCTTTTAATCCCTCTCTTCCTTTGCTCCTCCTTTTCCATCCCTCAGCCTATAAATGGATTCACGGGGAGCTGCGGGGCAACATCCCCCTGCAGTACCTGGCCTGGGTTTCATATCCCCTGATGTTCATCCTCTTCTCCTCCATCTTCTGTCACCTGGTTTCCCCTCAGGCTATTGGTCTGTACCTGCTCATGCATCATTCTTTCCATTTACCTTTTTAGTCCTCGATTACTTTAGGGCTCAGTGTCTTCCTCTTTTTATTTTTCTGAAGTGCACCCCTTTAGCTCGATGAATCGCCTCTCTTACAGAATTACAAAAGAAGTGTCATGTCTCTTCTCAGTTCTGAACTTGCTCTGCTGTTTCAGGTTCTGGTATCCCGGAGTTAAAAACCATCCTGAGAGGTGTGGTGCTGAAGGAATATCTAACTCTTAAGGCCTTTATTGCCAAAGTCATTGGTCTGACTGCTGCCCTGGGGAGCGGGATGCCTGTAGGCAAAGAGGTTTGTGATGCCGCATGTTAACTGTTTCTGGACTGAAACGCTGGGTGTTTTATTTGCCTGTGTTCTTCTGTCAGGGCCCTTTTGTTCACATTGCCAGCATCTGTGCTGCCGTCCTCAGCAGGTTTATGTCGTTCTTTTCGGGAGTCTATCAGGTGAGCTGACCTAAACAAATGACATCTGTTATAATAAACTTCAAGCTTCTGTTTCCTCTGTAATTTCCTGCTCTCTCACTCCCATCTCCTCCTCCTCTCTGGATCAGTAGAATCCATATTGTTACACAGACATCCTGACAGTGGGCTGTGCTGTCGGGGTGGGCTGCTGCTTCGGTACTCCCCTCGGAGGTACACCCCCCTTTAACACTCCCTCTGCTGCTGTCTTTAGGCGCTTTCTTTATTGTTACGCGTCTCCTTTTCTCCTCATTACACCAGGTGTTCTCTTCAGCATAGAGGTAACGTCCACATACTTTGCTGTGAGGAACTACTGGAGAGGATACTTCGCTGCTACGTTTAGTGCGTTCATATTCAGAGTGTTGTCTGTGTTCAACAAAGATGCAGGTATGTTTGTTATGACTTTAATGCTTATTACCGATGCATATCACACATTCTCCACTAGGTGGTGCCCTGCTCCAGCGTGTAGCAGCTGCCTGCGCGTCTCATACAGACTGCACAGTCTTAGATCGAACCGTAAAACCTTCTGTGCTCGTTCCATCCGTAGCAGCAGCGCTACAGAGTGGTGTGGTGTTACCGTAAATAAAGAGATGTGTCCTGCATTTAGATCAGTCGACACTGACTGTACAAATCTCCCCTCGTCTTCTCTTCATCTTCCAGTAACAATCACTGCTCTGTTCAGGACAAACTTCCGCATGGATTTTCCCTTTGACCTTCAGGAGCTTCCCGCATTCGCTGTCATTGGGTGAGTGGCTGAGGCGCCGGTGACTGAGCATGTCCAACCCCCCCAATGTGTCACATTCATATCATTTATTGTTTTTTTCCTTTGAGATAAAAAGATTAAATGTCAAACTGGTTTCAAATCTAATGTAGAGAAAATTGAGCAGAAGTAAAGACACCGTCGCTGCGTTGATTAGTATACGACTTACTCTCTTTTTCTGATTTGTGACTTGAAGTTTCTGTGTGTGTGTGTGTGTGTGTGTGTGTGTGTGTGTGTGTGTGTGTGCGCGTGTGTGCAGGATCTCCTGCGGTTTCCTGGGGGCGTTCTTTGTGTATCTCAACAGACAGGTGGTGCTGTTCATGAGACGACCCAACGCCATGACCCGCTTCCTCACCAAACAGTGAGTCACTGTTCATCAGTACTGTAAGTCAGAAAAACAACGGAGGTTTTGTGCAGTTTCTTAACTGTGTGTTAGAATATGTTTGTCCGTGTTTTTAATGGTTATTATTTAAAACAACAACGCATTGTTTTTCACCCTTCGCTCTCCCAGCCGGCTGCTTTTTCCTGCCGTGGTAACGCTGATCATCGCCACCTTGACCTTCCCACCGGGATTCGGACAGTTCATGGCAGGAGAGGTCAGAACTTGTCATCCCGTATGTTACATATTGATTTTATTCTGCATGAGATAATGGAAACCAGCAGTAACATGTATTTAGAAGTACACCTGGTAACCACCGAGCAAAGTTATACAGGTCACCTCAACGTAGCATATGGGTCTGAAGCATCATCACAGACCAGTTGACTAGTAGTAACCAGAGATCACAGGATTTCTGGGTCAAATCCTGTGATCTCTGGGTCACAGGATTTGTGACCCAAATCCTGTGACCCAGAGGGTCAAATGATGACGGTGAACTCACCTGTTCACGTGTACAGATGAATTCCCTGACGTTGCAGACAGAGTGGACATCAATGTGGGTCTGTGGCCTTACGATGGTTCCGGTGTCTGTTCATCACTTGAATAAACGCTGAATGCCGTCAGCTGTGTGTGTGTGTGCACAAACCCTGGGGATTTAGATTTCATGTGTACTAAAGGAGAGCCTCCTACCTTTTTTTAGGCCCGGTTTGAAATGCCATAGTTAGTACGGTATAAAAGGCACACGCGAGTGGGTCGGGTCACAGGAGGTTTAAAGTGAAGAAAAACCTGTTTATAATGAAGTGTTGGTGAACAGTCAGGAGACTTTACCCACAGGACTGAGCAGCCGTGTGGCAGCTGTGGTCCAGCATCGGTTCTGTTGTGACGTGGGCTGCCAGTAGAACCCGTGCGCTGGCATTTCTTGATCTTTGACAGCTGAAGGAATAAGCAGGGTGACTGAGGTGTGTGTGTGGTTCCCTAACCCCACTTCTGCTATGATATAGACCACGTGAAATTCCAGCGGAGCCACTTAGAACTTCACAGCTCACTCACCTGGAGCTAGGAGCGAGCCGTGTGTTTCATAGAGGCTCAGAATAGCCCGCTTGTACATAACAGCGTAATGTGTTTCATGCCCTCTGCGCTTGATTGTTACGCTCTTGTTGTACAAATGTGTCCCCTTAAAGCAAACCCACGGCGTGTAACACGGCCGGGGAGAGAAGTGATATCTAAGTTTGGATCGTTATAAACTAGGATGGATGCTCGGTGTTTGACTCCTGCTTCGACACCTTATAAAGTCTATTTGTAGCTTTCGGGGAATTGAATACTATGAATCGAACGTCATGGCAGAGTGCAGAGGAACAGCAGCAGCAGCAACAGCAGCAGCAGCACAGCGAGACGAGATTAAATGCTGCATGAGCCGTGAACCAGACGTGACCCCCCCGACTTCAAATAAGGCACAGGAAAGCCTATTATTCCATCCAGCCTCAGACAGAGCGGGCCCTCAGCGCCTCCACTCACACAGCAAACCCTGGATCTCAGGACCTGGGTCGAACCTTAACTGAAGCAGCGAGTATAGAAGTCGGGTTGTTGTTGTTGTTTTCTCTTATTTGTCTTAATGTCTCATTTTGTCCCTTTTTCCTGTCTTTCTCTGCCTTCATCTCTCTCCTCGTCCTCCTCCCGTCTCCAGCTGATGCCCAGGGAGTGTATCAACTCTCTTTTCGATAACTTTACCTGGACGAAGGTTTCAGGATCCCCCCTTCCAGTTGGTCTGGGCCGCTCCGCTGCCTGGCTGCACCCTGATGTTAGCGTGTTTGTCATCCTGCTGCTCTTCTTCATCATGAAGGTCTGTGACGGCTGGAACGTGTCTTGTTTGTCATTGTTTCTGAAGCTTGTGTGCATGTAGATGCTGGGTCTGTGTGTGAGCGCTGTGCCTGCCGGCCGCGCTCCACTGGATGTCGTCATAGGTTGCAGGTGTGTGTGTGTGTGTGTTTATCTATCCCCCCTTTTTTCCCAAGGTCGGTGGTGCTTTCTTATGTTTTACTAAAGTAGCTACCTGCACACAAACCCTGGAGAATTACGAGTCGTACTGTCTACAGTTCACCTAAATATTTTATGAGCAGCGATGTGCGTATAAATCTGGGCTCGGTGCTGGGCTGATTGTGAACCAGCAGAAAGTTGGTAAAACTGTCTGTACAGTCTGAAAACATGTTTAAAAATCACACCGTGTAAATTATACAGTGACAGATGAGCAATCAGTCCTCTTCCTGTACGCCAAGAGCTACGTCGTGTCTCCTGCAGGCTTTACGTGGCAGCCTTTGAAGACCAATCTGAAGTGCACACATTGGGGCGGCTGTGGCTCGGAAGGTAGAGCAGTCGCCTGCCAATTGGAAGATTGGTGGTTCGATTCCCGCCTCCTTCATTCATATGTCGAAGTTTCCTTGGGCAAGATACTGAACCCCAAGTTGCCCCCGGTGTGTCAGGTCATCTGCATAGCAGCTCTGCCATCGGTGTATGAGTGTGTGTGTGTGAATGGGTGAATGAGAAGCAGTGTAAAGCGCTTTGAGTACCAGACTAGGTAGAAAAGCGCTATATAAGTGCTGACCATTTACCATTTACATCGCTCCTACGCATACAGATTAATGAGCAGTGTCATTAGTATCCAGACAATGTCATAGTAGAGGACTCCAGTCAGACAGGATTAGAAATTAACAAAGAATTACACCTGATCCAGACACTAAACACAAACACACAGAGAGAGAGAGCGGGCGAGCACGGGGTGCAGCATGTGTGACATGTTAGTAAAATGCTATAAATAAGCAGAATTTTTCTTTCCTTTCTCTCTGCCTGCCTCGAACAATATATTTCACCTGTGCTGAATATTGTACCAGTCTGTCTGCATATGCTGAGTCCTGACCAGCTGTGACGTGGGGAACAGAGGCAGGTTACTTCAGCAGTAAATACAGCTGACTTACTTACGCATGGGAGTCTCGAAGAATCCACTTTATTTCATCATTGATACATTTTCACATTTTCTCTGCATCTGACCCGTCCCCCCTTGTCAATAAGCGTCCCATGCTGCATTAGTCCCGTCGTTGTGCTCTCCAGTCGAGACGAGCGACTGTCTGTAGTGAAGACTTAATTCAACCAAAACTGAGAGCAGCTGGCTGGTAAAATGCTCACACACACTCTGAGTTTCTTTGCCTTTCTGTCACCTTCTGCTGCCGTCAGTCTGTCTCTGAAACTCACACACGATCTGAATGTGAATCTTCCTCCCGAACGTGTTGCTGCTTCTCTCTCGCTGCCTCTTTCTTTCTCCTCTGTGTGTTTCTCTACTTAGAAACTAACGTTAGCTCAACGGAAATACGCCGATATGCCGACGCACAGTGACGTAATCAGTTGCACCTCACAGAAATAGCAGTTTGCTTAAAATGTGTCTTGTTCACAGGGTGAAACGAAAGAATTTCAATATTTCACCAACAACAACGTTAAGTGATTTTTAACTCACTGTTTTTTATCTTCAGCCTTTTCATGCAGATGTACAGGTCCTTCTCAAAAAACTAGCATAAGTTCATTATTTTCTGTAATTTACTGAAAAACATTAGACTGTCATATATTTTAGATTCATTACACACAACTGAAGT
>JAUMTR010000003.1:1501160-1547703 GCA_032270685.1 Microctenopoma stevenorrisi
AATGTTTATCAGTAAATTACAGAAAATAATGAACTTTATCACAATATGCTAATTTTTTGAGAAGGACCTGTATTTTCACCTTGTACAAACTAATTCTCCATCAGGGCTCACGCAGGAACCCTTGAAGACGGAGAGATAACATTTATTTGCTGTGGCCCTGCTCACTCCACTCCCACATTATTCTTCATTAAACAGCAGAGTCCACTGTTCATTCTCAGTGCTTCTAATCCCATCTGTCTCCGGATTTGTGACACTGATGAAAGAGTGTGTGCTCAGCTCACAGTCACCGTGTGTGTGTGTGTGTGTGCGCCTTGTATGGATCTGCATGATTGTGTTTAACTGTCAAGATTAAAAAGGGAGGAGGACGGGGAGTGTTGTCCGCTCAGTCATCAGCATCGCGTGCCACCCTGTGAGGGGCGTGCTAATGAGTTTTTAATCTTGTTCCACAGTAATTAAGTTCTCAAGCGGTGACGACGAGCGGTGTGCAGAATAGTAATCTGGATTGTTAAACTGGTATCCAAATAAAAAAACACACGCTGTCACCCGTATGTGATTATTAATGCTGAGCTCCCTGCAGCCCGGAGCAAAGCCCGTCATTAGCCGAGGTTCTGATGGATTCACATTGTTTTCTATTTCACTGCTGCCCAGTACGGCTACAGCACCGTCCTCTGCTGCTTCACTGGAGCAGCTGTTGATTAAGTGCCTTGCTCACGGACACCCAAGGTTGATTGGGACCCGCCCCCGCCGCACACACACTGTTTTCTAGATTCTCCAGTTCCTCGACTCGAGCAGGATTTGTTTGCCTCTTACTCAAATGCAAACACACATGTGAGCTCAAAAGGGCGCAAGGACACTACATCATTCCTGTTGCTAGGCAACGCAACATCCAGGAAGCAATCGAATTAGTAGATGGAACAACGAAAGGAGATATTGATGAAAATATGAAGATAAAGCTGTTGATCCTTTTCACTTTAACAGAATAATGAGCATTTTTAATTAGACTAGATTTAAGAGTGGTCTGAGTTTAGCTAGCTGGTCTTATCAAGACGATTTCAACTCCGTCGGACAGAGATGCTGTCCTGCGAGCAAAGGTCTTAAAACGTTGGAGACAACGCTGACGTTTGAACCCTAACCACCCCAGTCTGTCTGCAGGCAGTGGCTGTGCTGCCCCCCACTCTGAACCACATGTTTGTGAGTTTCTGTCCTCTAAACAGTGCGATGTGTTCCGCTCTGCAGTTCTGGATGTCTGCGGTGGCCACCACCATGCCCATTCCGTCTGGAGCCTTCATGCCCGTCTTCATTCTGGGTGAGCAAAAGCTCGGCAGCCTTCAGTCGAGCCTCCGCGATGATGGTTTAATGATCTGATTTAGAGTAGAGCTTGTGATTGTTGTTATGTGTGTGAGTGATGGGGTAGTTTTACTTTGACTGCTTTCAGCGAGTAATGATTAAATATTCTCTAGACTAATTGTACTACGTAAACACGGGGAAATGTGTTTTTTATTCTTGAAAAGATTAAAGAGGAGGAAACTGTTTGTTTTCTTGGATTTACCTGTTCACCTTGTGAAAAACTAATCACACATTGTCTCATTCTCAGGTGTAGGAAGTATTGTTTATGCTGAAAACCAGGAAATGGTTACGATGTTCGTTATCACTATTCTCATCGTGTCTTCAGTAATCATTGCTTATTTGCAGCAGTTTTCAGTTCATCTCATGTTTTTATTTAGAAAATAGTTTGGAGCCTGACCTTTTACCAGTGCTTCACTTTAAAATATTCATCATTACCAGATGTAAACAACTCGAGCCCGAGAGATTGCGGGTCATTATGTCTGTGAGTGTGTGTTTCTCAGCGGTTTGAAAATGTGGCCTCATGCACGTTTTTTTTAATTAGATCGCTGCAGGAGCGTCGTCGCTGCGTTGCAGCGGTGATATTTAGGCAGGTAGTGAGGGTTTGTGACGTCGGTGGGTGTCGCGCAGCCTTTTTAACCCCCCTACATGTCGTGTTCTCTGTCTCAGAAGTCACATCTCCATCTGTCTGCTCCTGTAGGAGCGGCATTCGGCAGGTTGGTTGGAGAGGTCATGGCCACCCTGTTTCCTCACGGGATTGTGTTTGATGGCATCTTATACCGCATCATCCCCGGAGGGTATGCAGTCATTGGTTAGTCTCCCTCTTCCTCCTCTTAGCCTTCACCCTTTTCTCAAAATGCAACTTAAGGTATAACTAATGTTTACAGAGCAAGACAAGGGGCGGAGTTTAGGAGCCAGCCCCTTTCCTCTACCCCGCGGCCTCACCTCCTAGCTCCTAGCCTCCTAGCTCCTAGCCTCCTTTTTCTACTCTCGAACTGTCAGCGGTGCTCAAAACTCTCCTGCTATTTCCTGCCCCCACCCCCACCCCCACCGTCAGCCTTTCTTGCCCTCCAGTTGTCACTTGTTGTCAAGTTGTCCTCTTCACCTAATCTTCCTCCTTTTGTTTGTCATCCTCTCCCTCCTCCCCCTCCCCTACCTCCCCTCCGTCAGAGCATGTGGGCGCTTTGCTGACAGTTGAATGTCACCATGGGTTCTCTCTGCTGTCCTCACCTCAGCCACTGATCCAGAAACATGGCTGTCCTTAGTTTAATGTCTCCCCTCTTTCCTCTGTGTGTCCTTCATTACGTTTCTCCTTCACCTCCTCCTTTAGATTTTTTTCTCTCTCACTACCTCCCTCATTCTTCCATTAAAGACTTTCTCCTCTCCACTGTTGCACTGTTCCACACATTTTTCTTCTTGTATAAAGATGTTTTTATAATGTGACGTACTGTCACTTTAATCGTGCAACATGTGCCTTTAACTTCCACCAAAGAGAAGAGATCTGATGGTCATGTTAAATGAAGATGATCTTTGGCGTCTTAGGCTACTTGTTGCATCCTCATCGTTTCTCACTGAACCAACGTTTACACTTTGCATAAAGCTGTTAAATGTGTATTAAACGCGCTGTGTAGTTTAGTTTGCTGCGCTTCCTCTCTAAACTTTCTTGGTTAACAGGAGCAGCAGCATTGACTGGCGCGGTGACTCACACCGTGTCCACTGCAGTCATCTGCTTTGAGCTGACTGGGCAGATCTCCCACATCCTGCCCATGATGGTGGCAGTGATTCTGGCCAACATGGTAGCCCAGGGCCTGCAGCCCTCCCTGTACGACTCCATCATCCAGGTGAAGAAGCTGCCGTACCTGCCAGAGCTCGGCTTCGGACACATGAGGTTCGTGCTGATTTTTATACAACGACCGTGTTGAGTTTGGAGAATTCTGAGGCCCCAGGCCGACATGGAGCTACTGCTGGAATCTTCTTCACAGCCTCAGTTAGATGTTGATGCACACAAGCAAAGAGCTATATTCTGTGGACAGACAAGAAATGAATGTAGCAGCGTTTTCATCTCACAAATTCAGTTCAGTCCTTGAAGATGCTGAGATCCAGTGTCAGTCTTAAAAGACAAAGAATTTCAGAAACATTGCTTCTAGATTGCTGTTGATGCTTGGTCACGTTCTCCTCACTAGTTTCAGTCCACATCTGTGTCCCCGTCCCACAGCCAGTACAACATCTTTGTAGAAGACATCATGGTGCGGACTGTGAAGTTTATGTCATCTCAGTCCACCTACAGAGAAGTCAAACTTCTGTTGGACTCCTCCTCGCTCAAGTCGATCCCCCTGGTTGACTCGAAAGGTGCATAAATACAAAATCAGCTTCAGCCTCTTATTTTGCATCATAAGACGTATAAAACAATCACGCAGATGCGTCATAAGTCTGTTGAGGTCTCAGTAATTATTCCCTTCGCTTCCAGATTCTATGATCCTGCTCGGCAGCATCGACCGGCTGGAGCTTCTGGCTCTCTGTGATTGGTGGCTGTCGCCAGAGAGAAGGCTCCTGATGCTGGTGAGGACGATCAGCTGCTCCTCACTCGCGGTTTACATTTTTCTTCAGGAACCTCACACTGTGTCCAGTAGGAAAATCAGCAGCGTTGAACAGTTCAGTGTTATAAGTACCGAGAGGTTTATTCGCCACATACACAGTTTGACCTTTATCCTTTCTAAATACTCAGATACATTTCACTGGTAAAAGTGACATTTCTGATCCTCTCCTGTCCTCAGATGAGGAAAACAACTCGTGAAAAGACACAATACCCAAAGAAACTGATGAAGTCGCTCATGTGACAGGATGAAATGTAGTTCTGTCAGCTAGAAAATGTTAGTGTCGTGACGGTATTTCCTGTATTTCTCATAACGAAAGCCTGAGATTCATTCTGTTCTCGTTACCTGGATCTGGATTCAGGGTCAGAACCTACAGGAGCAGAACCAGTCTCAGAAACACAGCTGGGAGTCCTTCGCGTTTGTCGATGAGGAGGAGGAGGAGGGAGGGGAGAGGGTGAGGCTTTGATTAGTTTTCACACCATCCGTGTTTTATACACTGTTTAGGTTTTTATAGCTAAATACTTTCTTTATAATAAAAAAAGCAACATTCTTTTATCGTCTGATAACTTTTGACGTTTATTCATAAAGTGTCTTTATTAATGACTTATGGAGCGTTTCTACTTCTCGCCTGCAGAACGCTGTGCAGGAGGAGAGGAACGGCCCCCTGCCGCCGCCGAAGCCCCAGGAGCCTTCATCCAACCACACCGCTCCTGTTCCTGGTGAGATGACATGACTTTTGAATTCTCTCTTTCTCTCTGTGGAGGTGCAGCATGACAACAGGTTATTATCTCCAGCCTGGGCAACTTTCTCCAGGCCGACAAAGGACCAAACCAGCGCAGCAACAAGCGTCTTTATGGGTAATGTGGGGCATGTGGGATGATATCGGCATATTGTGTTCATCAGTGTGAAGCAATAAGAGTTGTTTGTGCTGCTCTGTGTCTCCTGCTTCAGCTGATATGACTAAGCAGTTAGTCAGGGCCCAGATGGTGTTTGGTGCTCACCAGGTTCTCTGACGTGTTAAGTTCATCAGTGCCCAGAGGACACAAACACATCGTGTTCATAACGTCTGAAAATAGCAGCCAAGGGATTTACTGAAGCCCCAAGAAACAGTGTGATGTTATGTCACCTGTAGAACAAAGCAGGGAAAACATGGGAGACTTTATCAGCAAATCAGTTTAATAAAACCTTCTGGACAAAAGAAATCTACACCGTCTGCTCAGCATCAGACGGCAACAGGCAAGAAGCAAATGTTTCCCCTCAGGAAATGAATTAAAATACACAAAGTGAAACTAAAAAGTGGTGAGATGATGTCGTCAGTAACAGGAGTGTTTGTATCTGTCGCGGCACACTCGCACACGGCAGGTAGCTTTCCTAGTGAACGGGTATCCAGGCAACGGCGGTGACGGGTTGCTTCGTTTGTCACAGTCCCTCCAAACCTTCGTTTGCACGGAGGTCGTTTCCCCATGATTATTCCAAGTTGCATGTGTCTAATATATTAATCTTCTCTCCCACACAGAGAAAGGTCCTCTGCAGTCCGTCAGGGAGACGCTCAGGAATCTCTTCACCTCTAAGAGCAGACAGAGGGAAGGACAGTCGCAGGTGTGTGTGTGTGTGTGTGTGTGTGTGTGTGTGTGTGTGCGTGCGTGCGTTCCTGAGCGTACCTGCCTCATGTCAGTGCGCTGTGTTTACACGCTGCTCTTTGTCAGCATGTGTGCGCGTGTTGGTTCCTTTGTACACCTTTGTGCCATCTCTGCTGTTCAGGTAATTATTTAAAGATGTCGGGAATGAAGCCAGAAAATCTTCCCCCGTGTTATTCTCCATTCAAATGCAAATCCGCGTCCAAAACCATGTCTCACACTGGCGCTGGTCGGATTTAAATATTTATGTTTTGTTTTCTCCTTCCTGGAGTTTATTGTAGGGGAAGCTGCTTTCTATTCTGGCAGATGCACCTATCTGATTGACAGAGGCACATGAATACACAGCTGCCTCCCCGTCCTCAGACAAACTCCCCAAAGTCGAGCATCTTTCTTTCAGAGAAGCCAGACACTGGCGTTGGTATTCAGCTGGGCATGAGCCGGGTTCGTCTGTGTTTATGAGCAGCGGGTGAAAACCAGACGGGAAGTGAGCACATGGTTAAAGCCTGCTAGATTAGAATCTGATTTCCGCTGCGTCCACTGCTGTGGTTTTTGAACCGGGCTGACTCTCGATTAGGTTTTTTGATTCGGTCCTATTGCAGCGCAGTCATTGTTTTTACAGCAGCGCCATTCCTACAGCCCTGAATACCAAGCAGACACAGTGGGAAATGTGCCTCTGGCTGCAAATCAGGTGTTTGTCTACGTTACAGGAAGCCAAACTCTGACCTTTAGATTATTACCTGCCCGGTGTTGGAATGTCAGGAGATTGTGAATTCCTGCCTAAACAATTAGAAGACGCATAATACAATATGAATAATGACAAAAATAAACAGCTCCACAGAAAGTGAGATAGAATTTGTGCAGGTGAGATAAAAAAGAAATGAGCACCCGGCTGTGATTGGCCGCACAACAAGAGGACACTACTGTCTGTGCTTCAAGGTCAGTTGTAGCCGGTCTGCCTGGACGGGGCTAATAAACCGGGCCACAGCGGGCGCCGGCCTGGATTTCACTGCCTTCATCCAGTTCACTCACAAAACTGGTGGATGTTCGTTGGGAGAAAATCATGAAGTAGCAGCTATTGCATTCATCAAGCTCCTAGTTCCTGGCAGTCAGCTACATGTGACATGTTTTACGGGTAAAATAACTGGTTATTGTCAGGTTGGAAAACTAAATGAAAGTCGGGAGAAAAGAATCTGTTCTCCTCATGAAAGATTCAGAGGAGGTGTTCGTGGTCTGGAGGTGACACCCAGCGTGTTTCAGACGGCCAGAAGTGACACCGGGTGTTTTTGTCTCTCTTCTGTTTTTCCTCCAGGAGCCTCGTCCTCCTCCCCTGTCAGACACCATGACACCAGAAGAGGTACGTCAAGACGGAGACACACACATTCATGGACGAATCAGGCTTCCGCGTTTAAAAGATTCAGATCGTCATGTTTTAATATTATGCAAAGATATCATGAGTAAATACAATAAGAAGTTTTAAAAAAATAATTTTGTTTAATAAGGGGAAAGCTGTGTAAGGAAGAGCTGCAGGCGTCACCTGTCTGTTAGTGTTCACTGCTGAACAGTTAGAGACAAAGGGACTCTTTGGATGATGGGTTGAAAAGAAACCCATGTTGACCCCCCTTAATAAAGAAGAGTATCGATCAAAGTGTAAAAGTATGTAATTCACACGCAGTTCTAAATAAATGAAGTCAAAGCTATTAATATTCAAATCCATGTCACATCTCATGTAGGCCACAACATTCAGAATTGGGGCAGCGTTTACCTCCAGTGTGACCAGAGCCAGAACTTTAAGTCAAACGGTTTGTTTTTGTTATCTGCTCCTGTCCAGTGTGCTACTCTCCCTTTACTCCTCCTGACACTGTGCCAAAACGCCCCATAACATCGCACCGTAAATCCTGCAGGACCGCTGCCCCTGTCAGCGCAAGCCGAGGCGTGTAGGTAAAATCCATAGAGGCTAAAAGGTGTCAGACATCCTAAATCTCAGCGGGGGCACCGGTGACACGCAAGGACACAACACAAGCTTTCAAGGTTTTTTTTTTTTTTTTTTACAGCTGCAAAACTGTCCTCAGTGCAAGCTGGCCGCCATCTATCACCTGGATCACACACACACACACACACACACACACACACACACACAGCTCGGTGTTTAGCTCCCTTCTAACATGTGTTCAGTCACATAATGTATGTGTGACTCACGCTAAACTCTTCCTCGTCATTGCGTCTGTTCACCCCTGTGACCCCGCTTCTCGTTCTCCACTGCAGATCCAAGTGTGGGAGGAGGCGGAGATGGACAAGCCGATGGAAATCGATGAGATACGAGTTGACCCCTCCCCGTTCCAGCTGGTCGAGAGGACGTCACTACACAAGGTTGGTTTTTGAAAGATGAAGATGAACCTGCGCCACTGGGGTCGGCAGGCGAAGCGCAGTGTAACGGCTTCTTTACTGAGACCGAGACAGTCAACACTAAAAATAGGGTGTTATTTGTTCTGGATTCTTTCATATTCAGTTATTAAATTGCATAATATAGATGCACGACATTAATGAGAGATTTAATGGTAAGACTTGGATAAGATTCATTCCGAGTTATCTTTAGGCGTAGAATGTTTCTCAAACCGTGATGCAGAAAGCAATGGTGACTCAAAAAGTGTGCGAGCAGGCGAGATAACGAGTCTCATGCACTTCCTGGAAACCGTTCTGCAGCATCTCTCTTCCAGAAACGACGACGTCCCGGTGCACGCAGCTCAAGGCTCAAACGATGAGGAGACGCTGAAGAGGACGCTTCAGAAGAACACAAACTCTCCTCGCTCCCAGCACCAACAGTTTAAAAACAGACACTTATTTGTCATTACATCATACTTAGATCAGGCTGCAGACGATTCTACATGTAAGCTCACCGTCTGAAGCAAAGAAGCACATGCAGCGCCTCTTTTCTGGATGTTCCCACATGCAGCTCCTTAAGTTGTTTACGTCTGTCACAGCTCATCCAGCGCGGGATGTGACGGACCTTGACAGAGGGGTAATGACACAGTCCGGCGTCTTATAATGTAACGAAGACGGACACGGCAACAGATTCTCATTTACAGGGATTCACAGAAAGAAAAAAAGCGTTTCACACATGCTGCTCTAGATATTACATGTAATCTGAACCATCCGTTCTCGAACATGCTCGCTGTAACTCCAGCTAGCTTTCCCCTCTTCCAGCTGCATTCTCCTCCACATAACGTCTATCATTTACTTGTGTGCATGTTCTCATGGTAACACCAGGAGCAGGTTGCTCGCTCACGTGCTGTTTGATCGCGGTGTGCTGGCGCATACAACGATGTCATCCAAAGTGTGACCTCAGCTGGAATGTAAGCAGGACACGCCGTGCGTGGAAACACCGAAGGACTTTTCCTCTTGGTGCTTCAACCGGAGCCAGAAAAGGCCCCTCCTCCTCCTCCTCCTCCTCCTCCTCCAGAGGAAACTAGTTTGTTTAATGTTTTATTTCCTGTGTCTTCACAGACGCACACCTTATTCTCTCTGCTGGGATTGAGCCATGCTTATGTGACCAGTATCGGCAAACTGGTCGGGGTGGTGGCGCTGAAGGAGGTAGGAGAACACGTGTGTTTGCATAATTAATCTCTGTTTCAGACTCTCTGATTTCTCTCTGTCCCCTTTCTTCTTCTTTGCTTTCATACATCGCTGCTGATCCATTTTGCAGCTCATCTTTCTGTCGCTACGTCACAACAAAGACTTCGCCTCCTTTTCTCTGTTCCAGCTTCATCTCTTTTCTTTTTCTCTTCCTCCTTCAGCTCCAGAAGGCCATCGAGGGCTCCACGCGCTCCGGCGTCAGGCTCCGCCCTCCCCTAGCCAGCTTCCGCGACATCAGCAACCACAACTCTGTCTCTAAACCTCCACCTTCTTCTGCAGCTGCTCCTTCCTCTCCAACCACGCCGGCCTGTCCTCCTTCACCTTCAACTCCTCCCCAGCCCCCCTCCCCCTGCCCCCCCTGCAAGCATCATCACCATCATGATCTCCATGAGAATGAAATGGAGGAGTGGATGGAGGGGGAGTCGAGGGAGGTGGAGGTGGAGGAGGGTAGCAGCAGCAGTGTAGGAAGTGGAGGTGGAAGCAGTTGCACAGGGATCTGCAGCTCGGCCAGTAGGAGCTGCAGTTTCAAAAGCAACCTCACCCTCCCTCCCTCTTCCACTCCTCCCCCAGTTCCCTCGTCCTCCACTCCTTCGCCTCCTCCCTCCTCCATCCGTCTTTCAGCCTTAAGGCCCCTACAGGAACTGCTTGAGGGGGACGATGACAGCGATGACGAGCCAATGGTTTGAATTAGACAAGTTTGTTTTTTTCTAATGGAAAACTTTTTTATTGTTTCTTCTTCTGTTCTTAATTTGATGTCCAGGTCTCTGGACGCCGCTTTACCTCCTCCTGTCACAGACGTTTAGAATAAAGCACTCAGAGCGAACGGGGTATTTTCTTAAACTGTGCCCGATGTGTGCAGAATGTTTTCATCCCACCCCGCCTGTTTCCATCTGCTCTTTTCAGACCTTCGCTCGCTTTACTTCCACCTTCATGTTGCTCACTCGTCACAGCAGGCGCCGTCTTTCCCTAAACAGCTCTCTGTGGGCGTGTTCTTTTGTACTACTGCACCACTTCTCGTGTACTGTCCAGAGAATTGACCGCTTCCACCAGGATTTTTTCATTCTCATGGTGGGAAATCAGCCAAAACAGCACTTAGACCATCAGAGCTAAACTCGGCACTCGAAACATGGAAACAGCTGCTGATTGGCTTCTGGGTTTGATTGGAGACAAATTAAAGCAAAAAACAACATAAATTGTCTTAGTAAGGTCACTCAGATCTTTTCCTCTCGCCATCGGAATGAACTGGACCCGATTAGCATTTCATGGTTGGATGCTAGTTTGTTTTCTTCTTTTCCTTCGTCGCTGTTTGTTTTTTGTTTTAGCGCCTTCCATCAAGAAAAAAAAGGGCCTGAAGCCCTGTCTAGTTTTGCATGTCTTCATTGTTTGTCTTTTTTCTTGTAACTGGCAGCAGACCATCTGGAGAGCAGTAGACTAATGAAGCTGCTCAGTCCACTGTGGAAGATTGACCTCCGAATTGTGTGCTGACCTTGTGGATGCAGCCTCAGAGCTCATCTCATCACGGTCAAGTTGACGGATGGCGCAGACGAAAGCCAAACCCTGTTGAATAGACTCCGGAGACTCCTCTCTGATTTAGCATAGTCGCGTAAACTCTAACGGGGGAGGTCTGTGCCAATTAATGTAATTAGCTTAACGAGGCAACATGCGATCATGATGCTCGGTTCTCTCAGCAGCCAAGTGACCAGATCAACCAGAACAAAGGTTAAATCACATTTCAAGGTTTCTTTTCACTCTGAGGTTAAAACTAAACCAGCCTGTTCCCTTTTAGTTTTCAATTAAATGATGCCGATCATGAACTGAGGAACTCTGTTCATGTACGTGCTTCTTCAATTTCCTTCCTGCGATGCACCGCCCTTCCTTTTCATTTATCGCTTCATCTCCTACACCCTCATCATCTCCCGTCTGAAGTCTTCAAACCTGCAGATGTAATGCAGACCTGTCTGTGTAATTAAAAAGTGTCTTAGTAAAAGAGTCGAGTGTTCTCTTAAAGTGTAAAAAACTGTGAACAACGTAGTTAAATAAAGTTTTATTAAATAGTTTAATTGTGTTTTCTTGTTTGTTTTTTGTTAATGCAGGTCTGGACAGGAGAAAATATTTTATCTGCACGTAGAAAGAAAAGCTGCAGCACTGAGAAATGAATGAGGTAGGCTAGATTTATTTATTGACTGACTAATTATTGGAGATATTACACAAATGACTGACGAAGGAAGTCTTGATACCAAACACGATGCCTTCAGTGTGTTTTTCATTTACATCGGCTCCTCCAGGACTTTCACATCCACCCGTGCTTTCATCCTGGATTTGCTTATTAAAGGAGTAATGTAAGAGGGTGGCGCTGCCTCTGGTTCTCTCTTCGGTTTAGATGTCTACTGCTTCGCTATGTCGGCTTTAACTCTTCAGAAAACACCCGAGTTTCACCCTTTGTGCAAAAAATGTAGATTTTTTTTAACTTTCACTGCATGTTTTTACCAACCTCAGTCCAAATCATTGTCTAATTTGCATCCATTTCTTAAACATCTTTAATTCCATTTTAGGACTTTAATGATAAAAACACAGAATATGAAATGTTTTTCACATAGTAAATGCAAACTGGATTTTTTAAGGGGGGTTATTATACCCTCAGACATATCAACAATTGACAATGAGTTTATTTAAAAATACCCCACGTATTACCCTTTGTGCAAAAAATGTCCGGCTTGTTTAAAGTTCTAGAAAAATTCAAGCCAAAACTGTTTTATGCTAAATATTTTAGTTACTATGGTAGTCAATGGTGCAAAGAGTGTCTGAAGGGTAAAAGGAACGTTTTGTGTATCATATTATAAATTCATTATTGAAACTTTTTTTTAGATTTTCATGGAAACCTGCAGACCTTGCTAAATGTTATCGCACCAATACTATAAGCATAGCCGAGTTATTGAGTTTTTTAAATTGAAACAAAAATGTGCCAAGGTTCACACAAAGGCTAAAAATGTCTCCTTTTGTATGAAAACCTGTTTTATTTTTGTGCCAAACTTTGCCTCCTCGGAAGTCGTCTTAGGTGCGTCTTCCAGACTTGGACCTTTGATTATTCTGCTGGAGCAGAGATCACGTGGGAATATGTCACAGGTTCGTTTGGATTCGTTTAGAGTCATGACTAAACCTAAAGCATGCTGTTTCAGTGGGCGTCTCTTATTATGTAACACGTTATTTATTCAAATGTTTCTCGTATGTGTGTGTTACAGTAGCACAGATCAGAAACGCACTGCTGCCGCCAAGTTTCGAAGAATAAAGCAGCCAAACGCACAAAAGCCTCTGTAAGACCTCAAATGAATAATAACACTTGAACAGACAAGGGCACTTCTCTGCCCCCAGACGACGAAGTCCCGACATGGCCCGGTTTAATGAATGAGGCTGTTGTGCTGATTGTAGTGTTTTAGTGGGATTGATGACTGAAGGAACACTGCTGCAGTTCTGGGAAGAAAATCTCTGACCTTCACACTGCAGATCGAGGACCTGTTTGAGTTTGACGTTCCCTCCCCCACCCCAATGCTCTGACTGTGTGTGTGTGTGAGAGAGAACAAAACAGAAGGCAGGAGAATCTGTTTTCCAGAATATATATATATATATATATATTTTACACACGAACAAAGCTACATCCATCCCAACATACACACGAGACTCGCTGCCCACTTCGTTAGCTTCACCTGTGCAATCTCACGCCGTTCTGCTTTCACCAGGTTGGAGTCGGTTGCCTTAGATTGTGCAGATGTTCCTAACGAAGTGGCCGCAGAGCATACGCACACGCACAGTCTCACATTCATCCAAATACATGTCAGTTTGTTAGGGTTTTTTATTTTGTTAGAAAAGCTAATTTGATATATTATTACTTTGTATACGGTGTTATATTATTAGGGCTAGTTCACTGTTAAAAAGCATGCACTGTTCTTTTGGTTGTGTGTTTGTAAATGACTCCGAGTGCTTTCTGTGTCAGATATGAGCCAAGCTGTCAATCAAAGGCAGGACAGTAATTATTCAGGTTTTATTATGTGGCACATGTTTGCTTCTGCACTCAGAATTATTTGCAAATACTGTTTTGCCCAAGTGTGGTTGTGTCCATGTTTGTTGTATTGCAGTGATTTTAAACTAGGCCCTTTCCTTCTTCCTCTGGTTCTACCTTTGTCCTACCTTTTTTTTCTTTTTCTTTTACTCCCATGGTTTTCTACGTCCATCCGTTTGTGCACGATGAGGATTTTAGTCCAGAATCTTTGGTCCGCTTGGTCCAAACCTTATAAATCCGCCTTGTCCTGACACACTTTGTTTCAGCAGTCAGTGAATTCAGTCTGCTCTGAATATGATTGGTTCATTGTCACATATGCAATGTTTCACTTTTGCCACAGTACCTTTCTTGGCTCATAGTTTGTGTACATTACATCCAACGTTTCGGTCAGTCTCCTATGTCTTCAGACTCGGCGTGGGTAAATAGTTGGGAGGGGACGAGGATGGGATAATAGCTTGATTGATTATTGGAGTATTTATTTCCTGTTCTCATCAGTCTTTCTACGACTATGACTCAGTTGGTCGCAACAACAACAACGGACCCGTCCTCTGTTTCTTCGTCCTTCTCTTCCAGCGATTGGACGACACAGGGCACGACGTCGAACGGTCGTGCCCTCTCTGCGGCGCAGTCGCCGCTCTGTGTTGGGATTCCTGGGCTTGAACCTCTGGTTGAAGGGGCGTCCTCCCTCAGCGGCGATGGCGTCAAAGAGCAAGGCTCTGGTTCCAAGGTTAATGTTACTTCCTCTACCTGTAGAAACAGGATGCGGAGTTTAGGACAGTGCTGTGTCCAGTGTAGGGTCTTTGAGTCAAGAGAACGTCACCTTCGTGAGCTCCTCCTCTTCGTCTTCATGCTGCTCAGGGATTCCTTCGGGCTCTGGCTCCTCCCCGACTGTCTCCACCACTCCCATGACCATGTCAGCCATCTGTCCGCTCAGCTGCCCAACGATCTCCACCTGCAAACATTTTAAATTTCTTCTTTATCACAGTGAAGCATGTTTGATAATTGGCTGACATCAGTTCCTGGTAACGGGCGGTTAAAGAGGACAGTTGGACAAACGATCTCATGGAGACAAAGAAAGAAAAGGCAGGTGCAGTAAACACAGACGCCTTCACTTGCTGATTTCTGCTTCATGCTGCTCTTTGTGGCCAGTGCTCCATGCAGACCTCCGGCCCGTCTCCTAACTGACTCACCAGGCAGCCCCCCCCCATTATTCACTGCGCTACAGATGTGTGGGTATCTGTGCAATAAATCTCACTGCAGCTATAAAGGAAATCATATTGAGAAGACATGAATTAGAAGATGTCGTGTCAGACAGAAGAGGCGCAGGTTGTTCGTCGTTCAGACGAACTCTAAACCTGAGCTTCCTGCAGATGCAAAAGAATATTAAATAGCTAATAAGACATGCTAGGTCATGTTGACTTTGTTGTCTCATTCAGTAACAAGGACTATAGGGAGATGTCTCCTCTGTTTATCTCCGACTGTATGTGCAGCCACACACCTCTGCGCCCTCACATACTCTCATAGCTGCTCTGCCAAAATACATTAAACCATCATCTAGTCTGTAATCCCACCATTTGGATTCAGCATGTGAGCACGTACCTGGTGGGCATCGACCTGCGCAGCTCCCCACAGGTCCGCTAGTCGGGGGTGGGTGGGGGGTCCGAGGCTGTGGATGGTGCTGTTGGGCGTGGCTTGAAGGGAATGGGAGGCGCTGTGTAGCCTGTGCTCCATGGACTGCAAACAGAAAGGAAGGAGAATGGCTGCTGTTATCTCTTAAACATGCATGCACTGATCGATGCTAAGAGCATGGCCCGATTGAGAGAAAGGCTGCACAAATATATATATAGTGAATTCTTTGGGGAACTTTTAAAACACATGCGGTGAAGCTAACGAGCTCATTTCCTCCACAGATTCGTACACCTGTCCCCGACCTTTGCAGCATATTGTTTCATAACCCTGGCGTATTTAATGAGCTCTGAAGATGTACCAGAGCGAGAAAAAGTATTCAGGTGTCGCAGCACATCACGACTCAGCTGATGCACAAAACACCCAGCTCACACGTCTAACTAGTTTACAGGACGTGCAGCCTGCGCTTGTTAGAGTGAAAGTGAGAGCACGTCCAGCATGATGCACGTAGAGACGTGTTTCTACGTCTGTGGGGACTTAGTAATTGGTTGTTTAACTTCTCGTTTTCCAGGTACAGCCTTCACTCACTGTACCTGGTAGCATCAGAAACAGGAACCACGTGGCAGCGGCACCGACCTGTTGCTGTTGGTACTGCAGAAACTGTTGCTGCTGGTAGTGGTGCAGATGTTGGAGCTGTTGGAGTTGGCCCTGCTGCTGCAGGGTGAGTTGAGCCTGGTGCTGCTGAAGGTATCCGCCCACTGTCCCTTCGTACCCCTCACCAGGTGTGCCGCACGCGCCGCCGCTGCCTCCTGGAGCCCAACATAAAACACTTAGTGCCTGTTACTGAAACTGCAAAAGGGACGTGAGAATTCATCCTCACCTGCAGCCATGATGTAGGAGCCTGCAGCAGGCGAGGCCACACCTGAGGGCTGGCTGGTGATTGGGTCCCAGGCGTCGGAGGATGACAGGCAGTACAGGCCCTGGGAGACGTAGGTGTGGGGCCAGACGTCTGCAGAGGAGTGGTGCAGCACCTGGTCTGTTCGTGAAAACGCAGGCACTTGAGAATTTAGAGGACTTGAAACAGTGAGAGAGAGGAGATGGAGAGAAACGCTAATACACTTATAATTAGATTGCAGCTTTTGCACACTGAAAGATCTGAGCAAATCATTTAATCTAAAAAGAAATGTGTCAGTCTTTGCCTGGGAGGTGAAATAATCCTGCTGGAAAGAAGGGGAGGTGCGTTGAGGCCAGTCTCACTCACACTGAACTCCTCGTCGTAGCAGTGTAAATGCTCTCATGGAGCCATACGCCGGGATAAACGTGACCTCGTCCCGCAGCAGCAAACTAACAGTTTTAATAGGAGGATGATTACACTATCTGCAGCCGTGTTGTCATTACAGAGCAGCGCCATGGAGGGGACTGAACACTAAGTCTGTGGAGGGGAATCGTGCCCTCGGTCCTACTGCTAGTATTAAGTAGCTTTTTAATCGTCGCTGCGTTCGTGTGCGCTGTACGTGTGTGTTAGTGTTGCATGCCAGACAGAGTCCATATGGTGCTGTTAATGAGGGCAGGGCTAAGTCCTTGTGCTAACCTACGGCGCCCACAGGGTGCGGATGGCACTCAGCCTTCCTAAACACCGGCGAGCAGTGAAAGAGAAGCTGCTTACAAGGCAGCGTGGGAGTCCAGGAAAACCTTATTCTAGCGTTTCTACTGCTTTTCCCTGTGAGGTCAGACGGGGTTCCAAATCTCGCTCCCGTCTTCTTTTTCCCTCCATTTTATCTTCTTGTGTGCAACTAAGCCAAACAGACGTCGTCCCACCCGAGGCTCAAACCACAAACCAGCATCTGACTTTGTTTTTGTTCAACCAATGAAGTGTGAAGTGGAATCCTCTTAGCTTCTCTCTTCTGAGCTTTTCATGCATTTTATTTTCCAATTTACGCCCAGCTTGTAAGTTAGATGTGGAGTTAATGCTCTTACCCATGAAACCCCGTCTGAATGAACGTGTTCGGAGCTACATCTATCACCATGCAGTGGTAGTAGCCGTAGCTGCGTTTGCTTTTCAGGCGGACTGACTTCAGTGTGTTCAATGAACGCAGCCAAAATAGAAGCATAATGAACACAACACAAAGACTTAGGCTGCAGGACCTCTGCTGGTGATGCTCTCCTGGTTGACCTCGCTGAGGTGAGCTACGCTGCCCTGGTTGGAGCCGGCTCCCATGCTCTCCCCGTCCATCGAGTTCCAGCCGAACAGAGTTGCCTCAGAGATGGCGAACTGCTGCATGATGCCTGAGGAGGGGGGAGGATTAGTATCAGTGCGAGGTGGGAGGCAGTCGGACTGAAAACCGACACCTAAACCCAACGATGTTGGATGGAAATAACAGCAGATGGACCGGACCCAACTAACTACTGAAGAACAGCTGGGAGCAGAAAGTGACCGGACTTTAATAAAGCTCCTCTATGTGTTGTATTCATCCAGAGACTGTGGCTCATGAACATTCAGGAGATCTGGGACCCCAGACGCCCCCTCACCTGCGGCGAAGCGGGCCTCCTTCTCGCCGTCACTGAGGTCGCTGTAGGCGTCGTTCTCCAACCTTCTTTCCTTTTCCCTCTGCAGGTTGGTGTGTCCCAAACCCCCTAGTGGCCCCGCAGATGGTTTGCCCCAGCTCTGCCACTCTATCATGTGAGCAACGCGACCCTGCGCCATGGCAGTGGGCTTGGTCACCTTGTCTTTCATGGAGCGCGTCACACCTACAACAGGTATCGGGGGGGCGGACACACACACACACACACACAAAGACAGTCAAAACCAACTCTGGCCTCTGTAACGATCACACCTCCATATGAGGCTTGGGGTTTGGAGTGGGGGGGTGAGACGATGTAATGTAGAAGATGTTTATTGATAAAACTGATGGATGTTTGTTCCCTAATAAATGAACTGATATGACGTCAACGCAGCAGCTACTTCCCGTTAATACGTGCGTTTTATCAAATACAGTCTGAGAGACATCAGTCACATCCTGATCTGCCATTTTAAACAATGCTGATCTGACTGATGGGAGTGAGCCGAGCGTAGTTTGGAGCACCAGCAAAGCCGATGCGTGCAGAATTATTTTCGCTGTTTGATCAGTTCTTCATCTGCAGTCTTTAAAACCAATGATACAAAAAACGTCTAATTACCGGAGGGTCTTCCAGCCGCCGGCATGCAGTTCAACATATCAACCTGTCTGGGATCCAATTAACCAAAGCTGTTAAATATTCAGATAACAACTACAATTAGTCCCTGAATAATCATTTTAATCATTTGTTGCTACACAGCTAAATCAGCGGTGATTCTCTGGTGAGATAGTGGACTGACATTAACAGGTCAGAGTTCAGGTCGCATTGGACATGGCTGCCTGCCTGCTTGTTAGAGTTTGTTGAATTAAATGCAAAAGGACAAGGACAATGGCCAAAGTGCTGACAGATCCATATTAATACCTAAAGCCATTACTCATCTCCTGGTAAACAGAATAAATTAGATTCATTAGACTTTATGTAATTAAAAACGTGCTACTGAGACGGAGAGGAACGGGAACGCTGGTTGTGTACAGCAGGCTGAGACGGGTCCATGGGCAAATCACTGCGCAATTAAGATGCAAATACCGGATTCAAACTAGGGACGTATTCCCTGAGTCAAATGCTTGCAGTGTTTGATTGATAAAAAATTTAATTAAAATCAAACAGGCATGAATAAACATTGAGAGAGAGCTTCGGTCCTGGGGGCACGTTACGGGTCGAGCTATAAATAGAGAGCATTTCCTCTGAAGACAAAGACGGCCCATCTTGTGTGGAAATCAAACTCCCTGCAGAGTCTAAGTGAAGATAGAAAAAGCAATGGAAAGAGTGAGGATGGTGGGAGGGTGTTGGGGGTCCCAGTAATTCAAAGGCTCAAACAATAACACTCTGTACTGTAGGATGATGCTAACAAATGGATTCAAAGTGCACCAGACACAACAGAGAAAAGACACTTAGCTTTCAGACGCTACACTTCACCAGTACAAAGCACAGAGCACAAAAGAGGCGCCGGCCACGTGTTGTCACGACACTGCACAAAAGAGTCACTGCTTCACAAACGCCGGGCCACACCACCACCACCACCACCAACACTGCCACATTACAGATACACTACATTTCCCAACACGCCTGTGGAGATGCTTTGTTAGGTGAGTAAAGTAAGGAAGCTCACTTACTTTAGTTCCTTTGAAATCAAAGATCTGATTGGATTACCGTCAATGACTCTGCTAAACGTGTTTGTCATTGACGTGTGCTGTTGGTATCAATGGAAGAGAGGGGAAAGTAGGGAGTGACGTAGGAAGGGGCACCCACAGGGGCGGCCATGTTGGTTCCAAGCTCCCCCTCCTCCTCCTGCTCTAGAGTGAAGTTGTTTGTCGAGACGAGGTTCGATTTACAAAGTCCACCATTTACGGGAAAGGTTAAAAGATAATTCCTGCTTTTTCCAAGCGTGTCGGTTGATTCTTTGGCCTGCATGCAGTGCAGAAGCCAAGTAAAGTAGAACAGTATGGAGTTTTTATTGTGTAAGGAAGCCACGGACATCTGTCCAGCTGTTCGCCCTTCTCTAATCACTTCATGGAACCTTTCTAATGTGATAAAAACGTGGAAAGAATCATGAGTCATTGACTCGTGCAGCTCCCCCTGATAGTTTGTAGCTGTCGTAGCAACATGACCCAGATAATCTTAAAATTCAGATATATTTGCTTTGGGTTGTAGGTCTGTCACTGTGTAAGGGACTGTAGGGGTGTAAAGCCTGTTGAATGCTTTCGTGTGGCTGTGGTTTCTATTCATGCCATGCTGAAAGTTGCCTCGGCATCCATACTTCTGTCCTCTGAAAGGGCAAAAGGGTTTGTCACAGTAAAAAAACTCCATTCCTGACGAAACAATGATTCGTGGTAACAATGAGTCACACTAGAGAAGTATCTGGATAATCGGTTGTGGGTATTGATCATTTGGCTGCTGCACTACTCGCCAAAGAACCATCTGATTAACACTGAAACCAAGAATTATCTTTTACACAACAGGGAATGGAAGTTTAGTCCCTTTTTTCCGTCCTCAACAACAACTTCATTCTTGACCTGCTGTGGAGCATGTGGAGGCAACATGGGGGCTGTTTTACCATCTAGCAGCACAGACACACACCTGACACACCTGACAGAGAGGACTTAGCCAGGGCACCGATCCCATAGGTGTTGGCGGACTTCCTCTTGAGACGAGGCAGAATGGAAGTAGTGTCCTCCATGGACAACTAAAGAGAGAGGGGAGGGAGTTGATGTGTGGTTGAAGCAAAGAGTGTGAACAGGAAAATAAAAATGGAGAATAGAGCGAGGAGCAGGGAGGATGATGCAAGAGTAGGCAGGGTGTAGATATGAAAAACCAGAAATGGTTGATGGAGAAAGTTTTATATGCAAGAGTGAGAACATGGAATAAAAGAAGAGGTGAAGAGATCAGGTAATTGAAAATTCAGAGATAGAAGAAAAGGGAGGTTGTAATAGAGGGAATAAGAAAGGAGGGTTAATTATTTGAGCACCTCGTAAAAGGCTTACAGGGATCATTAATTGAAAAGAAGAGAATCATATATTCACTGTGGCTTGGAAGAAAATGCATAAGTGGTGATTCAAATGTAATTTAAATGGACAAGAGTCTTTTGTGAGTAGACAGTAGTTTGTACTTTTGCAAACTACTAATGTGCTTTTCATTGGTAAAATGTAAAATGACTGACACACAGTTCACAGTTTACCTGGTTAATGTGTTAAAAGCCGCGACATAGAGAGTGTGTTGCTGGTCTCCACACTCGATTGACCTTTCTGTTCCTCCTCTGACACCTCACCGGTTTACCCACCGTATGTGTGGGAGGAAATGCATGCAGTGCAGCAACATGATTGTAATATCTCCAGGGTAAGATGACGACGTAACACTCTCACACCTTCATGTCCTAAAACTAGCTAAGTTAAAGCTAAAGCGGTGGTGAGTGGTAGGTACGGTGAATGCTTGTGTCTGTTTGGAGGTTTTAGCTCTTTCCCTCCTCACAGCTTTAAGGGTGTTGATTGGCATCTGATGGCATCAAATGATTCAGGTCTCACATCACAGTTATTCCAAAACAAAATGTCTCTTGTTCTGACCATTCTTCTGCAGAATCACTTCTTCCTCCTCCTGTTTGTAGTCCTCCTGTGTGGTCCACTTTGTGTTGGGCTTCAGTTCATGGCGACTACTTTGACTTTTATCTGTATAATCTGCTGGTACAACGTCATAACTCCGTCAATGATGTTAGATCACCCAGGTCCAGATACGGCAAACGATCAACCTCATCGTGTTCTTATGCTGCAGTGCAGTGTTTGTCTGTCATCAAGGTAGCGCTGCGATATTCTCGTCCTTTTTGTGTTGTCTCTCAATATACAGGCGGAATGATCTATCAGCCACGCGTCAAAAGACTCTACTGAACTCAACTTTCGCTATTGTGTTTTTCAACCAGCTCAGACATTACCCCGGGTTTTCTTCTTTAGACAAGACAGAGCCCTCTAGATTCTCACCTGATTGATGTTTGCCTCTAATTTTCCCTTCAAATGATTTCATGATCTGTGACGTTCACATAATTTGTCTCTCCAGAAAAACCCCTGTTTCCATCCATCCATTCATGTTTATGCAGAAGTAGAGTGATACATCTTTTATGATGCTGATATTTACTGATCAAAAGATCAAAGATTCAGTATTTCCTGAGTTATTCTAGTTTGAGGAATGAACTATTTTTTATCAGAAAAGGACAATGATGTTTGTAAAGACAAAACAGAAACGTATAGTATCCTACACATTTACTGTGTGTAAACCTTCTCATATTTGTTTTGATTTCTACTGTACTTTCTGGCAGAGGTGTTTAAGACACTCCCACCAGCACAATAACACATTTTATTTTAATAGTAATTTCAATATTTTAATATTACACAAAGATAACATGAGAGAAATGTTAAGTTTTATTCTTATTAGGGGAAAAAAGTATTCCTATACCTGCTTGGCCCTATGTGAAAATTAATCGCACCCTAAATAATCAGGAATAACCTGTGACTCACCCAATTTTATTTTAAAGACAGAAAGAAAATAAGGCCATTCAGGCCTTTCTGACAAAATGAAGCTAAAAGATCTCAAAAAAGTATTAGATCGTGCTCTGATCTAAAGAACAAATGAGAAACAAAGTCACTGCCGAGAATCGTTAGGGAAAGTGTTACAAATCCATTTAAACAGCTTTGAGACTTCAGTGAATAACAGTGAGAGCCATTATCCACAAATGAAGAAAACGTGGAACAGTAGTGAAGAACCTTCCTACAAAAATTAGTCCAGGAGCAAAACAGTGACTCGTCCAAGAGATCATAAAAGACCCGCGAAAAACAGCTACAGAACTGCAGGCCTCACTTGTCAGTGTTTGTGATTAAACAATAAGAAACACAAAGGTGAGAGAAAGTTTTTCAAGAACGTCAGCGCAACAGTCATACGTGATGGTGATGGCAGTGTTATGGTCTGGAGCTGCTTTGCACTGGCCATAATTGCTGGAATCATTAATTCTGCACTCCAACAGAGAATCATGAGTAAATGAAAGAATGTTCAGCCGTCCCTTCATGACATCAAGCTCAAGCATATTTAGGTTATGCAGCAGGACAACGATCCGAGAACACACCAGCAAATTCACCTCAGAATAAATAAATGAAGGTTTTGGAATGGCCTAAAAATATTGAGTGTGGCTGAATTAAAAGTGTGTGGCTCAAAGTTCCTCCACAGTGATGTGAAAGACTCTTTGCCTCTTATTCTGAAGACTGACACAACCAATCATTAGGTTAGAGAGTAATTACTTTTTCCACAGAGGGCCAGGCAGGATTGGACAGTTGTTTTTTTGCAAACAGAAAAGAATACTAAGGTTCAAAATACTTCCAAGCACCAAATCTGCTTTTTATCCTCTGCAAGTAACATTGACATATAATAAGGTAACACAGCAGACAATGAGTCTGCAGGCGTACAGATGTAGCTATTACAGCATCTGCAATACTCCTCCATTAGTCTTGTGTCCACTGGAGCCTGTTTATCCTCAAGTATGATTACCAGTGAGCACGTATTTTGTTGTGAAGAAGCAAAACATCATTCTGATACAGTCACAGTAACTTGTTAAAAGCGCTAAAAATATAATAATTGTTGGTTCCAAGGCCTAAGTGCTAGTGTTCAACCGCAGATACTGCAGCTTTACGAAGTTTCTCGGTCTCTCGTAGGTAATTGTTCTGAACGGTATGGCTCAGTCTTACTGGTTTCCAGGAACCAATAAGCTTAATGCTTCCAGCACATAAGCAAAGAAAAAGACGCTGAAGTGAGCCCACTGTAAATAATCCAACCAGCACTGAACAGGAGGGGAGAAAGATTTGAAAACAGCTGGTGGAGAAAGTGGAACATCTAGCAGCTGAAGCCAGAGATTTTTCTCAGGAGTTGGCCCACGTGGGGATGCTCTCTTTCTGCTGGATAGGTGTGCAACTGTTCGGCAGCATGTGCTGTAAACAACAATAACTTCCCGGGCCGGAATCGTTTCAGCCTGCATTTGAATATCTTTTCCAAAAATTGATGAAGTGCGTTAGTAAATAATGAAATAAGACTCTTTATTTGTGTAACACCTACAGGTTTGTACAATTTAAAGGGCTTTACAGACAAGCTGTCAATTAGACAGTAGAAATGTGAAGCGTAAACACAGTTTACATACAGTTAACACACATGCTCCCAATACAGCTTTCAAAAGTGAAAGGAAATCATTTAAAGTAAATATAATATTCAAAATATATGAATTTAAAAGAGAACTGACAAAGACTATGTCAAAACCGAAACATTCAGTACATTTAAAGTATTTCACTAAAGATAACACAAATTTGGTCCAAATGGGCAGAAAAAACAGAGCAGACGAGTTGGCTTGAACGAAAATCAGAAAGCTTTTTAAGTCAGCAAGGTGCAAGAACATTTCTCCTGACCCCTGTTGATTAAACCAGAAGTGTGTTTATGTGAGATTATTTTAAACTTTGAGTGAAAACGTACATTGTGCAAGTAAATTCTTCTGAAAGAGCAAAAACAGCACATCGTGCAGTGCCTTCAGTAAAAACGGGGACTTGTGCAAAACTTCATTGGTGGATGAGATAAGCTTATTACAGCCTGTTATCTGAGTCTGTGTATAAATATATGAAGCTTGCACTACAGGAGATTAGCAGGGAGCAGCCAGCGGAGATGGATAAGGAGAAAAGGAAAACTGGTGGATAAAAGGGTGGGAGAGAGAGGGGGGGCAGGAAGGGGTGGAAGCATAAATAAAAAGGATGTGATGTCACTGGAAGCCCAAACTCAGGTGGTGGAGGAGTGATGAAGATGAAAACGACAGCATAAGGAGCTTTTGAGGAGTGAAAAGAAGGAGATTTTAACCAGGACACTTACGTTGATTCCTTCCCAGGAAAACTCGGTACGGCCATGCTGGGGAGGGAGGAGAAAAGCACAGGAAGGTGTAGCAAAGGTTGGAGGAGAAGAAGAGGGTTTAAAAGAGTGACAAGCAGATTTGGGACATAAAACTCGAGCTTTAGTCCTAATTTACAGTAATTTGACCAGTTATGCTTTTTGGATATTAGCAGCAGTTTCTTTGCTAAATAATTATCAGTTACATTCAGGGAGAAACTCATGCGATGCAGATCTGTGCACTGTTGAACTTTCACATTTAAGTTAAGTCTTTTCTTTGATGGATAAAATGTTTTATCTTTCACTATTTACTCTCTTTTTTAAACAAATTAATCTGGTTTTTGAAAAATGATTTTCAGAGAACAGAACACAATATTTAATCTTTGAAGACTTAACTCCCTGCATATACTACATATTACATAGTGTTCCTACTGTAAATATCTGTACAACAGTAATCTAATCAGCCACTTACCCTCTTAAGTACCCTACTTACCTAGACTGTATTGTGGAAAGACACGGAGGACATGAGAAGGTGACCAGGAGGGGAAATACAGAATGTGTGAAGTACCGTTTGCATTGTAAGCTGCATGATCCCTTTGTGTGCGCTGGTCAGGATATTTAGGTAACCAAGGGATACCATTCACTAGTGACCCTGTTGCTGCGGGCAACAGCAAATCTGATGGGTCGCCACTATTAATTTAGTGTCCTCGTACAGAGACAATCACGCATATTCCACATACTGTACAATAGAGCGTTTTCTTTAGGCTCCAGGTATTTAAGTTTACTACTGTCAAAAACTTTACTTTACTTTTCATACAGTCTTTCGTCGAGTTAGTTATATTAGTTAATTAGTAATAACTGGATAATTAACAATATATAATCATAATTACATGTACTACTAGACTGTACACTCAACAGTTTGGTATATGTGTGTATAGAAACCAATATTATTGCAGATTATAATAAGTGTTCTCACAGTAATAGATTTGACAGTAAGTAACAATGGGAACCGAGAAATTGTAGCAGCGGTGACGAAACATAAAGATGAATCTCGGCCTCTGTCTCTGTATTTATTCATGCTTTAATCAGCAGCTGCTGTGCACTGAGACTCTATGACCAGAATATCTACATGAATTAATGTGAATTTGGGTCTAACTTGGTTTAAGGCCTTACTGCCCTGATTAACATTATTCATCTGGTGTCAAATACAAGGGTTGGTTAGCAAATTGAAACCCTGGGCGAGCCGAAACTGAATGCTAGAATTAATTCTCTTCCTACAGGCCTCTTTCGCTTTCTCGGGAAGCACCGAATGTAATATTCATGTCAGAGATGTTTATTTTCATGACAAGTGAAAGAGGAATAAGAATAATCCTCCTCTAACAAAGCAACCCCTGAGATGGCAAAGGGATTTAGCAAAGCTCTACGCAATTCACCAGCCGCCTTGTTGGGTTTTTGCCTCAGATCCACATTAAACAAGAGCAGGGAAGGATATGGGGAATAATTCATACAGATGTGACAACAGGTAACCCGAATCAGACCAAAAGTAAACAAATAATAATAACATCTGTCATTTATTCATAGATTTCTCCCAAAGAAAGATGCTGTTAATCACTTCCCCTGACTGCGTGTGACTTAGAGAGCTGACAGACTAACCTGAACTAATTGAATAATGCTTTATTTAATCTGAATAGCTAATGAACATACTCAGCAGTGGTGCTGCAGAGTGGGCTGGAACAAATGAATCTTTCACTTTTACTAACAGCTACAGCCCATAATAAGCACAGCCTTCACATTGTAAGAGATCTTTGTATCTGGTTTATATTTCCCCTCCAGAATGCGTGGTTTATCTTTTTAGTCCTTTAATCCATGCAAGACTCTCCAGAGGGGTGTGTATCTACCTCAGATATCTGCACAACCTGTAGACCAGAATGTGTCTTTGACATCCAACTGTAGCCTTTAGGATGTCTTTGTTATAAACCGTAAAGTTAGAAAAAATTAAACACCTCACCTAGTGGTGTAGTCAAGACCACCTAAAACAAGACCAAGACATAATGTTGTAAATTTCGTATTTTCATTAGTGTTCACTCATAATCATCAAAATTAAAAGAGCCCTAGTATGTTTTCAGATTTGGTCTTGGTCTTGACCAGCCATGGTCTTAGTCTTGCCTTAGTGTGTCATGGTCTTGCTCTAGGTCTTGGTACACCAGCAGCTAGTGTAACAGCTGACAGAGGTGCAGATAACTATGTACCAGTTAATCTACAAGTATTATTTTGGTACATTAGTAAGAATGTATGAGGGAGAAGATCTATTGACGCTTCTCAGTTACAGTTTTAACAGTTACCGACAAAACTGTTCAAAAGGGAAAACACAACAATTGGTACGAAGTTTTAATTTAGAACCTTCTTTGTTTCGTAGTTTTTTGTTTACACAGTTAAATCACTAAAATGTACAATGGGTATTTCTGTGTACTCTTTGGTATACTCCAAGTATCCGACATGTATCAGTGAATAAATGGTTAAGTATAGATATAAAGATGGGCCAAATGTACTTTTGCTTAAATGTAATTTTGTATAAATTTACTTTTGTATAAGTAAATTTATATTAGTATATTAGTAAATTAGTATATTTTTTTAGTTTTAAAAAAAGTATACCAATATACTTTTTGCAAGAGACATCATGTGAATAGATCGTGGAAAAATTCACAGGAAGACTCACTGTAAAATGCGGTGAACATGTTTAGAGGTCAACAGTGGAACAAAAAGCTAAAATGATCTTTAATTCACTGTTGAGTGTACATTGTCTAGAGAGTAGTGAATGCAAGCTAAATGCTAATGTCAGCATGCTGGCAGGTGTGTGTGTGTGTGTGTTTAGTGTCACTATGCTAACATTAACTAACACTGAACACAAAACCCATTTAAGTTCATGAAAGGTGCTTGATGAGGGAGTCACAAATTCGTCCAGGGGGCAACATGAGTGTGTGTCGTCATCCATCCTGTAGTTGTTGGAGAAGGTTGACGGACAGTTTTGCCATCCCTAGATCCATGTTGCTATCATGGCAAAAGAAGATCATTTTTTTTTACTATGCAAGTATGAAATACTGCAAACAGAGCATTCATATCCTAAAATCTGAGCAGCTGCTCCTGTAATCATTTAGTCCTTGGTTTTGATCAATGACTGTGTCAACCTCTGCAAATAAATTGTTATTTTGTGCAATGGAGCAGAAAAATTTAATAAATTATTCAGAAAATGCAAATAGCAGATTCAGGGTCAGTGTGTTAAGTCGCATACAGGAATTCATGTGTGTAGGAGGCTTCAACTGTGGTTTATTTTAGATGGTTTAATGTACGAGAAGATGCAAGTGGTAATAGTGGTGTGTGTGTGTGTACGTGTTCGTGCTCTGTATTTAAATAAGCTCCAGAAAGTATCTAAAAGTTGATTTCTTTGTTCACAGTAGCCTTTCCTGAATCAATGTGAGACCCAGCAGCTGAAACTCAAGTCAATTATTCCACAATAGCTCTGACAGGAAATGGTTTTTAGCTCAACATTTCCTCACAGCTTACAGCTGGTCAAATCATCTGGTGGGCGTGACGCCTTAAAGCATTTTGCTCTTCATCCATCAATACATGTTTACCAATTCTCTCTATAGGTTGTAACGCATTTCTGTTTTCAGACTGAGTACAGCTGTTATTTCAACATATACACTCACCGGCCACTTTATTAGGCACACCTTGCTAGTACTGGGTTGGACCCCTTCTGTCTTCAGACCTGCCTTAATCCTTCGTGGCATAGATTCAACAAGGTCCTGGAAACATTCCTCAGAGATATTGGTCCATATTGACATGATCGCATCACATCAGCAGTTGCTGCAGATTTGTCGGCTGATCATCCATGATGTGAATCTCCTGTTCCACCACGTCCCAAACGGTGCTCTATTGGAGCCTGAACCTGAACTGTTACAACTGATACAAGGCAGGATGGATCCGCGCTTTCATGTTGTTGACGGTAAATTCTGACCCTACCATCCGAATGTCGCAGCACAAATCGAGACATATCAGACATATTGTAGCCTCAGTTTCCTGTTCTTAGCAGACAGGAGTGGCACCCGATGTGGTCTTCTGCTGCTGTAGTCCATCTGCCTCAAGTGTTGTGCATTCAGAGATGCTCTCCTGCATACCTTGGTTGTAATGAGTGCTTATTTGAACAAGTCATTTTCAGCCACAGAGCTGCCGCTCACTGGATGTTTCCCCTTTTTCAGACAATTCTCTGTAAACCCTAGACATGGTTGTACATGACAATCCCAGAAGATCAGCAGTTTCTGAAATACTCAGACCAGCCTGTCTGGCACCAACCACGCAACGTTAAAAGTCTCTTAAATAACTTTGCTTCTCCATTCTGAAGCTCGGTTTGAACTGCAGCAGTTCATCTTGACTGTGCCAACACGCCTAAATACATTGACTTGCCAACATGTGATTGGCTGATCAGTAATTTGCGTCAACGAGCAGTTGGACAGGTGTGCCTAATAAAATGGCCGTTGTATAATAAATAAGCTTCATTAGCTACATATAAGGATTGGATTAGATGTTATATCAGCACAGAGCGAGTTATTACAGACTCCTGAATGGGACTGAAAAAGGATCTGGAGATTTCTGACCTGCTAATGGCAATAAAACATTATGGACTCGAGCTGCAGCTAAACCTCAGATGCGTTCGTGTTTTCCGTCTCTTTAGTCGCACAGACGGAATTTGCAAAGCGTATGCTCTCAGAGGAGAAGTGATAGCAGCACTCAATATTGATCTGACTTTTAGTGGCTCCGCAGATGTTTCAGCTAATGTAACTGAGCCCAATGCTGCAGAGATGTTTGAGGCAGAGATGAGGCAGTGGTTAGTGTGTCATGGTCCACACCAGAAGGATGAGCTCATACCCGACATTTCCATGGTAATTACTAAAACGTCCACTGCAGTTTCAGATTTCAAATTTAAATTTTATTAACATTTTCTTTGCATGTCTGTCCGGGCTCATGTTCTAATCAGTTCATCTATGACTTGTGTGTGTGAATAAATTCATGAGATCTTTGTGAGAGTAGGTAAAACAAGGCACATTTACCTAATAAAATGTTTTTGTTTGTGCCCTACTTGTTGCTTTGGTCCAAAAATATATAGTTATAACTGCTCCATGGTGAATTATTATTATTATATGCTCATATAGAACCGTCCCATTCTACCTGCAAATCTGGCTCAAATGTAAACTTAAGGATGAACTGATTAGAATTTGGAGGCCGAAGGTCAAGTGGCACAGTCACGGTTAATGAAATGTTAATGTTATATATATGGGATCTTATTACATGCATCACATCTGGCACAAACAGTCTGGACAGGCATGTGTGTAAACTACAACTTGAGTTGCTGTTTTACTCCAATGCTTATTCTATGTTCTGTGAGCAGATAATCTGTATAATAATAATAATAATAATGGTCATTAGCGAATGCATTATACTGCAATCTAGTATATTTAGTATAAAGCAGCTATGCATAGATGTGAAATAATCTTTATTATGTTATATATTTATATGATTTCTATCATCATATATCGTATATATATCTATACATAGGTATAAACGGTTTTACCATGTTCCTGCTTCCGCCACATTAAAAGTGTTTTTGAAGGTATTTTACCGCGTTGCTGTGAGGGGAACGCCTTTTATTATTACTTTAAGATTTATCATGTGCTTTCTGCACATCAGATTCAGGTTTTATTTGTCACATGCAGTGATACACAGTAAGTCAAAAATAAAATCACATTGGCAGATGCTTGATGTCGCAGCATTACCAGGCTGAGATGTCTGTTCTCAGCAAAGAGTCTAAGACACAGGTTTACAAACATATCATCTGTCTGTTGTCCTAACTGCTTGTCCTCGGTCGCAGGGTGCTGGATCCAGTCCCAGCCGTCCCTGGATGAGAGGACACGCTGGACAGATCACACAACAGCCACTGTTCTGCTGTTACTACGGGGACGTTTAGTCTCGTACTTTTAAGGTTTTTGAATGCGTCTTCTTTTTAAATTGAATATCTAACTGCTTGTCCTTTTCTGTGTGAGTCTGGCTACACGCGGTTCAAAGCTCTGTTTCTGAGTCTGATGGAATATGATGCCTCTCCACCTGCTGGCCTCTCTCTCTAAAGGTCTGTGAATTACACAGAGGAGTCACGTTTGACGAAATAAACAACTCGACGGCTGACATGGGATCAGTGGTGATTTCTGCCACTGATGTCACGGCCCCCCGGATGTCAACACTGTACCATGGCAGGGATTTAGAAGTCACTCTTTGTCAGGGAGACAGAAAGCAACGCGGTTATTGGGAAATGTGGTCCTCCTTCCATGAAGCCCACTGGAAATAACTGCCGTGATGAGGAGGCTACAGATCCGTTCCATCTCGTTAATTACGGTAACGCACCAATGAAGGGAGCTTAACAAAATGCCCGTCAGCCCTCGTGCAGGAGCAACATACCCAAACAATACGGGAAAGAAAGCAGCAACCTGTGATGGAACAACAATAAGATGAATGTCTTTGTTTTTGTCTCCCTCCCTCTCTCCACAGGGTTCACAGCTGAGAAGTGATACATGGCTCGGTAATACTCCGAGCCCTGGGGAGAGCAGCTCTGTGGCCTTGGTAAGAGACTATCAGCAGACACCTTCACACCCAGTCACGCACGGCCGGCCACAGGAGTGCAAGCATAGACACAGGAGCACACACAGGTTTTGACTAATGTCAGCTTCTCTGGAAGGCTGCCGCCTTCTTCTTCCTCACCCCGTTTATCCTCTTCTCTCTGTTTCCCATTGAGCCGTATGTAGTGATTCTCTTTTAGAGCATTATGAGACACTAAAATCAGAAAGAGCTGCAGTTCCCTCATGACGTGCAACAGTTGGAGGCTTTGTGAAGAGTTAATTCTGTCCGTGTTGCAGACGTTTAACGGTACCTCTGAGGGTTAAGTGCTGACTTTGAGCTTTGATTGGAGGTTGTTCTAAAGCAAGTGACTTTTCCTGCTCGTTCTTTTGGAATACGCAGCATGAAGAGAGGAATGCAGCTTTAAACTGGAGGCGTTGCCTCTTTATGAGGTGTGCTTTACCCACTTGGCGTCCAGCAAACCCAGTCACATTTAATATTTTAGTGGCTGCCTGACTCCAGACATCCCCAGTGATGCTCTGCAGGATTGGTGCAGCAATCTTCTTTTCTTCTCTTCCTTGAAGGGCATTTCGCCTTCAGTCTGGTCTCCAGCGGTAAAATGTGAATATAATCAGCTGGATTAAGGTCAGAAGAGTGATTCAGCACCCCTTGACCCCCAAAACACCGTCAGACTCACAATGGACAGTTTAAAGAGGGGATGAAACTGACATGAAAGCTTCTGCTGCTCCAGTACTTCCTGCATTTTAAAGGACAGGCGACATGAACACACCGCGTGGAAAGAAAAGCACGCAGCCTCCACACGCTGTGAATCTGTCTTTTCAAGGTTTAGATCCCGCTGACCTGTCTCCAGACAGAGACCTGGCCATCTAACAGCAGGAGGCAGTTCTGGGTGAGTAACAGCACTTCCTTTTCTCACCTCTAAAAGATTTAAGGAGACAAGATACAGCGCTCGCACACACACACCACCGTTTCTGCCTGGAGACTGTTCAGATGGAAGAGGAGAGCTGAGGACACCAGCACTGGCATCTTTTGTATTCCGTAACAGTAGCTTTCAGCAAAATGGGAAAATGAGGTGCACAGAACAGATGGAAGCATCTAAAAAAAAAAGTAGGTTCTTACCTGGTCCCCATCTTTCCGAACCGGCACTGCATCCACTGCTAGAGAGGCAAGAAGAGAGAGATGGTTTTAGGATAACTTCGTTATCAGTGCGTAAGTCAGAAGAAAAGAAACAACAGTACACAGGCGCTTCATCTCAACCATCTAGGATCCATGTAAGAGAGGGAGGAACAACGGGAAGACAGAGAGAGGGAACGTGACAGGGCTCTCCAGTATTTTCCCCTCTCGCACACAAACACAGAGCGCAGCTAAAATTAGATTCATTACCCACGCCAAGCCTTAGCAGCGAGAGGCCACGACCGGTGTGAGTCAGAGGGCCAGAGATGAGTCTGAAATATGGGAGGGCGGCGGACGGGGAAACGAATCTGCTGGTAATTATCATACGAGGCGAAGAGCTGCGTCAATAATTCAGCTGTAATTAGACCGATTGAATGGTTGATGTTTCCTTCTCAGACTTGACTCTTTTATTCCGTAACGACCTTGAGTCTGACCTTAACAACAAATGTTCCATAAACCTTTCTCATCAGTGTCTCTGGTTCTGTGTAATCATTGGGTTCACCTGGTCTTACACTGTCACGTTATTTAATATTTACTGTGACACTGAACTACAGCGGCTTTCACCAGATTCACCTCTGGACCACCTGAAAACCAAACAGCTGGCCCCGCTTGACATTTCACATCTTATCTGAAAAGCTTCTTCAGTTCCAATGCAGTGAAAAGGCCACAGAGCTGAAAAGATTTCCCACAAAGCCCGGGGCCAGCGTCGCAACGGCAGAGTCCAGCTCGTTTCGCAAGTGATGGATCAGAGTCTTCAAGAAAACGTATCACAATCCCCCGACGTGTGCGTTTACAGCCACGACTCGGTAACTAAAGCACTAACCTGGGAGCAGACGGGACAGCGACAACAGACAAGAAATTTCTAAAATACTTTGAAGCAACCGGCGCTGGACCAAGTGAGTTGTACTGGGTTCAGCAGCAGGACTTTGTTTTACCGTCTTGCCTCTAGAATAATGTGTGTGTGCACAGAGAAACTTTCTCCGTGTCGTATTATTCCTCGGTGACGTCCTCCCACTCTGTCTGCTGCTGCGCTGTCTGTGTTGTCTGTGCCGTGCTTGGAGCGGAAGCTGGTGTAGTTCACCTGGTCTTCCTGGGCCCTGAGGACCAAACACATTTGCACATTAGCTTCTTTTCTGTCTCACTTCCAGCTGGCATCCACCCTGTGTGTTTCCCCTCTTTGATTTGGCAGCGGTAACCACCTACACACCTCGTAGCTCGCGCATCGCTGCGTGTAACAGTGATTCTGTATTATTACTGCTTATGCCTTCCTCAGTGCGGTGTCTCTGTTTTGGATTCGCCGCCTCTTGTTGCAGCACTAGGATGCGAGGAAAGGTGATCTCTGTCCACTGTAACGCTCAATGCTGGGCTAAAATTAGATTAATTATCCGCACCATGCCTCGGCGCGGGGGGGGGTGGGGTGCATGACCTGTATGAGTCAGTGAGGCCTGAGATGTTGAAGGATATTGCGTTTAAGTGGTGTTGAAAGGAGAGGCCTTCCCCTTGTTAACACAAATCATAACCTACATCTCTGATATCTCCCGGTGAGACGTGAGATCAAACGCCTCCTCGCAGCTCCGGCTCAGTCCAAGTACTGGTCCCGCTCCATCTCCATGTGCCGGGTTGGAGGGGTAGGAGTGCTCACGCAGGGAAATGTTGAATATCTCCTACAGATTGCTTCAAGACAGAACAATCTTGAGCTTTGCACACGGTCATCAAATAAAATCAAATCCTCCTTCAGCCCATTACCTCCTTTTCATCTTCTCTCTGATGAAAGGCTGATTGAAGTGGATTACACAGTTAAAATCAATAAGGCGGACCAGACTCAATTATTAGTCTACTTCAGAGTAGCAACCCATATGTGTTATGTTGTCAATGTGGGGTCCAACACCTACATCAATGCCGTCCACATTGATTTTGTGCCCCCCCCCCACACACACACACACACTGTAAGGCTAAAAATAGCTTTTTTGCTTCCATCACTGCAGACGCTTCCACCCATCCATATGCGTTAGACCATATATGCCGCCCCTTCATTTCATGTGGCCTACAAGAGCTTAAATGATCATATGTTATTATACGGTTATTCTAAATGTTACCTTCAGACCACTGCACCATACAAACACAGTCTCTGGTCCCAACCATGCAAATAAGCGCCATGGCGTGTCACTGCTGGTCCAAAAGGTACTGATCCCTGACCTGCTGCTTCACCGTCACAGCATTACATGCTAATAGCTGCACATGCCAGAGTAGCTTAATCATAGGTCTTCTCCACATAATTCGCTGGTCGCGTGTGACATCAGGCCAGAGTCGGGGTGAACTTTGGACGGGCTGCTAATCTACTAGTGCACGAGGCTAACGCAGCTAACACGCGGCGGCAGACAACCATTCAAACGTGCAAGCGTTTTACAGTCACCAATTAACATACAATAACCTACACACACGTTTATGGACTGTGGGAGGACAAATGAAGTACCCGGCAGTACAGAAAGGAGAGAGTTAGCGGAGTGCTGAGCTGATGGGCAAGTTTGAACCCAGCTACAGCGCTAACCACCGCCTCACCGTGTTCTCCACCAAAATGTATCTGAGCAAACAATCCGAACAGATTTGACTAAAAAGACTCCAATCAGTCAATCGTTTATTCCGTTAAATGCCACATAAATGTCTAAATCATACTCTTTTATATATTAACGGTGCTTTAAAACAGTTTTTCATCTTGTTGCTAAGTGAATAAACGGCCGTGGCATTTTCCAGCAGTCTATCAGTGAGGAGGCCTTTCTCTGATCTCTAATCAGAAAACGTTTTGGTTTTTTCCCCAGGTCCACTGAATGAAGTAGCGAGGACGCTAACGTTGCCAGTGTGTGTCAGCAAGTCCCCGGTCACAGCGTACGAGCAGAGAAAAAAGGAAGTGACTATGATGACTACAGACATGTTTTTAATTCCCTCTCATGGTAACCAACAAAAACATCATTCCCATGTTTTTATGGCTCAGTGTTTTGGTCTCTACCAGTCATCGGGGGGATTATTCTACAGTTAAGTTCTGCTGAGCTGGTGGCTATTTTAGAGCCATCAAAAGCAGCACAATAAGAGCAGTGATCGTAAACCACAGCAGGGAAACCGCAGGTGAGGCAGCTACACAGTTTGAGCATTAACTAGCTCCACGGGCTTACTTTGTGTTGCAGCAGTAGTGCATATTATTAGGTTATTATTTACCAAACAGCTGATCGTGTTCCTGTTAGAGCACAGATGTTGTTTATGGGTCTCAGGTTAAACCGGTTTAGAGACGTGGACACATAAAATAATAGATATATGATAATAAAATGGACTTGCTCTGGCGATTCCTGAATAGCCTCACATTTACTCACACAGAGACACACAACGCAGATGTTTCATAACACATTTTCAGGCTTGACCCAGTACTTTGGGTGAAGGACAGTCTTTCTATCAGATGAGTGACTTCAGCTGAGTTATTCAACTTTGTTAGACATGCTCGCTCTCTCTCTCTCGCTCGCTCGCTCTCTGTTAATGAAAGGCATGCAGTCTTAGTCATGACTCTGCTCCCTGTGAGTACATTTGGGATGCAACCCAGGGGATCCTGGAGGCCATTTACTTCACACAACACACCCACACGCATGGAGGCACATACAAACTTGCACACAAACACACACACACACACACACGCCGCTGGAGTTGCTGGAGCTTCCAGCTGGAGCCAGGGGGGAGGAAGTAGAGGGTGAGAGAGGGAAGCTGAAGAACCAGAGCAGAAATATAAAAAAAAGGAACTGAAGGGAGGATTGAAGAATGACACTGAGATTGATTGATTGTCCAAACCACAGAGCAGTGAGTACGTTTGGGAGAGAACAGCAAGGGACGAGAACAAGGGAACAGCTGGGAGGTAAAAGTTCAGGCAAAACACGGGAACAATTATATTTAAGATACTGAAATAGGAGAGTTAACAGTATCACTGATCACCTGGAGGAAACGCACCCAGGCATCATCACTGTTATCAGAGTTTCACCAACAATCTGTGACAATCACATTCGTGTTGAATAAGAGGTTCCCTGTCGAAGAAAGGCTCGTCTTCCTTTCTTCTTCTCTGATGGCTGCGGTTCTGATGCTGTGGTCACTTACAGGTTCGGTCACAAAAACAGATGAGCCCAGTATTTTCTCTGAAGTAACAAAATATTTGAGATAACGAAACTAAACCAGCAGCAAAGTTACTGTGCGTGTCGTAGTCGACTAGCTTCCTCAGGCTGAAGAAGTCCAGTCGCCTTTATCAACGCACAGCTCGATGGTCACTACTGTCGCTGAAGTGTCGGACACCATAAACTCAGGCACTCAACGGATACGCGACCTTGACCTTTGTCCTTCAATACATTCCTGACGTATCAATTCAAAAAGGTTGGATGAAGGTGAAATCACTATGACCTTGACGTTTGACCTCTCGCTACCAAAAACCTCATGATTGACTCCAGTTAGACGTTGGTACTTTTGCCCTGCACGAGTTCGAGGTACCCAGAACCAGGAGGCAGCAAAACAGATGCGAAACCTAATATTAATCTAATCTTAATCTCATCTAACCTTCTCAGTGTTTCAGTTAAAGACACTTTCTCCCAGAAGCATTGGGGCTTGTATCTGCATGAACTGATGGTCTGATCAGACCCTGATGTGACTTGAGATCAGACAGCTTGTCTCTCTTTGGACGTTGTCCTTGGTTCTATCGACCATTGGCACTATCTGCGTTCAGTCTAGTGCCGTTTTTTGTCCTAATAGTCACAAAGTCCCATGGACCCTAATCATACGGTATTTGCAACTGTAGCCATGTGGACGTCTGTCTGTTTGGTCCTTTGGTGGTTTGAACGTGTTTTTCTATCATTTTCTTTCTGATCTCCTCACAGAAATTTCCTTTCTATGGTCCTTGTGTGGTGCACCGTCTCCAAACGTCAGAGTAACTCAGCTTCTGACAGTCTGAATGAGCGTTGCGCTAATTAAAGGAAACCTTTTGGTTGAAATATATCTGTAATCAAATGATTTACAGTTTTTTAGGTAAATCTGTCCGTCTGTATGTTTAAATGTTGGTGGAGAAAGGTGATGTGTGTGCAGGAGCTACTTTCATCACTGCCTGTCACCGAATGACGCAACTAGCTGGTCAGAAAATGGAGCGTTTAGCAGCTAGCGGCTGCTTTTTTAGAACGATGGACCAAAACCCAGTTTATGCTCCTGACATCTGCGAGGACACAGTGCCCCATGAGCGTCCTTGTGGTGGAGATGTGTCACCTGCTCATGTTTACGACATACTACAAATCTGCAAATGGGCGAACGTGTCCGGTGTTCACACATCCGGCTGAGAATGTGATCCATGCGTGTAATTATGTGATTAGTTTTGCTGCCACAACACTTTGAGGAAAACAGTGAAAGCACTGAAGTGAAATATGCTAATACTTTTTCATGAATTGCACTTTGTAATTAATGTGAATCAGAGTTTGATTATGAATCAAACAACAGTGTTTTCCGAAAGCCGCAGTGTAATGTTTGCTTGTTAGACTGAAACACACAGTTTAGAGCCGCCGAGGTCTGGTACAGTATGTGTGAGGCTACTGACCTTTGAGGAAAAGGTCATTTCTGTTTGTGCACATCTCCAAAGTCTCCAAAGCTGCAGTCGCATGAAATCTAAGGACCATGTCCAAGGAAAAGCCTTCTCATGTGTCATTTGTAATTATGTAATGAAACATATTACACTCCTAAACAGCTCCCTGTGGTAATGACTCCAACTCTGCTTAGAAAATAATCTGTTGCGGTCGCAGTTATAGCCGTATAAAACAGTAAAATACCACATTAAACAGACAACAGCAAGTTTAAAATTAGTTTCCAACTGTACGAAAAAGCTGCTTGTGTCTTTGTTTGCTTTGCTTTCTGAAATCTCTGCTGCATTTACCTACGGTGACACTTCTGCAGTGTGAAGATTACAAGACCGCCACCGGTGTACTGTACATACTGGTGCTGCTCTGTCAAATCTGTTTGTCAAGACAGCAGAAGGTATCAGGTAGGTAAGAAGGTAAGTCAAACGTCCCGCACACTTCATTCAGCCAAGGTTCATTTTCTTCACTGAAATCTGTTAGTTCTGCCGACATGCGGTAGTTTGCTGTACACAACTACAATGAAGCTACCCCATCATTAACTAAGAAGTTGTTGTTTAACCGTTCTCTAACGAAATCGTATTCATGCCTGTAAACAAGTTTGAAACAGTTTGTTTGTGGCCACAGGTTTAACAGTCTTAGTAAACCAATGAGGGGAGGCAGGGTAGAGTGAGTTAGGGAACTTGGGGAAGTAATAGGAATGAATTGCTTAGGGAAAATGGAAGAGAATCTGTGGATAAAGGACAAAGAAGATGGAAAATAAATCCGACTGAGGGTCAAATATCACAGCAAGGTTTTAGCAGAAGGAGAGTCAACGGAAATCATGAGTGAAGGTAAGGGAAACTTTAGGGTACCGCGCGCAGCCATATTCCACAGCGTGCTATACACGGACACACATCTGCACATGTACACAACACACACACACAAAGAAGGCCACCGTTGTGAGATGCTGCAAGAATAGGTCCTGACAGCTCTCTCTGGCAGACCCCCGCCTGTCTGCTACCATCGCCCTGGGCACTGGGTTTGTGTTTCTGTGTGTACGCGCGAGGTGACACACGGCCTGTGACAGTGATCCGAAGTGAAGTGTGGAGTCTGACTCACCTCCGACGCTCTGAACCAACACCAAACACTAAGGGATCCCTATTCACTATGGCTTGTCGGGGTAATACCTTCATCCAGCCATCCGTCCATTATTCGGTCTCAGTGCGCGTGTGTGTGGGAGGGGGGGTTATAAGTCTTGGGTCACCCTAAATTCCCTTGAGCTGCTGGAGGTTTCTGTTTTGGTACTTGTTGTCCTTTATATTCCAAAGAAAAACACGATGTTCTTTCTCTCTCTGCTCCTGTGTAATGTGCGTGAAAGTGATGTGAGAATCATTCATCACTCGTGTTCTGCTTTGATAATAAACTAGATCTAGAAGCTTCCTCTGCCAACCAGCCAGGTTACACGTCCACGCTCATTCTCAAGCTCGTCCTTGAGTCCAAATGGATGTTTGTGCCAAAAGTAATAAAAGTCCCTCCAGGAGTTCCTGAGATATTGCTCTTCACTTTGACCTATGACCCCAAACATCTAATCACTTCGTCTTTTCATAAAGGGGACATTGTGAGATATTGTGTTGAGACTGATGGACAAGGGTTACCCACCCTAACCCAACCCAACCCTAACCCTAAAACAGAGTCCAGTCATGGGCTACCTAACCCTAACCCCAACGCTAACCCGTTATGAGCGCAGACACATAAAAACAGCCCTAGAAACACAAAGAAGACTTAATAGTCATAGTTCAAAAATGTGTTCGCTTCTTCCTCAGCTCATGAATCAGATATTTCATTAGTTTCGCCTTATTTGCTGTCGCTCCTATAATACCTATAGAACAGAGTTCATAGTAACACACTGTAAACTGCTTCAGTTTAAAAGAATCTCACTAATGCTCTTGAGAGGAGCCAGTTTCCCAAATGTGGTAGAAGACCAGCAGCAGATCTACGATCTATGTTCTGAATTGATTACATCCATATAATTTGGTTTGGACTGTCCAGTTTTCTTAAATAAGATTTAGGATGGAACTAAGATCTGTCTCTCTTTATCTGTCTCCCTGCCCCTCAGATTAGAGACGCTCATGACCACCTGTCAATCAAATTATTGACCAGCTGCCTCGCTTTGTGTCTCTGTCACTCTTTGAATTGGTAGCGAGATCGCACAATCCATCTGGAGGTGTCGTGTGCGGGCGGCTATGTGTGTGTTTCCCTGAACACACCACTTAGTTCACAGAGAATCCATCAATCGGTCTGTCAGTGAAAGGTAACACGGTCAATACTGAGGAGTTCGGGGGGGAGTAGGGCTTCTCTGCGTAAGGTGACACCTCAAACACACCTGACAGAGGACAACAAACACGTCGCAGCGCTCAGTCGAACACAGGATGCCTCTGTGTCTCCGCAAATCCACACTCTTTATTAAAACCTGCTCAAACACATCACTACGACCAACACAACAGTTTATTTTGACACATGCCCACATGTATTGTTTTGCTGAATATATATCCTGAATGTGTTAATTTACCAGCGAGCACAGTGGGAAGAACACGTGAGCCGTGTTTACATCTCTGCAACACAACCCAGTGGTCTTCAAGCTACCGTATGTGCCGCAGAAAAATTAAAGAAGTACAGAACGCCTCCGTCTTTAGAAAGTCAGTGAACACTTTCAGAAATGTAAGTTTGTCAGATGTAGATGGAGCGTGGCTGTGATCGGATCACCAACATGTAGAATGCTTTAAATGGTACTGAACCTCATTGCCAGAGGTAATAAGTGAAGAATAGATCAGAGAATATGACCACGCTAGACACTATCGCAGTCTGCTGAGAGCCAACAGATAATCTTTAGTGCTTGTTTTGATCAATGCTCTTATAAAGAGACGGCACGTGCCGAGACTCCAACCCTCCTCTGACCTCGGCAAGAGTTAAGTGTATTAAGGAAATGAATTAATTAAGAAATGTGCGAGGACAGTTGGAGCGCTGAAGCCTACACAGGGACTAAAAGTGAGCTCCAGACCCTGGCATCGAAGTTTCATGCTCCAAACCTGCAAATGTGAAAACAGGGATAGAGGTTCTCGGAAAAAGACAAGCCTGAAGGAGGCGTCACCTTCTTTTTCCATTACTGGCCCGAATTGATTCGGCTAAAAATAAAAGCAGCAGGACCCCGATCCTGTTGCATTCACAGATGGCCACGTAGGCCCAGTGTCGCATCGAATGCAGCTTGCTTTATCCAACCTGTGTTTATTTATGTGGAAATCGAGCTGCTGTCTGCAAAGCTGCGAGTCTGTTCTTTACACTCAGTCAGTGGAGTCTCACTGTTCTGCTGTCTCCTGCCAACTGAAACACAGCATCACACTCGCACACACTGGCAGATCAGGTAGCACAGCCGATCTCCTCGATGTATAGACGAGCGACTGGTTGTCGCGAAGCAGCTTGTGGACCAACACAGCATGTGTTCGCATCATTGGATCCTTTTTGTCTAATAGGCCATTTCAGCAATAAGAGCGTGTGCAGTGTGTGCATGTAAAGTACAGCTACCCTCATGAGCTGATTGAGCCATCCAGCTCTGTATAATGACCGTGCCGAAGCAGGAAATCTGTTAATTAAGTGCTTTATGGTTGAAACGTGAACGAAATATTCATGGTTTTTCACTGAGGTGACTTAAGACCTCGCTCCTCTTTTACAGCCTGTTCAAATCCTTCGTGGTGAAATATGAAAACAGAGAATCATCTGGGTGAATTACAATTTCTAATCAACCAATAGTGACTCACTGAGCGCCTTACACTTGTCTGATCATCAGGATTGGAAGGTATCAAACATCTGACTGACTAAATTCCAGCAACCGCAGAAATCAAAATTATGCAAATGACATGTCAGAGACGACTGAGTCACAAATTTCTCTCCTCTCTCTTCCATCAACTTCTAAATAACTTGTGAACAAGACAGAAGTGCAAGCAGCCAAAGTACTGACTGTACAGACGCTAGCTGTAAGCCAGCTGGCAGCGTACACGCTGATCCAGTTTGTGGAGTGTTAACTGTGCACGCCGGAGAGGCCAAGTCTCATGCTCCCGAGCACACTGTCACGCGCTTATGCCAAATAGGACAAAGACATGAAGACACTCATTTTTTGGTGATATAACTTCCATGAACATTACAGGGAACACAAACAGGTGCCTCCAAATGTGTTAGCGGATGCTAACCTGAGCTTTACGCTGTACGATCTCGTAACAGTTTTGTATTTTTCTTTCGCCGTATCAAAGTGTTATTTGCCACATGTTGGGCCGTGAAGCTAGGAGTGTCACCCCTGAGATGTTCGGGTGATCTCTACACAATCTTATTAGAAAACAGTGTCTGTTCAGCAGCTTTGTGCTGCGTTGTGTCAGCCAACGTGTTGCAGTAGGAGTGAAGCGGGACAGTAAAATTTCAGCATATGAAACTCAAACATCAAGTAGTGAGACACTGAAACGCTTTGAAATGTCTTTGCAAATGATGCCCTTCATTGTCCCTTTAACCACAAAAACGCTGATTAGAGCAAGTTAAAGCAGAAATGTGTCCTTGTGATTTCAAACGCTTTTGTTTTAGAAATTTAACACATTAATTACATACGATGAATTTTGAGGAATTTACGCAAATAAATATAAACTAATAAACTGCGAACTATGAAGACACACAAAGAACAGAAGGCGCAATTAGTTTTAAAGGCCTAAATGACAGTGGCAGAGAATCGCTAGCCCTGACTGGGAAACATTAAATGAAAGCAACACCTGCTATTAGACCCTCAGTGAGTTCATCCCTTCACACTGTGCTTCACTCTGGGACCTTGTGCTTTTTACCAGAGTCCGTTTTGAAGTGAGGAACTGCCAGTGCACTTCATAGCACAATCGCTGCAAACACGAGAGTGGCAGCGCTGACGTAGACATGCAGCCTCAAACAGCCTCTGTGCCTCAGTGCCTGTTTCTAACCAGGCTGGATCTGGAATGAGGAACTGTTGGATTGCATCGATGGCAGCTTGCTTCTGGTGGGAGAGAGGTGAAGCCCATCGGTCTGCTTCGGTCTTATATTCAATTCAAAAAGCAACCATCACCAACTCCCATTAAAAAGTCTAAAAATGGGATCGAGAAATGCAAATTAGAGCCATCAGCAACGCACGTCAGCCTCGTGATCAGGCTGGTGGGAGGAACGGCCTGTTTGGCAGCTACTTGTATCCAGAGCTGTCTGCCAAATGACTAAATGTTTGGAGTTCTTATAGGACCCTGCAGCTCTCTGGTCTAATAAAGGTAAACTCCGTGGGCAGAACGGCTGAACATTGGGCACTGGTACACCTGCTAATGCATAATCATCCTGATTAGGAAGCGTGGTGGTGGCAGCAGCATGTTGCGGGCTGCTTCTCAGGAGCAGGGAGTTGAAGGAAGAGATGGAAACATTAGGCAAGTCCTTAAAGACAACCTGCTGCAGAACACCAGCGAGTGGGATGATCTGACAGTGAACCTGTAGTCTCTGACTATCTGCTAAGAGTCCAGACCTAAACCCCATAGAACATCTGTGAATAAACGCTAATCTGTCTGTCAGCATGGCGAACGTGCACTTTCTGAATTTAGAAAAATGAGCTATGCCTCGCCTTTGTGGGTTCTAGTCATCTGTAGTCCCATAGACTAAGCGGCGTGACATATAAGGTCCAACATCATTTCGTCTTATATCTGCTGTTTCGATTCGTTGGATATGGAAAGCCCACAGTGAAGACTCTCAGCACATCAAACGCAGAGACGAGATTGCTGCCAGTTGCTGTTTTGCATGAGTGCTTGTCAGCCGCAGACGTCACCGCCCGGAGTGGAGAGCGCGGAGAGGGAGATACAGCTGTTGGTCTGTGAGCCGTTCTGCGTGACCGTCCTGCTCCCTGAGTGACGACTGCTGAACACGAGCTCCACTGTTACTGGAGGATAATTGGCTGCAGTGGCAGGTGGTGATGCTTTGGTTTGAGCTGCACTCCACAGGAAACGGCGCTGACGGACCAGACCACAATGATGCTGCAGAATCACTGAATAATATACAGTAACAGAGCAGTTTGTTTCCCGCAGATCACAGGACGTATTTGTTGTTTCAGCGTTCGGAAAACACAGAACGAGAGCTATTGACCCACATTTACTGTAACGTTTTCGCTCCCATCTCTCCCTCATTCTCTCAGTGACCTCCCTCTTTTACCCCGGATCTATTTTTAGCAGCAGCCACTCTCGCTCAGACCTAATATAAGAACAGAGAATATTCTGCAGGCAGTAAGTTGGAAGGATGCGGGGGTCGTCCTACCACCCTGACCGATTTAACAAGCCCCGTCGTGCAGCGCATCACAGCTTTCAAAGACAGTTTGTCACTCTCCCCAACAGTCCTTCTGATTTTCAGGGGCTTTTAGTCAGGGAGTCTCTTTTTTTAGTCCATAAAACAGTTTTGTCTTTAGTCTCTTCTACTCCACAGGGAGCTCTCCGTCTGCCTCTTTGCTCATGTGCTATGTTGCTGTTAGTTTGGTGCCATTATTATTTTCACATAATGCCAATATTTTCTGCGTCATCGCGGTTTTACTCGCTTGTTTCCTGGATATACGCCATGATTCTCACACAATCACTCACAGTAAAACCTTCCTGGCTTTAATCAGGTGTGTGATCTGCAGCTCTGAGCATCAATTTGAGTGTGGAGAAAAAAACCTTTAGTGCGGCGTTCAGATATTTGTGGCAGTCATATACAGTGTGAATCTCTGACTGACTGATAACTATGTTCCAACACTGGTCTGGTGATTATTATCTGGAGGTCGTCTTGACACTGGTCCATTGCTGCGCACTAGAGAAGATCACCTCAACTCCGCTTAGCTCTCAACACTTTTGGTTCTTCGGTGTAGTTAGTTGTCATAGTGATGCCACAGTAAACTGCTGTGGACTGATGTGATCTCTTGCCCGATAGAAAACCATGCGTCAAACCACATACACTTCATCCAGAGTACACGTTCCTGAATCCACTGTGGATACTTTTAAACCAGACATGAGTGGGAGCATGAGATGTTGTTTGAAAGAAGGGTTTCTAGCCTCAGTTTGAAGATGGCAGTTACTGTCGTCTCTAAGGTGACAGGGGAAATGTTTTCTCCCCGATTCCTCCTGTAAAGATGAAGCCATTATGTGAACTGCACTTAGCTCGAGCTGAATGTTCGGTCGCTGTGCTTCAGTCATTTAAACGACCGGTTTACTGATGGACATTCAGAAATCAACCTCCCACCAAACGTCGCTGTGGGTTTCTGTGAAACATGTTTGTGATTTGCATCTTTTGTTCTTTTCTTTTGTGCGTGTGTGAGTAACTCTTCCACTTTGTCTCCTCAACAGAAACTCTATAAAGTAAGAAGACCAACGTTTGACTGATGACGTCGTCTTTCCTTTCTTCAGTGTCACTTTGCTGATTGTGTTTTCCTTCAGTTCTTCAATGCGCTCGTCCCCACGATGCTGCTCCCTGATCACAGTCACTTAGACTCCTTCCCTGACAGGTGTTTCATGCCTTCATTTCCCATGCTAAGTGCTCAGTGGTGTGGTTTCCACACAACACCTACCCAAGAGACAGACAGTAACGTTGATTGTTTTGGTCGCTGCTCTTTTCCACGGAAAAAACTGTAAGTATGTACTAATAAATGCTCCAAAAAAGTCTTTGGTTGTCAGTTTAGCTTCGGCCCTAAGATATAAGATACAAGACAACCTGCAATGTTTTCACTGAACAACGCGCTGCACACTCAGTCGACCTCTAGCTCACGTTTCAAAAGTGAGAATATCAACCAGAGTGCGATAACGTGCTCTGCACATAGCTAGCGTAATATGCTTTGATCTATTTCTGACAGCAAATAACGGAGAGAGGGGGAGAGAGAGAGAGCGAGAGAGATAAGATGAGAGCAGAAAGCTGAACACAAAGGGGAACACGCCCACTCACCAATAGAAAAGGAACATTCTTTGTCTCTTATTACCACGGGCTCTCAAAAACACCTCCACAGTCTCGTCCTGCTTCTCGTTCCGCCCCGTCCACCAGCTCTGTCCCTCCCCAGCAGTCGCTCTGCCAAGTTCAATGACATTCAAAGGTCAGATCTCCACCAGCCTCCATGAAAGAGCTGATGGGGCTTTGATGAGGTGATTGTCCACTGGTAGAATAAATGTGAAGGCAGGACACAGCGTCGCGCACAGAGGAGTGACCACGCGTTCCTCCAAGAGACAGCGGGCCGTTTGAAGTGTGTCTCGTGGGTGCTGGTGTTTGTCGTGGAGAGGATCCGTTTTAGACCTTGAGAGTGAGGACGTTCTGTTCAGATGTTCATTTCTCCAGAGGCTCTTTGAAGTTTACAACCTGGCGTCAGGATTAATGAAGGGTTAAACGTTCAATTCTGCTCCTCAGTTAGGTTGTGAAGACGCTGCACATGTGCAGTTCTGGTTGTTTCCAGTGACAGCAGTCAGCTGACGTCTGAGAGGTGGCGCTGAGACTGTTTAGGTGACTTGTCAAACGGAGATATGTGCGGGCGTATTGAAAGCTGAAGCCCAACTGCTCCGTGTTCAGGTGGTCAGTAAACCATTTACCAGTGGTTTTGGCCTGTGAGCAGGTGCCAGGTCGTGCTGAAAAATGAAATCTCCATCT
>JAUMTR010000003.1:1548190-1565589 GCA_032270685.1 Microctenopoma stevenorrisi
TTAAAACAATGAAAGGCCCTGAACTACTTCAGTTGTGTGTAATGAATCTAAAATATATGACAGTCCAATGTTTATCATTAAATTACAGAAAATAATGAACTTTATCACAATATACTAATTTTTTGAGAAGGACCTGTACATTTGCCCGTGTTCCTGTGCCGACCCTGAGGCGCAGTAAGTGGCCTTAACCTGAAGCGACGTGACCCGGTCCCTGCGCCAGAACAATCACCTGAAGATAACTGATGTAGTGGCTGTTGTCACTGGAGGAAATCAACCCGACTGAACTGTCTTTCCCACCAAACACCATCTGTGTGAAGTTCCAGGTGAAGTTTGTTCCTCGCGGGTCTACTGGAGCTTCCAGCACCACTGACTCTGCAGAATTGACCCACATGTGTTCACACTCACACCTGTGTGTTTATGACTCATCCTGCACGAGTCGAGCTTCCAGCTTCCTGCTCGTAACTTCGTGCGTGTGCGCGCGCGCGCGCAACCCGGTGTGCTTTGCTTGCGTCTTCAATTTATTACGTCGCTGCATGACGCACGGTGGAGAGAGAGAGAGAGAGAGAGGTGGAAGAGACGGAGAAAAGGGGAATTTTCTCAGACAGCCAGCATGCAATGACCTTAGTTTGATGTCAAGGCGGAGGTCTCTCTCTCTACTCCCCCCTCTCTCTCTTAAACACACACACACACACACACACACACACTCCCCGGTGTCACCCATGTGGAGACGAAAGCGTCAGCCCGCATCTTATTCCAGTCTCCTGCCTCCTGTCTGTCCCGCATCTCCGCTCCAGCGCGCGCACATACCCGCGCGCGCGCCGTAGTAACCTCCTGTAGTAAACTATGCAGAAACAGACTCACTGATCTAAAAGTATTAGAATCATCTCAGCTCTGCACTGCCCCCCTCCCTCCCCCACATGGCAGAATAGGAAGCGCGTGCTCTTACTGATCGTGCGGGATCCTATGCAGCCCATGTTGTCTTACAGAGGCGCGTGCAGCTCGAGGAAAAGAAAATCCATCCGTTCAGCGAGCATTTCTCTCCCGCGCTCCTTCTCTCGGCGTTTTCCCCGCTCCTCTTCTTCTTCTTCTCCTCCCTTTTCCCCCTCTCGGTGTCTTCTTCCTCTTCTTCACTGTCCTCCTCTCCTCCGTATGTGAGGAAGAGAGAGGGTGTGCGTGTCATCCGCGTCGCTTCCTCCCTCTCTCTCTCTCTCTCTGCCGTACCGTCGTCACACACGTCTGTTTCCTCCAGTCATTGTCAGTGTCTCTCTCTCTCTCTCTCTCTGGTTTTTAGACAGATGCAGTGAGTGCCTAAAACCAATTTGAACAAGGAGAAAGTAGTTTCCTGCCTGACACTGATGCAAAGATAGAGAAAGACTGATGCAGTCCAGCAGTAAACCGTGAGGCTCTACCCCCCCAACAGTCTCGTTTGCTGCTGCATGTGAACAGGTTACCTGTTCAGGTGGAGTTTTTTTCAGGCTCCACCTGGGACCAGGAGCAGCTACAGGAGCTGTGACGCTCCGCACACACGTCAGTGGTCCTCAGGAGACCACGACCCGGCTGCCAGGTCCCTCGTCTTGGATACAGAACACATCCCACACGACGCGGGAGATCAGGTCTTTACCAAGGTAACTATTAGCCAGGCTAATGGTGGGAGGGGCCTGTCTGTGTGGGAGGTGGCTCTGGAAAGTTTATAGACCAGCTGATTTTTCCCTGTTTCCTCTGTCAGTTAAAGCTTAACTAATCTGTCTACCGGCTGATAAACAGATAGAGTCGTGCTAGAATCATTTGATCCCACAAACTGACGAATACATAGTTTGTGTTTTCACCATCGTTGCAGAATGTGGAAGCTTTATTCCGCCTGAGCGTTGATACCAGTAATATGCATCACACACGAGCCTGTCTGAGTCTGCAGCTGTGCCATACAGCTGTTCTCCTCCTCCACAACAGCTCTGCCCTCGCGTCCTCTCTGCCTCCCTCCGGTCTCCGTCTGACACGGCATGGATGTGAAGCCACACAGTGATTCAGCGAAGAATGGGTGCTCTCACTCCAGTAACTCGATCTGCAGCCCGAACCTCACGTTAAATACAGAGGACGGAGCAGCAGCGAGCAGCAGCGAGACGGTCAGACAGGCGTGAGCCATCCCACACTTCCCAAAGCGCTTCACTGGAACTGAGGCTGCAGCACGGTCTGCAGGAAGCTGCAAAGAAAGTCAAACCCAAGATGGAAGAGCATCCCCTAAACCACACAGTTCTTCCCTCAAATGCAGAAACTACAACATCTGGGAGTTTTACTCAGCTGTCATGCTGTAAAAGGTTTATTGAAACTCAGGACACTGGCGTCCCTCCTCTGTCCTCGGCACAGTGTGAGAACTGTGATTGATTTATAGAGCTCAAAGCAACCTAGACACCGTCGATGGCGCCGAACCAGCCTAATTATTCTGGAGTAAATAAGGGATGTCGGAGAGCTACGGAGCAACAGGTTTCCACCTGTATGCCTCAGCGGGAACCTGAAATCACATCCACCTCCACGGCAGCAGGCAGCGTAGATGTTATACTCTCAGAACAGCAGGTTGTTTCAGCTCGTCTCTGTCTTTGTTTGTGACTCCCGGCGGACTGAACATTCAGCAGAGGGTTGTCTTGACTGCTGGGTCATCGGCCTCCGCGTTGGCTCGTGTGACCACAGAGCCCAGGAACGGTGGACGCCTTCCTGCCCGTGTCAGCTGGGTGGATGTTGTACGTAGAGAGCGGTGAGACAACAGTCAGACAGTGAAGCAGGCTGAAGAAGAAACGAGTGCGTTTTTAAACTACTTTTCAACATGAGGAGTCGAGCAGCGAGTTAATGTCACAGTAACAACAGTAGGTGGGGAAAACCGTGGTCCTCAGAGTCGCTACTGAACCCTCCTGCACATTAGTGGCTTCAGAATGCTACCAACGGTTACTTACAGCGCCATCTTCAGGTCACTAATGTGAACTCGTCTAGCATGTCCTTCAGTTGACCTGCTAGAAAAAAGTTGCTCCCAGCTTCAGCTCTAGGAGCATTTGACCCGCCGTGACTTACCTTCTCCTCAGGTTAGGATGTGTGTTGCACTGAATCGTGCAGGAAGCGTCCGTGTCAATGTTTGACTTGACTGGTTGTAATTTACTGCAAATAATTTTACTATGGCAACAAGATGAGGATTATAGCACCATCACACAGTTGATGCGGATTTTTACACGAGCACATTAGACATATCACATCTCTCAAGCTTTACCTGGTTTCACACCAGCAACAGTCGAAGATCTCAGACATGAAAATAATATGTGCATCAGAATTTCAGGTTGCAGGTAAAACACGACGTCACACGACGAGCGAAGTTCAAATTACCAGACAGAAATCACCATGACAACATGTCCATGTCCTGCATACAGGGGATGTAAACCCCAGCAGGCTGCCTCCAGAATATTCACTAATGCAGCAGTTTACTCTGATCCCAGTGAGAGCGCTGAGTGAGTTACTCATTTAGAGTTGTCTCTGGGGGAGGAGACGAGAGCATGTGGAAGGAGGAAGGAGGAGACGCAGGGATGGAGCGGGAGGTAGAAACCCGAGCAAGCCCGGATGCTTTTCCAATAAAACTTGCCCAAGAGAGCGGAAAGGTGGAGGGATGAGGAGGAGAAAGGGAGGGAGGTGGAGGAGAGTAATGTCTATGAGTCACGCTGAGAGATGAGGACAAAGAATTCAAGCAGAGAAAATGTATAGGGAGTGTGAGCTTTCTGTAAGAATGAGGAGGAGAGAGGTCTGCTTCGGGATTCTGGCTGAGAGGAGGAGATGGAAACAAGCTGGAGGAGGAGGAGAAAACAGAGACGGGTGAGGTACGACTGAAAAACGAGGAGACATGTTGTGAGATGTTAAAAAAGACAAACAGCAGATGACTATTTATAGCTGTGAGAGAGAGTGTGTGTGTGTGTGAGGGGACGAGCGAGGACAAAAGAAAATGATGAGGCCCTTTAGTGGACATGACGCTGTGAGGTGAGTCTGTGTCGCGGCTCCAAACCCGTTGATGAAAACACGTCTTCTGTGGCGGCTTCATCCTCCCTCCAGGACGAGTTGCTGTCTCTCCCACCCCCTGAAAGAGATCTGACCATTTGAACTCGAAGCTGGACCCGTTGTTGGATTCTCCCCCGCCCCCGCCGCGACTCGTCAGACTGTCAGGAGATCAGAACTCAAACTGTCACCTCTGTCTGCCGTTTGCAGGCTTCGAGGTTAGCTGTAGGATTAGCTTCAGCTCAGGGGGCTGTTTGAAGGGAGCATCGTCTTCAGAAGTCTTTCTGAGGCTGTGTGTGTGTGTGTGGATGACGGCGCGGGTCAGGGCGAGGTGACGGCGGCAGCGTCTCTGTCTGCTGGGTAATCCTGTCCTTGGCAGCAGGAGAGGAGGAACCGCTCGCTAACTGCTTAAAGACGCTTTCGAGCACAGGGTTTCCTCCGCGGGGACGAGGCACAGACATTATGTAACGTAGCTTCTCTGAAGTGACTGAGTTCTGTCCTCTGAGGTTGGGAAGAGGACTCGGGTTGATATATCACGAGCTTTTTGTCCAGAGTTCTGTCCACACTCCAGGCCTAGAAACGGGAACGTGCACTAGCGACCTCCCCCCTTTGTTCCCACATCAGTCCCCACGCTCGTGCACTTCCTGGATTTCAGATGATCTGAGGAGAAACTGTCAGAATGACGTGTTCACCGTGTGCAGTACTCGTCCTGCTCGTTGGACCAGCGCGCATCAGTGTGGAAGTAGAAACAGTCTCATCGTAAAGGTGTGTGTTCGTCTGCACCATGAAACCTGAACCTGACACATCAGTGTCAGCGTCACTCTGCCGTCCACGCGCGGATCACCCAGTCACGTACCAACAACGCAGAGACAGGAGGTCCAGCAGAAGCTCATACGCGCTTCACAGACCTCACGGCAAATGCCACGGCGATCGATCCCACACTTGAGTCTGGACGAATCGATACTCGCCCCGCTGCTATAAAAAAGGCCTCTGAAGCCACATTTAGGCTCCACGTCAGGCTCCTGAAACCAAAACCAGCGGCTCCCGAGGCACGGGTTCACAGCCTCTGTGTGATGGAAACTCTGAGAGCACACATCTGGTGTGTGAAAGGCAAATCCTTTCTTTGTTTTTAACACTGATGAGAAGATTACGTAAAGGTGCCCTCTGACAGGACGTCTCTCCCCGCTCTACAGGTTTATGTGCAGAACGCTTGGCAGCACGTTGGGCCCAGAACCTGAATGCACACAGTGAGTGAACGTCGCCACCTGAACCTTTGCTTGTCATTAGCTTGTGTCAGCGCTCTCACCTCACCTACTTCCACACTGATGCTGAGAACGCGTGCGTGCGTGCATGTGTGTGTCTGTGTGTTCTTCGGTGATGACGCAGGTGAAGCTCCCGTCACGGTGCGCGTGTGCTTGTCCATCTGTCTTCTCGGCGGATCGCGTCTGGTCGGGCACGTCTGCGGGCGCCACATGTGGAGGATGCAGACAGGAAGGTCTCATAAATGGAGCCAGACGTATAACGGATAAATATTTAGGGAACCATCTGAGACTTATAGACCGCGAGGTCAGAAATAAAGCGCTACCTCCTTCTCTAACGGAGGACTGAATGAAATATGAATGGAAAATCCCACACAGTCGACCTCAGCTCACCTCCGCAGCCTCCGTCCCATCTTATTTACCTCTCCTCACCTGGTCTCCTGCCAGTTATCAGGCAGCCTCTCCACAGAGCTGATTAGAGGCCCCCCCTTCCTCTAACAGAGGACAACACAAGGACGGCCCGTTCTCCGTCTGCCAGCAAAGCTCTCAGTCAGCTCTGCCCGGCAGAGGCTGCAGCTGGATGAAGACGGGTGGTGTAACACCAGCGAGGAGCAGGCGGAGGTGGCAGCCACGCTCTGTTTGATGAGACGATCACAAACTAGTAGAAAGTGTTCACGCCCACCAAGAATGTTGGTTTAAAGTCCACCGGCACCAGAAGTGTCCAAGTGTACACACACACACACAACACAGGGGGGAATCGCACCAAGAATCTGCTTCATTTCAGCGTCTGCTCACTAGTTCTGAGCTTCCCCGGGGTCCAGAGCGTGTTTTCACTGGAGGGAGCCACATACTGACACCGCTCTTTATCATCTTCATCCATCAGCAGCTACACGTCCACCTGTCCTCCTCCTTCGCCTGGATTCCTGGTTCCACTGACCTGGACCCTGAAACAGGTGAGAGGGAGAGTTCGTAAAGCGGCTGTAAAGGTTCATCTCTTAATCCTCCTGTGTTGCTCTTCCTGAGGCTCCTTTGTTTCCTTTTGAAGGTTTTTCGTGGGGATGACCTTCCCGATCCTCTTCCTGCGGTGTGGTGGGACGTAAGCTGCATCACAGTCAGTCACAATCAATCACAGCGGTTCACATTTGTTTCATTGACGCCTCAGAAACAGCAGCGTTTCCTGCGCTGTGCGGACCAAGCACAGGTAAAGGGCCCTGCGGCCTCCAGGGGGCCCCCAAGCTACCAGACTTACATGTAATTCCTTCATTATGTTTGCTCTGTGCTGGTGACAGAAACGTTTTAAATGTTTTATGTATCACAGAAACAGCAGCACCAGAGTATTAACATATTTAGATTATATAATATTTATATTAGGTTCATCCTGGGTGACTTCATTTACATTTAAAACTGCATTTGTACGTCTCCAATCTTTTCCACAGATATCATCAAATTTATCAGTTTGAGCATTTCTGCTCTTTACATAATTATGCTCATGTAGAAACGAGTGGATTTAATTTGATGCATTGCAACAGATAATTAAAGGGTTTCATTTATTTAAATCGATTCAAAACAGGGGCCACCTAAATAATCGTGCATAGGGCCCCCGCAGACCCAGAAACGGCCCTGCTCAGAGAGACTGCATTGTAGCTCCGCTCTGTACATTTGTCTGGCAGCACGTAGAGTTCCAGTAGAGCAGGAGGACGAGAGCTCAGCGTCAGTGACACGGAGACACAGGAAAGATTCAGACTTTTGTTTAGAAAGTCTTGAAACCAGCACGTTCACACAGTCTGAGAAGCAGAAAGACAAACACCCGCGCGCAGAGAGTGAGACCTGAATTATTAACCAGCTGTTGAGCCACACGGGTTGTCATAGCAACCAGGGTTCATGTTTTTGATAGAGCATGGTTGTGGTGGATCGTGGAAACGCTCTCCTGACCCCTAACAATGCAGGTCTTCCAGACACTGCAGGTATGCAGTGTTGCACCATGACGCGCACGTGCACACACAAAGAAACCACGTCTGTCTTATCTCAGTGCCTCTGTTGGCTGACCCCCCCCCCCCCCCAACACCAGCTTCTGACCTCCTGAGACCAAGAGGACGGAGCTCAGGCCTGGTGAAGGACACTGTTATATTTAACAGCTGACGTTTGTGGTACGGGGCTTTTAAACTGAAGTTAGTTCTGGTAATAACAAAGTTTTCTGTGTGTCAACAAGTCCAGCGATGATTTGATCCTGTCCCCACATCCAAGTTCTGCAGGACACAACTGCTTCACTGAAACAAAGACACGCAATAAAAGTCAGGAAGCTGAAAGAAATTAAACAGAAGCAAACTTTTAGGGGAAACTGTTGTTGGACAGATGCACATTGTTTCATGTCTCTACTGTCTCATCTGAGGACTTGAATCAGCAGGGCTGGGATGCCTGATCCACATGCACCCCAGTACAAATGTGCAGGACGTCCCAGATCGAACTAGTCAACTAGAACTGAAGAAGCCTCCTGGATAAGAGGCAGAACCTCCATCGAGCACCGAGCCGCCGCTTTATGAGGTTTATTCTGTGACTTGTCTATAAATATACTTCAACATGTGGCTCTTACCTGCATTTTTCTTTCCACCTCCTCTCGTGCTGCCGTTTACGTCTCTGCAGCACAACGTGACCGACAGACCCTCAACGTCACACACACACTGGACACGACACAGCACGGGAGCAGGTTCACACTGTGAACATGAGTCACAGAAGATTAAAACCTTCCCTCATCTCACAGGAGCAAAAAGTTTAGGTTTATTTTTACAAACTCATTTCTGCTTCTGAGTGTCTAGAAAATACTAAAGTAAAAGTATTTGCCTAGAAAAATACTCCACTACGAGTAGAAGTACTCTTTAATGTACAACATCTCACTTAAGGTAAAAAGTAAAAGTATGTTTTCAGCCTTTTACTAATATATAATGATTTATATAAGAATCTGATCCTGATGATGACGATAAATTAAATGTTGTGGAGTAAAAGTAACATAAGATGGAAAAGTACGAGTACCTCCGAACTGTTCTTCCGTGAGTAGTTATGTGTTATGCTGTGGGTAGGATGTACACAGACACACACACACACACACAGCCCTGTACCTGGTCCAGGTGTGTTCAGCCAATCAGGAGCAGGATCCACAGTCTGTTTTATTATAAACGTTTTGAAATCGTACCACTCAGAGTGATGCTGCAGAAGTTTACTAGAATTTAGGTTTGTGTGACCCCCCCCCTCCAGCGGCTGCTGTTTAAAAAAGCCTTTGACGCGCGGCGACCTTGACGCGCGGAGCGGGGGCGTGTCCGGGAGCGCGCGGCGCGGATAAATGTTGGAGAGCTCTGCTGTCGGTTGTCCACACTCTTCCTCGGTCCCTTTGCCGCAGGCCGACTTTCACAAACCGTAAGTTTCCCTTTTTACAGTTTTTAAACTGACTGAGGTTTTGGAGAAAGTAAAAAAAAAAGATTTTAGTTTGGTTTTTACTTCACTAAGCGACAAAACGCTTTTACAACCGGTTTTTCTTACGTCTTTTGAATCTTGTAATTAGTTCAACTAAGGGCTGTGTTCAAAGTGCAGCTTATTTTATACCTTAGGGAGTTTCTGTTTGTGCAGAATGCTGGTTTAAAGCAGAATATTTACGTGGTTCACTTTAGTTTCAGTGATGAAGAGTTTTAATTCGTGTTCTGTACTTTTGAAAGTTGGAATCTTCTTCTCTTGCAGTGAGGACTAGATTATCTCAGACGACATGGTGAAGATTGGAATTAACGGGTGAGTTGATGCTGCAAATAAATGTCTGAACCACAGACATTTACACAGAGGGACAAATATGTGAGGCGCAGACGCCTGGTTTCTAATAATTCTGTCACTAGTCGAATGTGATGTGACCGGACAGGACGGACTTCAGTGAGAGGAGACGCCTGGATTTGGTAACGAGCTGAAAAAGTTGGTGGTGTTAATGTGGCAGCCAGAGGCGGGAACGTGCTCGGTGAGATGTCTAATTACTGATGTGAGCAACACGCTGAACTCCAAACGCTCCTGTTCTGCATCTGTGGAAAATGAAAAGGTCACTTCTGACAGAGCATCTGTCAAATAAACGTGGCACTAAGTGAATGTGCAGCGTTTAAATGGGAACATGTCTTTCTCTCCCTCTCAGGCTTCTCTTTGCCTTTGTCTAAATCTTGATTGCAACGGGACAGGACCTGTCTCTTCTCTGGTTATTTATAGTCCGGCGGTGTTGTGGTGTCACGGTTGTCGGGGCCCTCTTCCTCTTCCTCACCCTTCAGATCTCTCCCCTCTGTCTGTATCGCTGCTCTCCTCAGCTGTCACATTCCTTTTATTCTCCCCTCGTCTATTTTTAACCCTCCAACCTTTCTGCTGGAGTTAAGAGATCGTCCGGCCAGCGGTTCACGGTCCGACCGGGGCTCAGCCGGCTTCTCTTTCTTCAGCTGCTGTGGAGCTGCGGGAACCTGGAACCGTACTAACGGTGTACGTGCTAATATCACTGAAGATGCTGCAGCTCTGTGATGACCTTGCCTCAGATTGCACCTCTTCCTTTGGCGAGCAGGGTGCGTGACTGTCCGTCACAGGACAAACGTCTAACTTGACAGTAAATGACTCCTGAGAGCTGGAGACGTGCAGCGTTGCATGATGGGACTCGGATGTGTGAACGGGGAAAATAAAAAAACTTTTTAGGTTCAACATAAAGATTAAGTTAGCTCTGTCCGGCTCAGCCTGACTTGTCCTTAATGAACAGACATTTGTATTTGTGTCTGAGGGTTAGGGTTTGGTGTCGCCCGCCCGGTTTAGTAGGTGACCTCCCTGCGTTTCCTGCTGCAGCCTTGTTGGTATTTAATGAAGAAACGCGGTCCTAAAGCAGGAACAGCTGATTGTTCCAGACTGTTCACATGGTTTACTACAGATGCAGGGTTGTTTTTTACCGGTATCGGATGGATTGGGTCGCTGTGTGCATTGATCTCATGAAGTGCATCAGTTCAACAGTTCAACCGTCTTTTTGCATATGGAAAGTTATTCCAGCGTCTCTGATCCTATGATCGTTGAGTCCTACAGCTCTGTGTGTGTGTGTGTGTGTGTGTGTGTGTGTGTGTGTGTGTGTGTGTGTGTGTGTGTGTGTGTGTGTGTTTCACTGTTTATACCCAACATGGCTGCTGTCGGTCAAACAGGCTTTGAGCTGCCTGTGCCACATATTATCTCCAGTCGAGGTTTGCAGGCCTTGTATGGTCCGGCTGTCCTCTGCAGTGATTCCATCTTAGCCTGCGTTTCAGCGCCACCTTGTGGTAAGAGGTGGATGCAGCAGCTTCTGCAGCACGGCTCCACAGTACGAAGCAGTTCTCTAAAGAACGAAAGTTTAACTAGATCAGTTTCAACGGAAGACGGCTTCATTTTAAAACCTAAATGGACATTTTGTCTTCGCTGTCTTTCAGAGATTGTCTCTCGCAGACAGACGTAGTAATTGTCATGTTCTAAACTAAATGAATCCTTAATTGCAAAGCTCTGCACCAAGGGAGCAAACCAGAGACGAAACCCACACAAGCACGGGAAGAACACGCACACAGTAAAGTCCCCCCTGTGCTGGGACAGTGGTCCTGTGGAGGACCGAGACCCTGACGTCGCTGTGCCCTCCTGCCTTTCAGATTTGGACGTATTGGCCGTCTGGTGACCCGCGCTGCTGCCACAGGGGGCAAAGTGGAGGTGGTGGCCATCAACGACCCCTTCATTGACCTGGATTACATGGTGAGAGGACGGAAACGGTTTCACTGTGGTGCTGTCTGTGTTTAATGTTGACTCTCGGGTTGGTCTAATCTGTATCTGAGAATCGTCTTTTGGAATATTAAGTTCTGAGGCCCTCAGTGGGAGAAGCTGTTTACCACCAACCTGAAACTGGATTTTCTGTAAGATGGCTGTGTTCATAAATGTCCCCCCCGCGTCTTCTCTTGCAGGTCTACATGTTCAAATACGACTCCACTCACGGCACGTGGAAGCTCGGAGAGGTGAAGGCCGAGGGCGGCAAGCTGGTCATTGGCAACATGCGCGTTGCCGTGTTCCACGAGTACGAGCGCCTCGACACAGACCTTTGCACCTGTCTTAGCTCGTCTTACAGCAAAGAACAGGTGTCTAAACGTCTCTTATGTGATGACACACAGGAGGGATCCGGCCAACATTAGGTGGGGCGATGCTGGTGCCGACTACGTGGTGGAGTCCACCGGGGTGTTTACCACGGTGGAGAAGGCCTCTGTAAGTTTAGCCATGAATCCTGGGCTGACTTCATTTGACTGAAGGAGAATTGTGTTAAAAAAGGTTTTGAAAGGAGACACAAACGTGCGTTTTAAGTTAAGGATAAATGAGGTTTCTTCTTATTAGGCGCACCTGAAGGGTGGTGCTAAGAGGGTGGTGATCTCGGCTCCCAGCGCCGATGCTCCCATGTTCGTCATGGGTGTGAACCACGACAAGTACGACAACTCCATGAAGGTTGTCAGGTGAGTCGGACTCTTTAAAAAGTTTAGTCTCAACTGTGGACACGGTTGGACAGACGGAGACATGTCTGACGCTTGGTGACAAATGTCAAACCAACATAATCTCTTGTGCATTTTGTGACATTATGTTTCCTGTCTCGTCTTGGTAGCAACGCTTCCTGCACAACCAACTGCCTGGCTCCTCTCGCCAAGGTCATCAACGACAGCTTCGTCATCGTTGAGGGTCTCATGGTACAGATGTGACTTAAATACCGACTCCTGTGCTTCATGTGGTCTTTGGGTTTTTCCGGCTGATGATGCATCCCTGCTTGTCTCCGTTCTCACAGAGCACGGTCCACGCCGTCACTGCCACACAGAAAACTGTGGACGGCCCCTCTGGCAAGATGTGGCGAGATGGGCGCGGTGCCTCCCAGAATATCATCCCAGCCTCCACGGGGGCTGCCAAAGCCGTGGGGAAGGTTGTCCCCGAGCTTAACGGGTAGGCTCCTTTCATGCACTGTTAATGCTCAGAGATGGTGGCGAGTAGCAAAGCCTGACTGGTCGTGGAGATGGTTTTCTTATAGGGGTCGTTCTTGGGGTGTTGAGGGGAACGAGGCACCAACTCTTGTCCTTTTTTACAGTAAGCTGACTGGTATGGCTTTCCGTGTCCCCACGCCCAACGTGTCCGTCGTTGACCTCACTGTCCGCCTGGAGAAGCCCGTAAGAGTCTCAAGCGATCTCTGTCCTTATGACTTACTCTTGGTCACGTGACCGTTTTACCAGGAAGTGCTTTTATTTTTGTTAACGAAAGGTTTTAGCATTTACATGTAAAATCTTTATGCAGACAGAGACTTTCGGAGTCAGTAGTTTGAACAAATGTATATATTATTATATATATAATGTATTTATTCTAGGTGTTATTTTAGTCTCTGTCTCCTTTCTTGTATCTGTAACTTCACCCCATTTGCTCTAATAAATTAAAATGTCCCACGTTAGGCCAAGTATGACGACATCAAGAAGGTTGTCAAGGCTGCTGCAGAGGGACCTCTGAAGGGAATTCTGGGATACACAGAGGACCAGGTACAGAAGACATGGCCGCTTCAGGATCGTAACTTGGTGTGGGTTTAATGGAGTGTGTGCAGATTCCTGCCTAAACCACTAGGTGGCAACATGTCACTGGATAACAGGGAGGTTCAAGGTGTCCTTGGATAATACTCGGACATGGAGTCAGTTCCATTTCTATCATTGGGCAGTTTATGTTCTAGTTTTACTTGCTTTATATTTTATATAAAAATTGTGCAGTAGTGTTATTGATACATTTTATTGTGTGTTTTTTGTGTGTCCTTTTTATGGTCAGGTTGTGTCCACGGACTTCAACAGTGACCCTCACTCCTCCATCTTTGATGCCGGTGCTGGCATCGCACTCAACGACCACTTTGTCAAGCTGGTTTCATGGTGAGTTCATGTGTCTCTGTGTTTGACCAGAGAAGTTCAGGTGAACTAACACAAGATCATATTTCTGATGCACTGGCTGAAATGCAGCAGGTTAGTATTATTTGTTCCTCTGGTTGTGAAAGTACAACACTTGGATTTATTTAGAAAATTACCAGCATTAGGATAAAATCATGTCAAATATGGCTTAATAGAAAGTTTTTTTAGAGAAACAACGGAAATATGAAATACCACAATGGTTACAATACTTAAATATGTGAATTGGCACATGACTGTAATTATAGCTGTCATAGATCTGCAGTCTGGTATAAATGACACTATGCAACCTATGAATTTCAGTTTGTAATGTCCTCAGACCGTTGGGAGTTGTGTGGTATTATGTGTTAACTTTTGTTCTTTCGCTGTCTGCAGGTACGACAACGAGTTCGGCTACAGCAACCGCGTGTGTGACCTGATCCAGCACATGTTCTCCAAGGAGTAAAGCCTCCTTCCTGCCCATGACCCCTCCCTCGTTCACCTGTAACTGGATGCAGAGCCATCCGTCCTGGGAGCAGATTCTTCTACAACAAACGTCTAGCTGAGCCCTTTTGTATCATTAAAATCACCTCTGCACCACAGTGTGGCTGCAGCCGGCAGCTGTTTGTGTTGTATCACTTACCTCCATTACATTGAACCATGTTGTTCTGAACATGCACAGTTTGCACTCAATATTATAAAGTCCTCAGTTTGTGGAAAAACTTGAATCTCTTTTTTCCCCTGTTCAACTACATTATTTGGGCTAATGGCAATCAAGCAGGTATACAGTGCACAAAACTATAAATAGAGGTAAATCAACACTGTCTAGAAATAATACATTATCTTTCTCAACTATCAAAGTAGACCTAATGAAGTCTGAAATTACACCAGTGATCCATAGAAAACCAGGAAATATTAATGGCAAATTAACTGTTTAGTTTTCAAAAATATTAAATGAATAGTGAAAGTGGTTATTCTCCTCAGTTCATGGAGAAAGTCTGTTTTATTTCTTAAACATCCAAGTCAAATGTTTCTCACTGTTGATCTCCGTAAGAGTGAATTTAAAATCTTCATTTTCCAGAATACTAGATATTTGATATTAGATATTAACACGTAATTCGCTGTAATTTGATGGACTTTAATTATAATAAACGCTATTTAAAAATAACTTGTGAGGCTGTTGCAGAACCTCACTTTGTTGTATGGAGGAAGTTTTTGGTAAATTCAGCGTAAATGAGCCTGAAAAGATGTTGGGTATGTCTGTGCTTTTTAGACATTAAGCTGCTCAAAACACACATTTCATTCTTCCCCTCCAGCCAGTATGCGCCGCTACTCGTGTCTTTACGGTATCTGAGTGTCCGTGCTCCTCTTTTAGCAGCACGGTAGCGCCAGCCGCAGTCGTGCACATGTGTTTATGTCAGAGTTCTGCTGCATCGCTGCTCCTGCTGCTCCTGCTGCTTCCACCTCCTCTGGTGTCGGATGCGAAGCTTCTTCCTCGTGTTTCCAGGTACGACGGAAACATCTTAACACCATTTATGCTTTTTCTGAGAATCAACATTTCCGTGCCTGCGTAAGAACAGGTGAATTATTCTGCTGGGTTCTGCATGTCACGCATCGGCCTCATGCAGCGTGGAGTGTTCTGATATGTTGCTGGCGCGTGAGGGCCTGAAAGCATCCTCTGACTTCCACAGCTCCTCCGCGGGAAGGTGAGCGTCGGCTGAACTCCAACCGAGGCTGCTGCGCCTGGTTCTGGTTCCGACAGTCCGACTCTATACGGAATTACCTGATCAGCTGACTGTATAGAAGTTCGGGTTCATGCCGGATCTTGAGCACTTCAGATTTTCCTATTCCAGCATGAATCCGGTCCTGGGGGAGAGCGGGTTCCTGGCCCCGCAGCATCACTTTCACCAGATGACGGGCCAAACCGACTCCGCCATCCCGGAGCCGGGCTACTTCCTTGGCGACCACGGTGGGTTCGGGCCTGATGGGTGGTCCGGACTGGACCTGGGCGCCCTCCCGCCTTCTGGCGTCGCCTACCTGCACCTGAGCAACCCGGTGCACAGGGTCCCCCCCGCGGCCACAGCGCTGCGCAACGACCTGGGCTCCAACATCAGCGTGCTGAAGACCCTGAACCTGCGCTTCCGCTGCTTTCTGGCCAAAGTGCACGAGCTGGAGCGCAGGAACAAGGTGCTGGAGAAGCAGCTGCAGCAGGCTGTGGAGGGCGGCGGCGGAGGGGAGGGACCCCCAAGGCCTCTGACCAAAGACATGGGGGTCCAGACTGGATTTGTTGGGCCGATTCCCGGCAGACAAGGCCTCATCAACGCAAACTACTCCACCTACCTGCCCGGTGGGCTCCTCTCTCCCACCCTGAACCCCCCGCCGCTCTTTGACCACAAACACCTGAACCCGTTCACAGACTCCAACTCCAACCTCACCATCAGCCCCAGCGACGCGTCCAGAACCATCCCCAACATCAACGAGAAGTGCGCTCCTCACACCCACAACGCCCCCCCTCCTCCACCCCGGTTCCTACCGGGGACCATCTGGTCTTTTAACCACACCCGCCGGTTCGGCGGAGGCAGGGACTCTCGCTTCGCCGCGCCCGGCGTCTCCTGGACGCACCCGGACGGCGTCGGGGTCCAGATCGACACCATCACGCCGGAGATCCGGGCTCTGTACAACGTGCTGGCCAAGGTGAAGAGGGAGAGGGACGAGTACAAGAGAAGGTAAAGGTCTGGGTGGAGCTGTGATCAGAGGGAAGCACAGATTTTATTACCACAGGCTGATGAGAAGGTTGGAGCAGATGATCAGACCTGCTCCTGTTGTGGGATGAATACTGTTTACATGAAGGTGAAACACACTCAGCGCTGCTGATGTCTTTCCTCGTCTGCAGTAAAACTAAAAGCTGCAGTAGAAAAGCAAACAGACCCCCCCCCCTCACACAGAGGAAGCTGTCTTTATGTCTCTGCTCCTGCTCGGTCGCTGAGTGCACGGCTGCAGATGAATGAGCCAAATCTGCTTAATGGCCAAATTTAAAACTCAGCTGTAAACGTTGAGCTGCTCGTTTGTCCGGAGGGAGGAAGGGGAGGAAGGGGAGCTTCATCACACCGTGAGTTCTGGCCTGTTACCTGCAATGCAGCAACGCTCTGTGGCTGCCAACAGTGATGATGTCACTGAGTCTGCCGCTTCTCCCTCTGTCTCCCTCTGTCTCCCTCTGTCTCTGTGGTCTCACCCTGTTCTCTCTCTCCTCCCCCATCCATCGATCTCTTTACGTTTCCCATCATGTCCTCTCTCTGTTGTCTCGTCTTCCTCTTTCCTGCTGTTTACCGTCACAGTGTTCGCTGCTGACCCTTCATCCATCTCCGTCCGCTGATGCACCGGGGGACAGTCAGCGCCCCATGACCTTTCTTCGTTTTGCTTTTCAATCATTTATTTTATTTTAATGGAACCAACAAACGTTCCTCTCTCTTGCCGTTTTGTGAGTGTGTGTGTGTGTGTGTGTGTGTGTGTGTGTGGCCCTCCCAGGTGCATGCTGGGTGGCCGTGGTGCGTTCACTGGCCATTTACTACTTTCTGTTGTAGAACTGAAATAGTAAAGGCAAAACCAACCAAACTAGCTTCTACACCCCCCCCCCCCAGTCCCACGTCAGCCTCTGCGCGTCTGACGGGCGCTGACGTCACCACCACCAGCATCTTCCTCGATTTGTTCTTCTCACCTCACTTCACTTTCCTGAGTCACACACAGAGAGAGAGAGAGATAGAGAGAGAGAGATAGAGAGAGAGAGAGAGATAGAGAGAGAGCCTTGTAAACAGCCACATGCAGCAAACGCCTCGTCTCCCCATGAAGTGAAGCTTCATGTTAGCAGTGTTGCATCTCTGCTCTTCGCTCCAGCTCTCCTGGTCGGAGAGACTTATATGGGATCAAATCACCGCCACAATGATTTTGTGCGTGTGTAAAAAAGATTTGTGTGTAAACCAACGCTTGTCCGTAAAAAAGATTCGTGTGTAAACCGATGTTCGTCTGTCCGTAAATACGACCTGTAAAACAGATTTTGTGCGTAAACCAAGGTTTGTCCGTAAATTAGGTTTGTAAAAAAGATATGTGTGTAAACGTGATGGGGGCTGTGTAAAAATCACTAAGTGTACAGACAAAACTATAAACACGGAACTCAAGTTAC
>JAUMTR010000003.1:1565689-1596615 GCA_032270685.1 Microctenopoma stevenorrisi
ACTCTCCCTCGCCCATCCTCTCTCTCTCTCTCTCTCTCTCTCTCTCTCTCCCCACCACCCTTAACTCTCCCTCGCCCATCCTCTCTCTCTCTCTCTCTCTCTCTCTCTCCCCACCACCCTTAACTCTCCCTCGCCCATCCTCTCTCAGATCATCTCCATCCTCCTGCCGCTCAGATGTGAGTATTTCATTCAGGGTTGAATCTGAGTAAAACTATAATATATTTAGATTTTTCAGGTTTTACGTCACATTAATGTTTAGAGAAGAAGCGTTTTAAGGAGTAAAAAGCAGCAGGAAGACAAACATTTTTTATTCAAGCATTTGGTTTGGGTTGGATTTATTTGTGTGTGTGTGTGTGTGTGTGTGTGTGTAGGGGGGGGGGGTTGTTGCGTGCATGTTTATCTGCTGCATTAATCTTTCTCCATTTTACCTCTGAGAGACAAATGTGTCAGAGTTGAGGCTAAAACTGAGCGTGGATTCATTCATATATTACATATATTTGTTTCTACATTTTTCATTTCTTTTATGATTTAAACTGAGGGAGAGCTGCTGACAAATACTAGATTTAATCCTCCAGCCGGGAGCAAACGACACAAGGGAGGAAGTACTCAGACTATTTACAAGTAAAACTAAGTAGTGCAGGAAAAAACTAACATTTCTAAAAAGATAGTAGTACTACAATGTACTGTAGTACTACAGTGTGTACACACTAGAAGTTCAAGTTAAGCTGTAGCAAGTATCAGTATTACAAAGTGACAGTACTTTACTGCAGTAAATGTAATACTGGGGTACATGTAAGTAAAATGAGTAATACTGCATATAACACTGTACTGAAACGTATTTTTTCATTCTGTTGCTGCCTCTCATCTTGCACCGTCCACTTTCTGCCGCAACAACGGAAATATTCCACGCGTGGAGCTAATGAAGGATCATTTCATCTTAAAAGTAAAGTAGAAGTATCAATACTACTTTTACGGCTACAAGTAAACATATAAATCCTCGCTGTGTCTGCAGGTCGACTCCAGACGCAGCAGGTACCCCCGGAGCTCCAGGGGGCCCGGAGGGCGAAGGGGGCAGGGCCCCGGCTGCGGCCCCAAACCTCACCAGCAACAGGCGACTGCAGCAGACGCAGGCGCAGGTGGACGAGGTGAGAGAACAACCAAGGCGGGGGCGGGGTCCCCCGTCCCGGTGCTCACGGCTGTCTCTGTCCCCCAGGTGGTCGACATCATGCGCGTCAACGTGGACAAAGTCCTGGAGCGGGACCAGAAGCTGTCGGAGCTGGACGACCGGGCGGACGCGCTGCAGGCCGGAGCTTCGGTGTTTGAGAGCAGCGCTGCCAAACTCAAAAACAAGTACTGGTGGAAGAACTGCAAGGTACTTCCTGTACACAGAAATACACAACAGTTACTGCAACGTTTCAGCCCACTGTGGACCGTAGTAGTATTAGTATTTGTACTTCCAGGCAAATAATACTACTGCATGTCTGGAACCGGTACCTAAATGTACCCGTGACTCGACCTGTGAGTGTTGGAGAAGTTACTGCTTCAGCTCCAGACTGATGATGACGTTTTTTATCTCGCTCATCACACCATCCGCACATCTGGCCTGAGCCGCAGTCTATTTTTATCTCAGGCCCCCGCCGCTGGTGGGCGGGCGGCAGGTTCCTGACGACCAATCAGGAGCAGCCGTTCGGCAGCACAGAGGAGGATTATGTTGGAGGAGGAGGAACGTGGCCGCGAGCAGGAAGGACGGGATGGAGAGAAATCCCAATCTGGATTATTAGACATGGGGATTAAAGAGCCAGCTGTGATTGGTGACATGTCAGAGCCCGTTAAACAGTTTTCAGGTCCACGGTCCAGTGAGCTGAGCCAGAACAGAACCTGCAGTCCAACATGAAACCTGCAGAACCAAACCAAGCAAACCCAGATGAAGACACGGACGTCTGCTCCTCCGTCTCTCTCTCTCTCACACACACACACACACACACACACACACACACACCAAGCCGACACTAATCTCTCTCTCTCACCTCTTGTTTTTGTTAATCTCGTCCCGTTTCCTGTTTTTTTTAACTGTACCGGTGGAAACCAACAGTAACAATGAAATAAAAAGCATGTTCACCTGTTTCTACACCTCTGCTAACATCTGGATCTTTGGTTTCCTCCCAGATGATGATCATCATGGCTGTCGTAGGCATCATATTTGTCGGAGTCATTTTCTGTGAGTAGAACAGCGACGGTTATCAACTTTAGAACATGTCCCCAGCAGATGCAGGCAGTACTCACAGTCTACTGTAGTACCAGTACCACGAGCACGTACTGTGTCAGCAACATGTACACACAGTTTGCTCATTCAGTCCACTGGTTCCCAACCTAAGGGTCGGGGGCCTGTGAAGGGTCATCGACGTCATTTTATATAAGTGCAGTTAATTAGAACCTTTTTCTCACTTTGGATTTTATTTCAAGCAATTAAAATCTATACGTGGAAATGTGCTGCAAACATGACTTACTGTGGGTTTTCTGTCCTCAGTGTATTTCTTCCACTGAGACGGACGCATGGCCTCCCCTCCTCCTCCTCTTGCTCCTCTTCCTCGCCCACGCCTCGAGGTTCCTGGACGTAACGGATGACGTGAGGTTCACTGCGTCTCGAGGGTTCGTGCATCAGCTGCAGTTAGAAAATCCTTTGACCCAGTTAAGAACCTGGTCTGAAACACGGGGGCCGGTTCGACACCACTCACAGACGGAGACTGGGAGTTTGGGAGAAGCCGATCTACAAACCCAGATTTCTAACACGCAGGACTTTGAACCAGGGTTGACGGATTTCTCCTGAATCATGACTCAGATAATAATAATCAGACGATACAGCAGCGAGTCCTGGTTTCATTTTCTACTGTGAACTGTGTCGTGACCCCCACCCCCCCTTCTCTAATCCAGCTTTTAACGTGTTTGTTTTGAGGCGTATTCTTGACAGAGTGAGTGGTGGCGAGTGCGATTCATGTTCCACGACGCTGCAGGCGCCAGCATCATAATTAACCTGTGATCATGTGATCAGTGTCTGGGATTCACAATAAATCAGTGTTTGCAACGCACACGTGTTTGACTCTGCTGCAGGAAGGAAGTTTTGATCTGTTGAGTTTTTCAGATAAAGCTTGATTCAGAAGTTGGATCATTTCATATAAAAATGTTTGAGGTGAAGTAACCGAGCTGCGGAAAGAAGCTGGAATTACTTCAGCTCTAATGAAAGTAAACCACGACGCCACGCCCTGCGTTACAAATGAGATGTGTTCCGTTCTTATCGAAGCCTGATGAGACGGCGGGACGTTTGAATCGTACGACGCCCTGGGGGCCACTGGTCCTTTTTTTTACTGAAGACTTTAGCTGTATGTTTCAGACACACTCAGAACTTTACGAGCTTTTCAACATACAACAGGCGCCAAAGCACAAACACATACTTTTTTTATAACATTTTTTTATTTAGGTCCCAAAAAACCATCATAATAACATTATATCAATAATATTAATACAGAAATTGAAAAAAAGGAAAAAAATTAATAAAATAAAGTAAGTTTTTCCGTCCACAGCCTCAAAACAGGGGGGGGGTCTGTCGGGAAAGGATTCGATCCTTCAGAAAAACTGCGTCAAGTCTGTCTGGGGGGAGGGGGGTTAAAAAAACAAACGTGAACTCGGCGTGGCTTCAAGCTTGGGCGCGCTGTCCGTCATTCTCCTGTGCACCAACCAGGAATGTCGCGGTGAGGCAGGGGGTTGGTTTTCGAGGTAAGGAGGCGAGTTTCAGTCTACTGCTGTGACAGGAGCAGAAACGGAAGTTAAAACTAAAGATTCATGTGAACTTCTCTCAGAGTTTCACGCGTCAAACTAGACTGTGCCAGCAGGTGGCGCTGCTCCGTGAAAAACAGAAGAAGACCTAGAACCGAATATTTCCCTACGATTTAAAAGGTTTGTTCTGTAGGATGAATAAATCCACGAGCGACGTTACCTGCTGCGTCTGCGTCTGTGTCTCGGGTCCTCGGCTCGCGAGCCGGCTCAGGATGTTCCTCTCAGACATCTGGAGCCGCACGGCCACCGGCGGGATCCGGGCGATGGTCGCTGGGAGGCGGGTGACGTCCGCCTTCATGTCACTCAGCAGCTCCTCCAACTGCTTCAGCACTGAGATGAAGAGCAGACCCGTCAGGACGTGAACATCACACACGGCCCTCACACAGCGAGCTCCACACTCACACCCACCTTTGTGTAGGACGGCGTTGGCCGGTTTGTTCCCGGACATGGACTCCTTGCTGAGGTGCTGGTGGGACTCGGCCAGACACTCCACCTCGCTGAAGCGGGTGTTGAGGGCCATGGAGGGGTGGGAGGGGTCCTCCGACATGTTGAGGTAGGCGGCGCGGCGTAGCTGCTCCTCGATCACCAGCGCCTGCTCCAGCAGCTGCAGGGAGCGAGCGCCAGCGTTACCACACAGACACAGGAACGGTCTCCCTCCCCGTCCGAGGACGGGACACCGCGCTCAAAGAAAGTAAAAACGTTGTGCTGGTACCTTGAACCTTCTGGCGAGGAACTTGTTCTTGATTTCCAGGAAGTTCCCCCGGTTCATCTCTCCTTTAAAGGGCTCGTTGAGGATGGCGAACTTGGCGTCGTTCTGGATGTCCTGCCAGCGGGCGTAGCCGTGTCTGGAGGAGGCCGCGGTCAAAGACAACAACAGCTAACTGCTTGATTTGGAATCACAGGAAGCAGAACACAAACCGGACACAGGTAAAGGATACTGGATGATGCCGGCCAACAGCCAGTAGTCGTGGCGCCGGTGCCAGATCTCATTGGTTTTCTTGGTGACGGTGGCAGCTCGTTCCTCGTTCTGCCACAAGGAGTGAAGCTCTGAGAGAGGAGGAGGAGGAGGAGGGAGAAGGTCAGTGGTAACACTATACATCACCGTGTGTCTGTGTGTGTGTTAGGCGCCTCTGCTCGTACCCGTGAATCCTCCGTCCGCGATGTTGAACATGAACCTGCTCTTGGCTTTCTTCTTCTCCTCGCTGGCAGCGGCGGGGGTGGCAGCGGGAGCTACGGGGGCGGCGGCAGCGCCCTTCTTGGTGCCGTCTCCGTTCTGCAGCTTGGTCGCCTCCTCCGGTTTCTGAGACTCCTTCTCCTCCTTCAGATCTGCAGCAGGAACATTGAAGCACTCGATTATTTAGCGCCGTGTGTCCGATGTTTGACAGGAGCGAGCAGCGAGGAGAAAAATGTACCTTTCTTGTCCTCTGCAGGAGGAGTGGTCTCCATCTTCTCCGTCTGTTCTTCTGCTGCAAAACGAAAGAAATGAAACAGACTCAGAATCATCATGGTTCCTCAGTTTGAGACGAATCCACCTCTTCATGAGGTGTTCAGGGACCGATCAGACTGCTGAATGACCAGTTTTACCTTTGACCTCTGTGTCCTCAGGTTTGACCTCTGACCCTTCCGTCTTGGCCTCTGAAGGAGACTTTGTTTCCTCTCCTCCCTCTGGACTCTTCTTCTCGGCCTCCCCCTCGTTCTTCTCAGCCTCCTTCTCCTTGACGCTCTCTGCTTCCCCGTTGCTCGGCTTCTCCGTCTCCATCGGCTCCTCTCCGTTCTGCTTCTTCTCCTGCTCCGCTGGCGGACTATTCTCGTCGTCGTCCGGGATGGCGATGACCTGGAGGAGAAGCAGATTTAGCGACGCGTCCTGAAACAGAAAACCCAAACAGGGAACACTTTCTAGTTCAGCATCTTTACCTCACTGGCTTTCCCCGACTCTTTGTCACTCTCCTTCTTCACCTCCTTCTCCCCTTCCTTCGCTGCCTCCTCGTTCTTTGAGGAGTCGTCGGCTACAAACAAACAGACTGATATTTTACCAGGAGGACGGTTTTATTAGTGAAGCCTGTGCAGCGCAGCGACGCCCGAGCGGAGTGCGTTACCTGGTGCGGGCGTGTTGGGCTGGGTGTCGGCGGGGGTGCCGGTCGACGGGGTTTTTCCCGGGGATTCGGGCTGAGCGGCGGCCTTCTTGTTCTCCTCCAGTTCGGCCATCCACGGCATCGACCACTGTCCGTTGACATGCTCGAACTCCTGGACCTGAGAAACAAAAGGCGTCAGTTTAACCCTGCGACAAAGAGAAGAGCTTTTCAGTCGCGTGGGAAAGTGTAACGTTAACATTAAGACGAGGTCTCGTTCATCCGCTAACGAACTGAAACCGGAAACACTCACACGCGTTATTGACTTCATTACCTTTTTGCGAATAAGCGACATGACGCCGATGCGCGTGAGCACGTGTTGCCGGGACAACCCTTCCCTGGGGACGCCGTCTGCGAACGTCTCTGCCCCGTCGGCTCCGGGCTCACAGAGGTGACGCATAAAGAGAGACACGTAGGCCCTGAGAAAGGAGGAGGAAACGAGAAGCGGTTAGCGAGGAAAGTATATAAAAGTATATAAAACAAACGTGGTCTTGACCATCGCCGTGTGTCACGACGTTTCCTTTTGCAGCTTCTCTTACTTGAACTCCTTCTCAGATTTCCCTCGCAGGTCTCGGACCAGCCACTGTGTGGTGAAGGCGTCCTGAGGAGGCATCCCGTAACGCATCACTGCGTTCAGGAAGGCCTTCCTCTGCCGAGAGTTGAAGCCCAGCACCTACATGAAACCAACATATCTGCAGGTCACTGCTCTGCAAGCGGCGTTCGGGGAAGTTTTAAGCAGCACAAACACCTCAGAGCGACATGAACAAGAGCTGAGCCGCTCACCTCGATGTTGCCTCCCACCCTGGCCAGCAAGGGGGGCAGCGGCTTGTCTTTGTCATTCCTCAGGCCCTTCCTGTTCGGCCTGCGGGAGTTGGCTGCAGAGAGCAGACAGATACGGTCACACCTCAAAGACAACAGCGAACCAGCACACACACACACACACACACACACACACACACACTCACACTCCTTACCTTCCGATCGCTCGTCAAAGTCCTCGTCTCCCTCCTCAGATGCCACAGAGTAATCCGACTGGCCGTCAGACTGGTCGTCCTGCCAGTCAGCTGCAGGACACAAACAAGAGGAGCGTGTTTAATATGCAGTTCAAAGAAAAGTCCAGCTGCATTTAAACCTGCTAGCGTTAGCACCATCAGCTGGTGGTGCACCATCAGCAGCAGCATGACGTCGGGGCTCAGAAAGAACTCTCTCCTCTCACCCGTGTCTTCTTGGGAGCCGTCGTTGTAGTTGACCTGTTTGCGGATACGTTTGCCTTTGCCCAGGTTTCGGGCCAGATCCTCCTGCTGCTGCTCGTAATGGTGCCGCAGCAGCTTCTCCCAGTAGTCTGGATCCACGCTCTCCTCCTGCTTGATGATCTCCCGCTGCACCTCCTCCTCCTGGACAAACAAAGAGAGGATGACGTGAGCAGAGAGACGGGTTTGAAACATGGGGGCAAACGTTGGAGCGCGACGCTCCGCTGGCGCTCACCTCCTCCTCCTCGTCTTTGACCACATACTGAGCCACCTTGAAGGAGCTCAGGTACTCGTTCATGCTCTGCAGCTCCGTGTCGTCGGTGGCGTCCTGGTTCCTGTCCAGCAGACGGTCGATGGCCTTGTCGTCGTAGTGGATGATGCTGCTGTCCTCCTCCTTGTTCTCACCTGAAGACGACCAGGCATCGGTTACACACCTTCACTTTCTGCAGCCATGCAGGCGCGTTTCAATCTTTCTCACCTTCTCCCTCCTGGTCCTTGAACAGCTCCTCGGTTCCAAATTTCAGGATATCGTCCAGTTCCTGTTTGGACAAGGAGCCCGTCTTGGACCCGAGACCAGGTCGGACCACGAGGTGAGTCAGCATCATTTTCCTCTTGGCAACCTGGACAGAGTTTAAATGACTGGTCAGAAAACTGGCAGCTCAACAGATCTCAGCCTCCGTTCAGCAGCAGGTCGAGATGCTAAACGTTTCCTGCTCCGCTCACCTGAGTAATCCTCTCCTCGACCGAGGCTTTGGTGACGAAGCGATAGATCATCACCTTCTTGTTCTGACCGATACGATGAGCCCTACTGAAGGCCTGGACAAGGCAGCAGAAGGAGGAGGAGGAAGTGAGCAAACAGTGACGTGTAAACAATCATCAGCACAGCTTTTCCACACACGCAGCCTCCCGGTACCTGGATGTCATTGTGAGGATTCCAGTCCGAGTCGTAGATGATGACGGTGTCGGCGGTGGCCAGGTTGATGCCCAGACCTCCGGCTCTGGTCGACAGCAGGAAGGCGAACTGCTGCGCGCCGGGAGCTGAGGGGAAAGAAGCATTCATGGGTGAGGAGGGCTTTTGGGTCCACGTTGAGAAGGCCGGCGCAGCGTTAGCGATGTTCCTCACCGTTGAAGCGATCGATAGCTTCCTGCCTCATCCCTCCTGTGATTCCTCCGTCTATTCTCTCATATTTGTAGCCCTCGTTCTCCAGGAAGTCCTCCAGCAGGTCCAACATTTTTGTCATCTGCAGCAAAAGAATTGATTATTTTCCGCCTCCTGTTTGCTTGTGAGGCTTCAGCTCGCCGCTCATTCCTCTGGCGCCTCACCTGAGAGAAGACGAGCACCCTGTGTCCTCCTTCCTTCAGCTTCCTCATCATCTTCTGCAGTAGCAGCAGTTTCCCAGCAGCCTTTGTGAGGGCGTTGCCGTCGTACATCCCGTTGGGCATCTTTGGAGCGTCCTGTTTTCAAATGTTAAATGTTACTGCAGGAAAACGGCTCTATCTGAACGTGACCCACTTTTCTTTTAGGTGCTGACAGAAATATTGAGAATAGCACCGTACAATGGCCGCGGCGGGGAAGAGGTAGGGGTGGTTGCAGCACTTCTTGAGGTCCATGACGACGTTGAGCAGAGAGACCTGGTTTCCTCCTCCTTTGGTGTTGAGGGCCTCAAAGTTTTTTGTCAGGATGAACTTGTAGTACTTCCTACAAACAGAGGACACAGACATTTACACTTTTCCTCCTCCTCCGTTTGACACTTTTCCCTCCCCGCCTCTCTCGCCACTCACTTCTGCATGGGACTGAGCTCCACCCTGACGATGAGCTCGGTCTTGGAGGGCATGTGCTTGAAGACGTCGGCCTTCAGCCTCCTGAGCATGTGTGGACCCAGCATGTCATGCAGCTTCTTGATCTGGTCCTCCTTAGCGATGTCAGCGAACTCCTCCAGGAAGCCCTCCAGGTTACTGCAGACACAGAGGTGGGAGTTACTGCGAGCTCGCACCGCCCTGTTCCCTGACATTTAAAGACTAAAAGGTTCATACGTTTCTACAGCCTGTAGAAATATTTGACTGTTTTATGCAGCTTCCTAAAATAACCCTCTCTTATTAGAAGCTTGGGTGTGTCGCAGGGAGCCTACCTGAACCGCTCAGGTGTGAGGAAGTTGAGCAGGTGGAAAAGTTCCTCGAGGTTGTTCTGCAGGGGAGTACCAGTCAGCAGCAGTTTGTGTTGAAGAGGATAGTTGTTCAACACCCGGAAAAACTGCAGCAGAGAAGTCAGGGACAAGCATCAGCTTCAGCTCGAGCGACACATCGAATACAGAGGTTTTTACAGCTGTTTTACTCCAGATGTTTACAGGAGACTGGCTGTCCGTCTACCTTGGACTGGTTGTTCTTCAGCCTGTGGGCCTCGTCCACCACCAGGCAGGCCCAGTCTATGGAGCCCAGGATGGCCATGTCAATGGTGATCAGCTCGTAGGAGGTCAGCAGGACGTGAAACTTGATCGACGAGTCTTTCTGTTGAGGAGATCAACGTAGGCCGTGTTAAAAGTCAGTCAGTGTTCATTTGTTTTAACCTGAGGGAGGTTAAGCTCTCACCTTCATCCTCGAGGCCTTCTTCCCTCCTCTGATGGCATTGTCCTCGAAGGAGAACTCGTTTTCTCTGATCACGGCTCTGCTGTCTTTGTCTCCGACGTACGTCACCACGTACATGTCGGGGGCCCACATCTCGAACTCCCTCTCCCAGTTGATGATGGTGGAGAGCGGGGCGCTGACCAGGAACGGACCCTTGGAGTGACCCTGGGGGGGGAGAAGGAGACAGTCGTGTTGCCTGCATCGATCAGCTGGTCTGTGTCTTCAGATGATAATACAGGAAGTGTATTCTGACCCCCGCCTTTAGGTGGCAGCAGCTGCACACGATCAGCGTCTGAATGTTTATTGTTTGGGATCCACTCAGATTTCACCTGACTTTAACAAAATGGCTCCAGGACACCGGGGCGACAGCTTCAGCTTCAGGCTTCGGCCACGACACTGAACTTTTTATCTAAAGAGCAACTCCACTAAGGATCAGGGCGAGCGTGTGACTCACCTCTTTATAGAGCGAGTAGAGGAAGACGGCAGTCTGGACCGTCTTTCCCAAACCCATCTCATCGGCCAGGATGGTGTCGGTGCCCTGAGCCCAGGAGAACCGCAGCCAGTTGAGTCCCTCTAGCTGGTAGGGATGCAGCGTGCCGCCTGTGCTGTCCAGGTACTCCGGCTGGCGCTCGAATTTAATAGTTGGCTGGGAACCGGGGAAAAAAAAGGTGTTACGACAAATCTTTTTTTGATATAAAATAAAATTTGTTGCAGAGCACATCATCTATATGCGTTCGTTTCTGTAAGAACTGAAAAGTTTCATCAGCTCTTAGGTCACAGGACAGTTTAAACAAGGTGTTTGTGACACAGCGTGGACTTACGTCTATCACGGGGTTCTCTGGAGGTCTGTCCGGCTTCTTCACTCTTCCTTTCAACTTCATCTTCTTCCCGGGTTTCCCATCATCTCCCATCATCAGCTCTCTGCAGCAAACGCACACAGTCAACAGATCAGAGAGCAGTGCAGGTGTGTGTGTGTGTGTGTGTGTGTGTGCGCGTCTTACCTGTGGTTCCAGTACTGCAGCTTGTACGGGTCAAACTCGGGTACATCCATGTCCTCTGCCTCCCACGTGGCCTGGTCGTACGGCAGGTCTCTCCATTTGATCAGGTAGTGGACGTTGTTCTTCCTGTCCACACTGGAACACAGAACAGTTACACATCTGTGTCAACATCTGTAGCATCAAATGCTGTGTCTAATTAAGTCAGTCTGCTGAACCTTGTGTGTCACGATTAATAAATGATTTCAGAAACATTATTAGCAGAACTCAGCTGACCTGTGGTTGAGGATGCGGTGGATCATCAGCCACTCCATCTTGATCCCAAAGCGGAGGTATTTCTCGTCCAGCTGTGCGTACATGGGGTCCTTGTTCTTCCTCTTGATGCTCTTATCTTCTTCTCCATCGCCAAAGTCGATGGGTGGGGGGTCGTCCATGTCGTTTTTCCTCTGGTAGTTCCTGAACATCACCTGGCAGTGCAGCTCCAGCTTCAGGAGAGGAGGAGGGAAGAAGGTCAGGTGAAAAAAGAACACAAATACACGTTTCTCGTGTGTGTGTGTGTGTGTACGAACCTGGAGTTCTGTGACCCAGGAACAGTGCCAGTATGACATGTTGGACCACTTGGCGAAGAACTCCCTCTCCGGCCGCCCTGCCAGCGGGGAGGGATCGGGAGCGTTGGCTGGAAGGTCTGGAGGGCGAGGGACTGGTGTGGGGGGAGGAGGGTCTCCCCACCGCCACGTCAGGATCTTCTGGACCTTCCCTTTCATGGCTGGACACTGGAAGGAGGACAGAACATGTATTCATGTTTGTGACGTCGTATGAAAACCACACTTCCATTCATTGGACGCATCTTATGTAAAATCGGTCCAGAGATGAGTCAAAGCACCCGGTCGGCGAGACTTTTAACCAGGACTCGAGAGAGAACCGTTAAAAATGCATTTAACCAACGGCTAATCAGAACAGATCCGACACCTTCCACCCAGACGGACCCACCGTGCAGCGCGGGCAGATCCACTCCCCGTTGGGGATCTCGGGGAGCGGCGGGTTGAGGCAGTGGATGTGGTAGGACGAGGGGCAGGAGTCGCAGCAGAGGAGCTCTCCCCCGTCTTTACAAACTCTGCAGAACTCCATGTGGTGGTCGTCCTCCTCCATTTCTCCCGCCTCACCGTTGTCCTCTTCGCCCTCTGACCCCTCCTCCCTGGCCTCCCACTGGATGCCTTCCTTCTCCTGGGACAGAGAGAGAGAGAACTTCAGTTCTGAGCAAACATGCTCCCAGCATCCGTCAGCATCCACTGGGGCGGATAACAAAGAGGGTGAGTGACGTCTAGAAGCGTGTTGCTTACACAGTGCGGGCAGCTCCAGGTGCCCTCGGGCGCCTTCTCCATGTCGGGGTCCAGGCAGACCATGTGGTACGCCCTGGGACAGGTGTCACACAGGATGATTTCTCCACCCTGCTGACACACCTCACAGTAGTCCTGGTGGTCCGTCTCATAACCGTCGCCGTCCTCTGCTTCTGGTGAAACCACAGAATCACAGATGGTTTATTAAAGCGCCCCCCTGACATGGCACATGATGCGATCTAGACTCTGGCATTGTGCTGTGCTGCGTTTGTCAGAGGAAAACCCACTCAGTGAGTCATTTTCCCCGAGCACACACGTCCTCGCTAACGCTAGCAGACTCAAATTGAAGGGTGTCACTGTGAAAATGCAAATATCCATTTTGCGGGAGAAAACTGATCCTAAATCTAGTAAAAACTCAAACGGGGCCGTTCGGCGTTCTGTCAGAGAACCTGCGCTTCCTAAAAATGTACCTGAGCACAATGGAACCGGCACAACATGCGTGCAGCTGTCATTTCTCACTTTCAGTTTCAATAAAACAAAACCTGAGGGCTCGTTGACCTGTTTCAGTTCTGCTGAGCGGAATCCATCTGTGACGCTGTTTGAGTGACGCCTCGAGCCTATGACAGCAGCGTCAGTAGGCGTCGACCCAGACTAAGATGTTTTTCTAAATATACCAAACTCCACTGACTCAATCACGGTGACTCATGCATGTGTGTGTGCGCGCGCCTCCTCGTGTCTTTGTACATTCTGCAGGTCTTATGTCATTACTGTTCCCCCCGGTGTGTGCTTAACTTCAGCAGTGTGCAGCAGCGCACAGAGCAATAGTTACATCTCTGACTCAGCAGGTTACAAGCTTCCAAAACAACCAGCGTTCATCTCCCATAGGTCACATTAAAAGCTCCTCCATACGTGTCCAGTTACGCGGCGCCTCGGCCTCAGAGCGCAGGGACGTACCTTTCTTCCGCTTGGGTTTGCTCTTGGACGGCTTCTTTTTGCTGCGGCTGCTGCGACTGTTGGATCCCTCAGAGATGGACACGCTGTTCAAGCTGCCGTCCTCAAATTCACTGTCCACGTCGGGCTCGTCCTCCTCGCTCTGCACACACGTTAGGTTGCGTTAGGAAAATGTCTTTACACAAAAGCAGAGTACAAGAAACGAGAGACACGGGGAGAAACGGCTCGTACCGAGGAGCGCTTCCTTTTACTGTTGAATCCTCCTAGTTTGATTTTGAGAGGAGCCACTTTCTTGGTCTTGGCATTATTCTTCTTCTCTTGTGGCTTAGGTGCAGGCTTGGACCTCCTGCGAGCATTTGGACCTGCAAATAAAACGGCTTTTAACTACTGAAACACAAAGTAAGTCACACCAGGCTGATGCGTCACTCCCGCCCTCTGTACCTTTGCCTTCCTTGGTTTTGGCCTTGCGTAGAGGTGGTGCAGGGGGCTGGTCGACCGGGGCAGGCGGAGGTGCGGCAGCGGGCACAACCTCTGCCACCATGGTGTCGACGGCTGCGGGTACGTTGGCAGTAGCCAGAGCGGCGTTGGCGGCAGCGGCTCCCCTCAGTGGGTTGTTGGTGCTAAACTCGCGCCACTTTGCCCCGAGGACCATCATCATTTTGGACACGGCGATCTTGGGGTTCTTGGCTGCGATGAGAGGCCTGGGACAGAGGACAATTCAAACTTATTGCATCATTTGCAGGTTTTAGCTCCAACTTAGAAAAGCCTGATGAAAAAGGCTGTAGACACCACTTCTTGCTTTGCCCGATGGGCCTGAGGATTCTTTTTAAATTCATATTTATTCATTTAGGTTTGCTGGCCTGCGTACCTCACAAACTGGCTGAAGGCCTTGTAATTGGTGAGAGAGCGGTAGTCTTCCTCTGTGAAAATGTGGTCTATGTCCTCCATGCCCCAGTCGTCCAGCAGCTGAGATGATGACTTTGGCTCCTACCGGAATCAATGGAGGAATAAGTGAGAATAAAGCGCAGCGCAGCTTTTTTGTAACAGCTTTAATTCAGCGTGAGTGTGAGGATGTAACAGAAAATTCAACAGGAGCTACAGAAACGATGCGCCTGGTGCCAAGTGTGTTTCTGAATGATGCCATTCACAACAAACAGGTTCACGAAAGAAGCTTCATCACACGCAGGCCGAGTGACCAACATGTGGCACCGGCTCGGACTTTCAGCGAGGACCTGTGGTGTACCACTAAATTACAGCTGCGCGTATTAAAAAAGAATGAAGACGCTGTGTCCCAGTTCAACACAAAAGTAAAGATTGTTATTCCCTCGCCTCTCTCTGAAGCGTTATTTCCCTTATAATACGTTATGTTTCCATTATTGGTGAAATTAAACAACGGGAGATTTTTAATAGATAATTAACTCCTTGGTAACGACGTAGCTTTGTTTTATAGTTATAAAAAAACATCCCGACAGCTTCTCAGTGGTTCAGATATCTGTACGATCAGGAGCGGTGACTTCTGAACGTAAGCCGGTCATAACAAAATGTTTCTGTACATTCTTTCCACATCATAATTCATCAGCTAACGTCTTAACAGTGCAAACATCTTTTCATGCAGGACAAAAGAAAATTTTCCATCTTTGCTTGGAAAATGACTTAAACGGTCAATTAATGGTCAAAATACATTCCTGTAAACTCCTACTGCCTTTTACACCGTGAGACAGAAAGTGACTCCGTCTGAACCATCCTTCCTATTTATCGTGCTACCTGGAAATGTTTTAGCCAATTAGAGCCCTTCTCCGGTCTGATGAAGCACCACCCCGCACCCTCCTCACCAAAGCCGCTTTTCGTTCCTTTGCCTCTCAGAACTGGCTTCGGGCTCGATGGAGGGGCGGCTTCGCCAATGAATCAAGATGTGTTTATCTAACCAAAAAGAAAAAGGGTCAAGAGCGCAGTGCGGCACTCGGCGAGGTTGCCATGGTAATAGCATATATGCCTTACACACCCACTACAGACACAGAGACGCACACACCCTACACCACCCCTTGCATAAGTGTCATTACCTACTATGCCTCTGATTGGCCGCCAGACACTGCTCTTTGTTTAACTGTCTCTCACATCACTCGTATCTCTGTTTGTCAAACCATGGCCTGCCTCACTCCAGGTACACAGTCAATATGTGCTGGACGCAGAGCAGAGAAAGAGCAGAAGCACCTTTAGACGCTGGACCGCGCTGACCGCGCTTCACCTTTTAACCCAGGAGGGAGCACCGAGCCCTCAGGAGGAGGCTCAGCTTCACATCGTTTGGCAGACGCTCGCTGCGTTTTAAAAGGAGCCGCTCGATGTGTTTGCGTGTTTTGGCCCATTTACGTCAACTCAGATATGCTTCACATCACAGCCAATTATTCTGAAACGCTGCAGCATTTCAATTATTCCCACTGCACATCTGTTTCTATTAATTCTGAAAACATGACAGTCTAACTGCAGGCCCCCGAAAGCCTGCTTGAATTCAGCAGTCCATTACCATTAAAATATGCACGAGAAGAACCGGGAGAAACACAAAAACTAATCTGATGCTCGCTGTGATGGAGGCTGGTCGAGTCATGCAACAATCATTTCCCACTTTAAAACCTGCGTCCGAGTCCGGATCAATACCGCAGGAATTATTTAGGTTAGGCCCAGTTTGACCCGTTAACAATGGAAAACATGAATATGTTACACTTACATGATCTATAAACCACTACCTGTGTGTGACTTTAGTGTAAACAGTGTGAAGCTATAAACGGCGCCCCTGAAGGTTTACTCACCGAGTTGTCATCGTCCTCGTCGTCCTCGTCTTCCTCGGGCTCCGGCTCTTTCTTCTTGGAGGAGCTCCTTTCGGTGCCGGTGCTGTTCCTCTTCTTCTCTTTGCCACTGCTTGCTCGCTTCTTCTTCTTGCGCCCTGGAGTGTAGTCGCTGCCCTCGCTGTCAGAGCGATGGGCCAGGCCGCCGTCTTCAGCCTCCTCCACCCCACTGACCTCCATGGGCTCTGGGGAGCTGATGGGAAGCTCCTGCACACACGTAAGTCAGCAAACTCAGGATAAACGACCAACAAACAGGGAAAGTGATCTCACTTTGCACTGGGTCTTTCTACCGGTACGTTAGAGGCCGTCTGTACAGATGGAGCCAGGTAACGAGTAGATTAGACAGATTTACAGTGTCTGCGTGAGCCTGCACTGTCGCGCTCTCTACTGCATGTGAACAGAAACTTCAGAAAAAGCTGCACGTTTTAATCGTTTGCAGCGTTTGACACAGCACCTGGGCTGATTCCATATTAGGTGACCACACACACACACACACACACACATTAATCTGGATCATTACCTCTCTGCGCGACCGCCTCTTGCTGCCCTTGCTCTCTCTGCTCTTCTTTGCCTTCTTCTTCTTCTTCACCTTCGGAGCCTCGTTCTCTGTGAGCTCCTCTTCCTCGTCATCTGCAAATCAGGCCAGATGAGACGCCTGGCGGTTAGCGCGCACACACAGAGCAGCGACTGTGTGTCAGAGTATTTAGGCCGTGTGATAACATTAGTGAAGACAGAGCGGTGAAGATAGCGTGCATGTCAGCAGACACACACATATCCAGCTGGAAACAAAATACCAGTCACATGCTGGTATAGTTTGGCTGTTGCTTTGTCTACCTGCTGAGTAAACAACTGCTACTCGTGTACTGGTGTAAGGACCAATTCTGTGTTTAACACAAACCAGGGAACAGAGTTTCCTCCACTTAAGGAGGATAATTTATCCCTCTCTTGAGCCCTGCTAGGCTGCCACCACATTCACCTGATGTCAAAGGGTATAAAACAGGCCTGGATTAGATGGTTGAAATAAATACCAGCAGGACTTTAGCTCCTTCACACAGCAGCAGTAAAAGATAAGCTAGTGGTTTGGGTTACTACTCCACACGGGTCCAGTACTTTGCTCCAAGGCAATCGGTGTAGCACTCAGAGCCCATTAATGTAATTGATTATTGTAAAAAAAAAACTGGTAGGGAAGAAGCTATAATGTGATGAGCTTTTTAGGTCATATAAAGGAGACCGGGCTGTGTATGTGTGTAAATTGTAATATAAGCCTTGTTACGAAGAAATCCAGAGATCACTGTGGTAGCATTTTCTTCTCAGTGCTAGTTGTAATCGTGCAGCATACTGTGCAGGAACCAGGACTGAGCAGGAGTCATCTTAGTCCACGCACATTCAGTTTGACTAAAGTCATGTTCGCATCTTATAGTTTCATCTCAATAGTTAAAAATAAACCCACTGCAGCAATAAATTGCTGCGTACTGTACATTACTGCACAGATGACAAAGAGGGTAAATGACGTATATGAATAATACAGTCAACTAATTCATAACCTGACCTGGATATGCACCAGATGATTGATGAACTAATGGAGACAAGAACTAACAAAGAAGTAACTCCACGCATCCTTTTTACATAACACCAGAGGCCTGGAGATTTTTTCCACACAGTCACACTCAGGAAAAAGGAAACATCTCAAGCGCAGTGATAAATCTCAGATCTGCACAGCCTGTGTTTATGACCTATCCCGATAACACTTACACAATCATGAATACACCACTTATCAGTACATCATTTTCTTAAAAATAATAATGTCTTTACAATATAATTTGCCTCTGGGATTAATAAAGTTTTCTGAAGCTGAATAAGGCCAGCTCCACCTTGACCAGCTGTTGTCCTTGTTCCACCTTAAGGCTCAGGGTTGCTCCTCTCTCTTTGACCCCAGGGCTTCACACACCCGCCACATCAGTGCTACAAGCATCTTTACCGGGAATACTTTTACTAGCAATGGAGACATTTTCAACGTGGTCTCTGCACTTTTACTAGACTTACGTCTCCATATCTTCTTACAGCTGCGGTGTGTTAAACGACAGAAAACAAACGTGGGCGGTGAAGCCTTCATTAAAACGCCAAGTTTAACCAGATCATATCATATATAAGTGTGTGACTTTGTATTTATGGTGAATCGACGATTGTCCGGATTTTTTTTTTTAAATAAATGATGTATTACAAATAAAATCTCTTTGAGTGGGTTTTAGCACTTGAAGCTAACTTTCATTTGACTTCCAGTCCCCCTGCGCCGTCCCCGACTGAATGAATATGGTGACAGTAAACACAGCGATATTCAGCCATCCTGACCGGTGGAAAATAGTATTTATTTATAATTATCAAATTGTTAGGCACCATGCTAGATATCTTTCTGGCACACAGTCGTATTTTTCTTTCCTCCACACACTCAAACCGGCCATGAGGAGGGGAATGCTACAGAACGTCATCCGCCAGCTTCCAAGCTAACTGGCTGCCACCATCTTGTCATCGACACGTAAAAAATACCGGTAGCTGGCTAATGCTAGGCCCCGGTAACATGCCGGCTACTCGGCGCGACTGCACGCCAATGCAACCACCACCCAAACAGAGTTTGGTTGTGGTTAAAACAGCCATCTTCTTAAAAACAGAAGCGCGTCAACCGAAGGAGCCACTTTGCTAATGTTGCCGCTAGCGTTAGCTACCCGGTAGTTAGCTGCGTTGCCTAGCTAGCAGGGAGCGCAATGCCAACAAAACATGACTGAATGTCAAAAAACAGCTAGCATACATGCAGAGGGAACATTAGCAATTTCAGCTAACAAATGAACCTCGTCTTACCGTGCATTAACCGGTCGTCGGGGGCTCCGTAATCTTCTCTGTCATCCTCACTTCCAGACATAGCGGACAATAGAAAACTTTCTATTTAGTTAGCCAACAGTTTAGCTAACTAAATAAAGTTATAAGTTTATGAAATAATCCAGATTTGTGGTCTTGAGTGTGGTCCAGGTCCAAGTGTGTGTTGTGTCGTTAGGAGAGGGCAGTCGGCCAGGGAAAGAAGTACAAAAAAGAAAACGGAAGTGAATATAAAGAGCATTTACAAACAGCCGGTGAAACACAGAGCGACACAAACACTCGCCACATGTGCTCCGTGTTCGCTGGGTGATAAACCTAACTTCGTGTGGCCCCCAGACTAAGACCAGCAGCCCCACACACTCACTCCATCTCTGCGCTCAGATGACATGCCATCTTGCCACTATCGTTAGTTTCCGTCCCATTAGCATGCGTGCTAGCCGGGCTTGACCGGCGGCCAGGTTCAGATTGGAGAAAAGAACCGAGCCGCTCACGTTATATTCAACTAAAGCTCAACAATAATAGCACCGGCATCACCTCACCCGGACTCAAGTGAATCCCCCAACAATTAAAAAAAAACAAAAAACTGCCGTACTCACAAGTTGACTCCGCGCAGCCTCCAAACACAGGAACTCCGGCTCAGTTTGTGCCGCGGTCGATACTTGGAAGCTCTTTCTCGTGGAGGTAACGGTGGACATACAATTTAAATATATTTCCGTGTTTTTTTGTGGCAGCGTGTGCGCACGACGACGTATCCTCTTTCTCTCCCTCGCACACTACACACACCCCGCGCGCGCGCACACACACACAAAGAGATCAGGGGGGCAGGCATCCCATAATACCCCCCTCCATACACACACACACTTCAGTCACCCCTCCCCCACTCTGCATAGTTACCTTGCAACGTACAGACCATAATAGTCAACTCACCCCCTCCCTCTCCTACAGTCTCTTCCCCATTCCTCCATGCATGCATGCAACCCCCCCCCCACACACACACCTCCACCCCCTCCCTTAGCAACCAGGGTTACCATGGTGACCCCCTCCCACCCCCGTGCGGCATCCCATAATAGTAATGAGCGCAGTTACTGACATCCCACAATAAGCATAACTCCAAAAAGAGAGAGATAGGAGAAAGGAGGGAGGGAGGGAGGGGGGTGAGGAAAAGCGTCACATGGCAACTGTGTGTGCCACATGACTGCTTAACTCAGAGTGTGCACGTTTGCATGTATGCGGGCACTGTACTGTATAGGAGTGTGCACGGGATGCTGGTGCGACGCTCGGACGGCGGCCACCTTTGGTGAAGCTCCCAAAAAAAGTGGGTGAAGCCAGGTGAGCCAGGTGTTAACACCCGCTACAGCTGGAGTATGCAGCTGCTGTAAATACATGAGTCACCACCAGTGCAACGTTTGCATCCACACATGGAGGCGAGGCTGACTTTGTGATGTTTGTTTCCTGTGAGCAGGTCAGAGTCGGGTTAAAAAGCCGAGTTACAGTGCGCAGCCCACCACCGGGGTCCACGCACAGAGGTCACGGGGGTCACGCTCCAGTCAAAACCCTGCAGCCCCGAAAACGCAAATCAGGAAAGCCTGGACACTGTGCGAGAGCCAAGCTGTCGGCACACACACACACACACACACACACAGACCTGCTCCACAGACTCGCCTGGAAATGCATTGGAGTCAATGGTGGGAAAAACGTCTGGGTCCTAGACAGTTTTTTCCCACCACTCTCTGCCTGTTACACTAGAACGCACAACAGTTTGTTAGAGCACAGGAAACCAACAGAGCACACAGGAGCATGTGGGGAGTTCAGTTTCTTGTTGTTGTTGTTTTTTTTTGGGGGGGGGGGTACCTGCAGATCTGCAAAACCAAGTTAACACTACATATGATTTAAACGATGCTCTAAATACAACTTTAATGCAAAAACCAAAATAACTGACATGTATGATCTATTTACCTTCATTCATCAATTAGTGATTTAATCAATAAAATCCATCTGATCATCCGTCAGACTTATCATATCACAGAGGATTCACGCACATTCATCCAGGAATGAGAGTAATTTAACATATATCCTGTCTGTGTGAGCGATAGATCTTTTAGGTGCCGTGTTTTTGACCTGTGTGTCATGGACCCAGACGAACACGAGCACAGTGTGGTTTCTGCACGTTGGGAGGTCTTTGCCAAACTCCTGCCACCAATCTGGAGAACTGTAGCATGAAAACCACCAGGACTGGACGGGGACAGAACACCTTTTCCTAGAGAACAAGCAGGTGTGTGAGCAAAGCAACGATGACAGCTGGCAGTGATTTCCCAGGGTGAAGCATCATTCGCTCATTACCAACGACTCATTGTGCAGAAAACCTGCGGCACAGCGATCGTGAGTTAGCACTTTAGCCCCGTAATGAGGCCGTTTTAATCCGAGGAGGATTACTGACAAATTATCCACGTGTCAGCATATTGTGGCCCAGACACTTTGGCCTTTGCCCCGTCTCATGCTGCTTCACCTGAAGGTGTCTTTTTTTTCTCCTTCCCTTTGTCCCACCGTGGTGGAGAGGAACCTCCTGTACTCACTCCTCGCACACTGGCCAACACAAAGAACAGCCTAAAAGAACAACTTCAGTGTCTCTCCCCCTTCTCCGTGTCTTCCTCTTTTTCTCTCTCCCTTGCTGTGCCATCTCCCCCCCTCCCCCACACTTCTCTTTTGCTTCACTGTGGACACAGTGTTCATGTGTGCATGTTTGGGGAGATGTCGGATGGTGGGTATGTGTGTGTGTGTGGGGGGGGTAACATCCCATAATCACCAATCAGAAGAATACTAGGGGGAGTTGTCATAGAAACCTCGTGCACGGCTCTTGACGCCCCTCCCACACACAGACACCACACTTGCAGAATTTCTTATCACATAATGAAAATAATATCATTTCTGAGTCAAAAAGGAAAAAAGGAGGAGGCGGGGCAGGGTGGGGGGGCCGTTGAAGGCTACAGACCATAATAGTGCTTCTGTGCTGCTGGTTGCCATGGAAATTGTGGTAGTGGCGGCAGAGGGAGGAGGGTTACATGCAGGGTCAGATTACAATGTAAGTCAAGATACATACCATAATATTTCCTGACTGCTCCACCTCCCTCCTCGCGACACCATCTACGCTCCACCTATCCTGGCCTACAGTGCACGCTCTCTGAGGCTGCACCAGATAACAAAGTGCAAATGGATTTGATCAGACCCAACATGTCTGCCACGCGAGATAACGCACAGCGAGGAAACAGAAGAATAAAAATGAGGTTTCAGCGCCGGCGTTTTGTCCAGATCACGACCCCCGAAGGCTCGATCGATGGAGTTCAAGTCCTGCTCATCCCCTGCTTATTTTTGCGCTCACGTCCCAGCGACTGTCCAGGCTTTCATGGAGATCAGACGCTACACGTTTACTAAAGCGATGCAGCGATGCTCTTCCTCATCTGACATGTTTTGTTTTCAATGCAACAATACCTGTTGCGTTTCTTATGCCAGGACGCAGGATGCAGGCAGGTGCCTGCATCTATCTGATGCAGTGCAAACAGGCAAAGCGGTGCTAAAGACGTGTCGACCACCATGATCATCTTCAGCTGGGGGTGAAGGGTGAAGGGTGGGGATAACTCATAGTAGTGTAAACAACAACATAAGGTCAAACCCTGGCTCCTCCCCTCGCTGATCCCAGTATGAAGTGTGTGTGAAGGTTCGGTTCTGAAAAAGTCTGAAATAATTGGACAGTGTGACGGAGGTGTGAGAGCAGGAGAGATTCAGCCATTCAGCTGCAGATCGACTCTCCAGGCGTGTGTGGCCTGAATAAAGTTCATCAGTCTGTTATGTGCGACACACGGCTGCAGCTCTCTGGGTCTCCAGAGCGTTTCCGTGCCGTTCTGATGCAGCACTGATCAACACACGAACAAACCAACTGAGCTGACTGTAAACGATGTAGTTTGGTACGTTTGTACTTGTGTAAACAGGGCGACCGGCTCCGTCTCTGCCTCCGTCATTTACATCACAGGGGACAGAGGGGGTATTGTGTTCAGGCTTTCTGCTGAATTCCCAGCTGCCTCCTCTCTCTCTCTGCTCCACCTTCCCGTACGTGAGTCACTCTGCACCTGAAGACAGGCCGGTTTTCCCTGACATACGCAGCACATGTGCAGGGCGGGTGTGCTGCGACGTCGACGCACACAACAGACAACAAAGGCCTGCACGGGCAGAGGGGCGGGGGTGGAGGGAACCACCACACACAAAAACAGGCCTAGGCCAGACCATAATACTCAACCCCGTCTCCTTACTTGACTGCGTCCGCCCCTCCCCCCCGTGCCTGACAACACAGACATCCCATAATATCCCCACCACCTCCTCCTTTCTGCCACTCCATAATAATCGCGCTGCTAATTCGCCTCCTCTCTCTCTCACTCACTCTCTCTCACCCCCTCCACCCCCATCGTTTCCTGTCTCGTAGGTTCCTGAGGCACAGAGTACAGTACACATCTCTCCAAAAGAGAAGAAGCTCGAAACACTTCGTATCTGTGACGTGCTCCCCGCCGGCCCGGGGTTCCTCTCGCTCTCCCTCACTGCACGGTGCAGATACAAACACGTATGACGCGCAGCTTGTTTGTTTCGAGCCGCAAAGTTGGTCGTGATGCATTTCTGTGGTTCGGTGCTCAGTCAAACAGGAAAAAAGGGAACTGGCATGGTAGGTTTGGGCATCTGCCATCCCCCACTTCAGCCCCCAGCAGATGCTGAGGTTGTGCAGCACTGGTGTTTCTACAGATGTTTCTGCTCTGAACAATCCCAACCTAATCTACTGAGAGACATTATATCATTGAAGTTATCAGGCCAAAACCACCCGGAGGACATATGCGTGGACTCGTCCAGCTTTCCTCAGGCTGAGGAAGAAGAAAATTCTCAGTCACCCACGTGAACTTTCACCTCCGATCTGACCTCTGTGCAGCTTCAGACGAGTTCAGTGGAACAGAGGCTGATCCCATTAGTGCCACTGGTTTGACACTGGTAGTGTCCAGTTGAAACCAACTCCCAGTAATCAAAAGGACCTTTTAGTGAGAAGTAAATTCTTAGTCCCGGATGGTCATCTACAGGATGGATTCAACCGTGGGTCTTATATAATCTCATTCAGACACTACACTTCAAACCCTCCCTCCTCCTGCAGGTTTTCTCTCGGTATGTGCTTTAATTTGAAAGGAACCGCTTTTCAGAGATTGAACCAGTCACCAGAACCTTTGTCATATTGAGCTTATGGTCACGTTTCTCTATTTTAGGTTCTGGGCGGAGGTACAGAAATAACTGAAATGTCCACAGACAGTAATGTAGCCAGAAGGCATCGCATCAGTTTAATATCCAACTCAACAACGGAGAGCTTGTTTGTCTCCAGATAAAAACACCGCGGATGAGGCAAAGAGCTTACTGTGTGTGGGCGGCGCGTACCAACTCTCTGAGAGCGGAGAGGCACCGAGTAAGATCACAAAAGTCTTACCAGCAATCCTCCAGAAGTACTCATTATGTACGACGACATTTCCAAAAGATGTCAGAGTGGAGGTAATGTTAATGAGTTAAGCTACAGCTGCTGGAAACAAAAGCTCTGACAGCTCCCCTCCACATTAAAAGACTCTGTGTGCTGTTGCTGAGTTGATGCACTAAAAACCTCTGAGCAAATACCTGAACTTTGAATTCTGGGTTTGGGAGGCATCATAGGAAACTTGGCACAGGCGCAGCAGAAAACTCCCGGTAACAACTGGAACTTAATAAAAAAAGTACTTATCTGATGGAATTTGACTAATTTCATGACCAAGTGCTAATAGTCTGACATGAGATGACTGGGAACCGGCAGATGCTTGGAGGGAAGGAATACCGGACTCAGCACAGAGCAGAAGTGTGTTCATGTTGTCTAAGGCCCGGCAGAAAACACTCAAACCCAGCAGCTGATAAATCCCTTTAACGCTAACGGTAAGGGATATGTTTCAGAGCAAGCTGGAGAATTAACTTGATGCTTTTGTGTGTTTTGTGTTGCTCTGATTACAGCATTCAATTCCTGCAAGTCCCATAAGTCGTGTCTTGAACGTGGCCAAGACTCAGGACAGTAAATCAGGATGTGACACACTCATAAATAAATGCTGGAGAAGGACTGAGTTTGTGCAGGAGGCCTCCCCACACACACACACACACACACACACACACACTGTAACAGACACACACCCGAGCCGCCATTTTATCTCGCCCTCTTACCTTCTTAAAAGTGCGTGCATGCACTCGCTCATGCACACATTAAACACTTCACGTCTGCGCAGGCACGCGCGCCCAGCCCCCAGCCGATCCTCCACACACACACACACACACACACACATACACATGCAAACACACATATACCTCCCCCTCACACACATACACACACAGGCACTCCCCTCCAACCCCCCCCCTCCCCACAACACGCACACACCCATGCCCCCTGCACACACATTTGTGCACACTAACACACATCCAGCTAGTTCCCCTCCCCCCTCCCTTTCCATACCAGGGCACGTTGTGACAAAACAAAGAACACCCCATAATACTCAGTCGCTCAGTATGCATGGCAACCACTTTATGTCAGAGATAAAGGCATTGTGTGTGTCTCACTGTACGTATGAAAAGACACACACACACATGTCTGCAGATAGTGTTGAGTTTATACACAAATGAACACACACACACACACACACACACAAGGAGACTCACAAAATTACAAGCTATCTGGTACAGGTCCACATACACAAGAGTTCATGCAGCCACATGTACACAATCAGAAACACACACTCGCACACATAAAAGTAACATACAAATGAGATGTGAACAACAACAGCGAGGCACAAAGACAGACACGAAATTAGAAGAGGACACAAACAACAAGCAAACACAGGGAGGAGAAATATACCGTAGGTGAAATAAAGACACGAAGAGGACGCACAACAAATAAACAAAAAAATACACACTTTAAAATCTGCTCGAACCACAGCGGACAAAAAGAAACACACAAGGTGCATCACCCAGACACACACAGGTACAGACACACAAAGGTCCCACAGAAACATGGACGTTTACACGAGACTATGACACGAAACCCAACATAAACAGAGACAGTCAATTAGACACATGCTGTAATTAAACGTGCCTATAATTACAGGGACGCATGCACAACGACCCAACAAAGCGCTGCAGGAAAAACACACAGTCCATGGACTCTGGTTCCAGCATCAAACCATCATGTGTCTGAGCATCACGTTTCCTGCAGAGCCGTGTTCGATGAGTGTGAGAGTCTGCATCACACGTCAAAGAGAACCTCTTAGTCTGTGTTGGATTGAAGCTACCTGGGGGGGCAGCGGAGGTCACGCTGATGGACGTTTGAACACTTTCTGAGAAACATGCACCACATGCACGTCCCGTCATCTAGTGACACACTGACTACGCCGATGCTCAGAGGTTAACATATGGAGGCATTATGACACGTTGCTAGGTTAGTCTAAAGACCTCTGAAGGAGGTGATGGACTTGAAATGAACTGAAGTGAATAAGAACCTGAGGCTCAGAAGCTTCTTTCAGGACTACGTCCATGTTCTGCTGCAGGTTCCTCGCCGGCTCCTACGTCCGACTCAGGAAGAAACGAGTCTCCTGCTGCCTACAGAGAAGGTGACGGAGGTTTATTTAATCTGTGACACACCGAGGAGACGTTTCAACGGGCACTAAACACGATCAGAAACAAACACTGGGCAACGGTGTTGGATTTCATCAACAAAAGTGTGTGTGAGCGCATCTCAACGCGTTCACGTTCCACCATAAACAAATGTGTTCACTCAGCGTTCTCCTCTGATGCATCTTTAAATGGACTGTGTGTGCGCGTCCTCTGAGAGAAGAGAGAGAGAGAGCGAGCAAGCTCAGGTTTCTCTCTTCCCCTCCTTCTTCTCCAAGCTGGTTGCCCGTGACAACACATTTGTAATGAGGTCAGATGGACATCCAATAATATTCACCAGCCATTTACCAGTGAGAGAGAGCACGGCGCACTGGGACAGACAGCAGTCAGTGTCAGGGGCTGAATCTGCAACAAGACAAGATGGCCGCCACATTAAACAGTCCATTCCCACAAAAGTAAAACTGAAAGTGATCTGGGATGAGCCACGTTCCAGTAAACCCTTGCTGAGCGCGAGGTCGTGAAGTGAGAAAAACTAGAGCAGGTTTTGTGACGCCTGTGTGACGACTGGAGGGGAACTTTCATTTGAACTTTTACCTGAACCTGAACCGAACTCAGACCCACTAACACGTAAGCAGCCCGTTACAGGCCAGAAGAGAACGGGTCAGAAACGATGACACATCCGGCCTGACACCATGCACAGTGCAACCGAAGGAACCAGGACACAAAGCTCATCATACAAAAACACCAGCAACTCTATTTCAGTTCATTTATAAAGTCACATCAAGGTTAAAGACCCTACAGAATATAACCAGCAGAACCAGGCTCATGGTCATCTGCCTCGACCGGTGAGAAATGAAAGGGATTCATCACAATTATACATCTTGCAGCACAGAGAAAGCTTTTTTAGGTGCTGGAGGACGAGCTGAACATTTGTGACTTTACCACGAAGCCCAAACGTGTTCGTCACCTGCTCTGCATCAGAACAGATCAGTGGTTAAAAGCATCATAATGTCGTGTTTTCAAGTTAACAATTATCCCAGAGAACATGTTGCTCACTGTATTTAAAAAGTGTTGTGAGATGATGACTGGAGGTTTTAGTGGAGCTGAGTGGACCCCACACACCTGAACGCTTCAAAGACAGATCACAGGGGGAGAAGGAGGCTGAAGGCAGGAAGGGATGAGGCCAGATTCTGGTGTAAATAAAGCGCTCTCTTCTTCAGGCCCGTCACGCTCAGCAGCCACAGTCGAGCAGACAAAGGACGGAGAAGCTCTGATCCTCCATGCCGCGTCGGCCTGCAGGATCCATCTTAGACTGCCAATCAAAATGAACCCAAGTCATTTACATACTGTTACAACCAGGCTCAATCAAGGCCGGTGGAACACCACCCCCTGCTGTTCACCGCGGGTCACTGCAGCCTAACTCACTGCACACACTGAGTAGCCCTGCTTGTTTTCCAACCCTCCAGCTGTTAACCAGGAGTAGGAGCTACTGATCACCTGGATCAGGTGTGTTCAGCCAGTCAGAAGCTGTAGGTGCCGGGACGGTTGGAAAACCAGCAGGGCTGCGGCTCCCCAGGACTGAACTTGCCTACCCCTGATCTAAGTGATGGTGGGAAAAGGTAGGTGGCTGCTGTTACTAAACACCAGCTGCAGCCAGGTCCATTCAACGAAACAAGAATTGAGCCAAAGTAGTAATTTAACAGTTTGAATACACAGCTAACTAGTGCAGAGGATTTCTACACTCTCGCATTGTTAGTTTCACTAAAATAAAAGTGGTTCAGTCGTAGCCAGTTAAAAAATCATTTGACCTATATTATTTGTATTTGTTACAAATTCATTCATAATTCTCCAGAATTCTTTGTGATCCTGCTTTTAATAAAAAACTAAAAATCAACACATTTCAAAAAATCAAGTCTTTCAGAATTCTGTATTTTTGATCAATGAAAAGTCAGAGTTTAATTTAAAATAAAGAATGAATTAATAAATACCTGGTGAAACAACATTCAATTACTGATTTTATTATTTCTAAAAACCTCCCAGTTCCAACATTTATCTTCAGTACAGTTTTCCACATGTAATTATTGCTGCAGCTTTTAATATACCGTTTTTTTCCTGCCATTAGAAGCTTATTATCAGTTTTGTTGTAGTTAGAAAAACAAGGCTGGGATTGTCGTTCACTGTCAAGTAACAATAAAAATGTCTAAAAAAATATGAACAAAGAAAATAAATATAATACTAGTAACCATCCATACATCACCAGAATAAACCATCAACTCCTAACAAGAAAAAGGCCTCACCTCACCCAGGAAATCATCCCTACTCAACAACAATGCTGGAATTATGAGAAAAACAATCAGTACGATAATCCTTTTATTGCATTTTATTTCTCCTGCATAGAAAATTAGAATCCAGAGGGCAAAACAGTTCCCAAACATGAAGCCACTCAACAAAACCTTTAGTTTAGTTTAGTCCATAAACACTGAAGCGGCACAGATGACCCGGGTGAGTGAGCGGGATCCCCCTCTGAAGGCCTCCAGCTGCTGCCAACAGCCCAAAAGAGCAACCTGAGGGTCCAGTGAGGCCAGGAGCAGGAAGCAGGAGCGGACATCACGTATGAGGAGGTGAAATATCCTGCAGAATCTCTGTGCAGCCAGAGAGTTAAACAAACGTGTGATTGAACACATGAAAGACAGAAGTGAGAATCTGATGCAGTTCGGTTTGAGCCATTGAAAATGTGTAGGATCCAACATGGTTTAAAAGATACGGCGTGTGGGGGGGGTACTTTGAGGCATTAACACGCATACACTACCAGTCAAAAGGAATAATCACTGATCAGATGACGGCAGCACACACCTGGAGCTGAACACAGAGGTGGATCGCTGCTGCAGGGAAATTAGGGCAGTTTGTGTTGTTTTGTGCATTAAAAAGCTCAGAGACGACTCCCAGCTCAGCTCCGCCTGACGGAGGTTTTAATGAACCAGCCGGTTTTTTGTTTTTCATATAAAAGGTCACTTGGCTTTTCTCATATACCTGCATGTAGTCAGGTTACAGAACACACGCGGTTACGTAGGAGAGCACCGGGGTGTTGGACCTCTGACAGGTCGCTGAGCTGCAGGGATGTTGTTCAACTGGGTCACGTCTTTATGAATGACCCTGTAAAATAAAACAAAAGTAATTTTTGCCTGAGGTCTGTGTCCTTTTTGTTCTACTGCCCTCTGCTCTGCTCTTTCAGAGCACTGGTGGCTGGTAACAAATATCATTCGTGTCGCGTTGGTTTCTTCTGAGACCACTCGTTTCCTTTTCTTCATGTTTCACGTTCTGAACTTTATCACACGGATCTGTTGAAGAACTCGTCCCCTTCTGCGAACTATCCAGAAGTTCCTCTGACAGAGAACAGGATTCAGACCTTTCAGTCCAGTTTGTTTTGTACCCGCCGTTGATCGGACCCGGTAACATCTGCCTGTTACATGCAGCACAGGTCTGAACTGAACGCAGCTCAGCGATAGGTCGGCAGCACGGTCATCGGATGTCAGACCGTGACGAGGGAAACTAAAAGCGGAGTTTCACATCAACAGTGAAATAATCCAGTAAAATGAAGAACTGGACCACTCAGTCCGTCTGGGTCCAACCGCAGCCCCTTCAGGAGACGGTGTTGGCCTTTCTTTAGGTTCCACACAGACATCGCTGCTACGTGTCCCCCATCTACGAAGGGCTCAACGCGACAGCAGCAACTGTTCCCATCTGGGCTGATCTCTTCCCCCGGCCACCTCCTCTTCCTCCTCCTCTTCTGGCGCTTAGAGAACGATGCAGCGCTTCTTGGGTTTGTGGTCCGGAGGCTCCACAGCTGCTAGAACGGCTTCGCCAAAAACATTGAGCAGTCCTCTCTAAGACAGAGACAGAACATTGACACGGTAATGAGACAGTAAACTGTTATTTGTGTCTTCATCCCCCTCCCCCCCGACATACCTGTGTACGGGCTGAACACTCCACATATCTGACGGCCTTGAGCTTCCGAGCCAGTCTCTCTCCGCTCTTAGAGGTCAGGGCGCGCTGTTTGTTCTTGGCCAGTTTCTCCAGCGTGTTGCTGTCGTCTCTCAGATCCACCTGAGTCCCAACAAGCAGGAACGGAGTCCGCGGGCAGTGGTGTGAAATCTCTGGGACCCACTGTGGACAGACATCTTTTTATTGCATGTTTTCAGAGCACCCGGGTTCTTCTCCGCTTTGCTGTTGCCCAGGGCATTTTGTGGATTTGTGGGACACGGGGTCCTCTTTCTCATGTTAAATAAGAAAAGTACGAATCAGGGTGGGGATCAAACACAGCCGGGGCAGGCAAAGACTCAAACACACCTTCTCTCTGACATTCTCAAAGGAGGAGGGGGATACGACAGAGAAGCAGACGAGGAAGATGTTGGTC
>JAUMTR010000003.1:1596715-1624251 GCA_032270685.1 Microctenopoma stevenorrisi
TCAAACACACCTTCTCTCTGACATTCTCAAAGGAGGAGGGGGATACGACAGAGAAGCAGACGAGGAAGATGTTGGTCTGGGGGTAGCTGCGGGGTCGCAGTCTGTCGTAGTCCACCTGACCTGCAGGGGGAGACATGTCAGCTCTCACTACCAGCGAATAGAACAGCAGCCGGTCTGTGAACGTAAGGAGGCAGATTCTTCTGCCAATTCAGGAGATGGAACCCCGTGAAACCTGCACATTCCCCCCCCGACATAAACAAACACCGTTCTTCTAAGCCGACGACACAAGCCGTCACTGATGGTGTTTTTAATAACTGGTTGAAGCACTTTTGGCTCTTCCTGTAGCTGTGGGTTACACGTGCACAGCCTTCAACGGCGCCCACTGATCCAGTGAAGGATTCCTTCATTTACTTGTTGATATTTGTGTCTTCGATCAGATCACATTTCATGGCCGCTCTCTATAATGTGTCCTAATGAAGACCGTGTTTACCTGCAGTGTCAAACAGCCCCAGAGTGTACGGCTCCCCGCCGATCATCAAGGCTGACGTATGGTTATCAAGCACCTGGGAGAGACAGAGAAGAGATGGAAGAATGAACGACACAATTCATTTAAAGTTCGACAACAACAACTGGGCCTAAAGAAGGAGGAACCAGACAAAATGTCCTGACACAGGTTTCACATCACTGCAGCCCTACAGTGACGTTACAGCACATTTGCTCCTGGGATCATTCACTTGTTTAGTTTCCATTTTCCGTCACAGACGTCATCACCGAGGCTGCTGGGAAACCACCGTGAGCCTTCAGGCCTCTGCCGCGTCAGCTCGTGGAGCGTGGGACCGAACACACCGACCTGCTGTGGGCTTACTGAGGCTCTGTGTGCGTGGACGGGTTGCAGATAAACTACAGGATGCAGCCTGCAGGAGAAATACTACGAACATGGAGACGAGCTCGTCGCTCCAGTCATGCGTTTCAGGCTGGCTCACAGCAGGCTACTGGAAACGCTCAACATCCTATTTATAGACAATGTTTGGTCACATTCTGTTCCTTATGTATTGGTTGATCAGACCAGTTTCCAGTTTAAATTATTAGTTCGATCCTGTTTAGAAAAAGATTTTTGGTTGTTTTTAATACTTAACAAATCTCCATATTCATACATTATATTTTGGGAAATACCAGATTCATCTTTTTGCAGGAGTTCAGTGTCCAAACCTCACATGGTGCCTCTGTGGGGAAGGACTAGAGACAGGCTGATGTTGTTCATCATCTTAGTTATGTCAGCTGGGAGCTGTTTTTCAGCACCTTGTGTCGTGACACCTGTTTATAACGACCAGCTCTATTTTCCATAGCTTCCCGATACAAACACTGCAGGTCCTGGTTGACGAATGTTACCGTTTCTGTGATTGAAGGGACAGAACAGAACCGGTAGCGTCAGCTGCTCACAGGTGAATCTGTCCGTGTGTGTGTGAGAGACAGACACTGAGCTAATCAATGAGACTTAATAATATTTTAACAACTGAAAATCAGCGCGCGTTGGTCAGTGTAGGCTTCGATATGTACACTGTGATTTCCGCTGTGTACTATTTGTGTCACATTGCTCTAGACGGGGTCCACCCCTCGCACAGAACAATCGGACTATTACCCCAAACGAGAGAGCACCCGACAGGCGCAGTCTCCTGTTGCGTTGCGCTTGTGTGAAAGCGCAATCAGATTAAGATACATGACGGCAACAAACAATCATTCACAGAAAAACAAACTCGGAGGTCATTACTAGTCTGTTCAAGATTATACAGAAGCGCCGTGGGATACGTCCAGACATGTAGCGAGGGCGAGGCAGTGGGACAAACACACAGTCACACATTTCAATAAAACACTAACCACACAGCGGTACGCACACACACACACACGCACGCACACACACACACAGGCACACACACACAGGCACGCACACACAGGCACGCACACACACAGGCACACACACACACACGCACGCACACACACACGCACACACGCACGCACACACACACACGCACACACACACGCACGCACACACAGGCACACACGCACGCACACACACACACAGGCACACACACACAGGCACGCACACACACACACAGGCACACACACACAGGCACACACACACAGGCACGCACACACACACACAGGCACGTTCAGTTATAGATAATGTATCTAGACAAAGCTCAGAAGACGCTACAAATCTGATCCGTTTACTGTGGGAACGAGGAGGAGGCCTGTTAATACTCGTCCTACGTGTCCTTATAACACTCCAGATGAAATGGATGTGACATTACTCTCTAGTAACACGTCTGTGAGAAATTATTTCCGGGAGGAGACTCGTCTCTGACTGACAGGAAACAGAAAGACACGCTGGAATGAAGCTCTGAAATTAATGGACACTGTGCTGAGTTTACAGAAAAATGACGGGGAGGACGTCAGTGTGACAAGACGTCAGGTCTAACTAAACATAACGTTAGTGTGCGAGAAGCTCTAGGGTAGAAACATGAGCTATTCTACGGAGAGTGGGGCACAAAGACGGAATTTAACGTACTTATTGGGTCGAAAGGTTCAAGACACACTTGCAGATTGTGGTGTAACAGGGCTGTTGCTAACAACAGGATTCTTCCAGCAGGAACAGGATGTTACATCACAAAACAATGGAACAATGAGCAAAAAACACACCGGATGAGTGACAGGTGTGTAACCATGCAGCTCAATCTATTTCTCATCAACGTCCCTGTTGTGACTTTAACATGGTCCACTGACAGTAGACACCACGCTCTTTCACATTTTATTATATTACAGCAAACTATTTATGAATGTACTAATAATGAAAATTACATTTCATAAGGTAAAAGTACAAAATGGTTAAAAAGAGCAGTGGGGGAGGTATATAGAGGGGGGAGGTGTGACTGGCAGCTGAGTCAGCACTGTTGGTTCTGCAATCCTCTAAAAGTGTGCTGACTCTGGACAGACGGAGAGAGACGGGGCACACGTAGAAAACAGCCAGCACTCAGTGAAGTCAGCCAGCAATTAGACGCCGCTCGTCAGACAGTCAATAAAGCCGTCAGCTTTACTCCGACCGTCACAAAACCAGAACGTCAGAGTTTGGAAGATCGATCGGGTCGAGGTACCGGTGTGGAGCTGCAGGATCTCTGTGGCAGCTTCCTCCCTGTTCTGTTTCAGTGTGACTCAAGTAGTTGGAAACAAGCAACCAAAGTGTGTGAACACAGATACACGAAGAGTCCAGCAACGGAGACCTGGTCACAAACCCAGGGACTGTGTGAGATTACATCCTGTTTATAAGAAAAGGTGCAGATCCTTCATGAAACGGGTTAAATGCGCCGTCCTCCGCTCCTCTGCTGCCTATGGAACATCTGAAAACCCGCTGAAGGAATGCTGCATCCATCCCACTGTGTTGTCAGAAACGGATTTGATTTTTGCACAGGAAAATGATGAGAGGCTGGTCCTGTCAGAATTTGATTACCTGTAAAAGACGTTTTAGTTTGTAGGTGAATGTTACTGTTGTTTCTCCGTCACTTCCAGTGCGAACAGACAGAGCTGTAGGGCCACTGAGCAAAAACATGATAAATCTCATTAGTTTAGTGTGGTCAGCCTGGAGCAGTCAGAAAAAATGTCTAAAGATACTCACTGTTGGGACGTATTCAGAGGGAAACATGTTGGTGGTGTAGGAAATGAGCATGCAGGTCTTTCCCACCGCACCGTCGCCCACCACCACACAATTTATAGTCTGCATCTGTGGAGGATGAGGGGAAAGAGAGGAGAGGAAGGTGAAAAAAACACTCAGTCCACATCCAAAAAATATCCAAGCCTGAAGTGACATGTAGCAACAAGAACCACACAAGAACTGTGAGTTATAAAATGTCTAGAATGAGTCAAGTAATCATATTATAAATATGCCATAACAAACCAATATTTGTTTTAGTTGATCTCTTTTTTATTTACATTTTAATGAACGTATTCTTCTTACAAAGAACATTTGTGATTTATCAACAATCTCATTTTTTTTCTGATGCGGTGCTTTATGACCCATCATCACCAGCAGCTCATGACATCCTGTGAAACTGAAACTGGAGACGTATCAGCTATGGCTTTGGGAAAAGTATGCACGGCCTCTGTGAGCTTTTCCTGAGACTTGAGGTCACGAACAACACATTTATCAATAACATGTATTTATAATAAAACTAATTTACTACAACAAGCATAAATCCTGACACATTTTGTGACAGCTCCTTTGGTTAGTTTACAGAAAAATGTACCGACCACAGATCGGAGAGAAAAACCGTCCTGTAATAGCTGCAGGTCAGTTTAACATCTGGTAGGTTGACTGGGACGGCGGTAAACAGACCCGTGTTTAGCACACGTACCCAGGCTGCTGCTTCATTACCGGGGCGAGGACAGTGGTGAAGGGACATGGGACGCCGCTTCACCACTGACTCTTTGTTTGGCAGCACTCAGCTGAACGCTGACGAGTCTGGGGCACGTTGACTGGTCATCTGCAGGGATGCTGACACATAATTCAATCCTCACTGATATTTCACATGCTGCCAGTTAAAGAAATAACTCACGTCTTTAAAACGCACTATTGTTTGTTATGTGAAACTGCAAGTTGATGAGTAACTTTTCGTTCCCCAGCTGTTAGACTGGGACAGTTTCATCTGTTACAGAAGCTCATTATTGTATAAAATGTGAAGTCCCCTGCTGGTTCATTGACTTATTTCTAGTGATATATGAATAGTTTTCATTTCAAAACAAGTCTAAAGCAGCTAATGGATGAAAGGAGGAGGATTTTATTATCAGACCAAAGGTTTAAACCCCATAGACATTCACTTTTACATCAGAACAGACAGAAGAAGCCAGAAAACATCATCAACACATTTCGGTTATTTCCATCTGGATTTTGTTTTAGATTCTGACACTGATTTTCTGTCACTTCCGCGAAAGCAACTGCAGCAACAACCTAAAAAAAACATTATGCGTGACCTTACACATTAAAGACCCATAAAAGAAGAATGTTTCTGATCGCTGCCAACGTTTAAATGCAGAAGTTTACTTTAACGGAGCGGACGCTAGCTAACATTAGCTAACAGGGGTCAGGAGCTAAAGTGAATTAACATCCGCCAGACCCCCACCCACAGCAAAAATGACTCCAAGACAAACATAACAAGCAAATTAATACTATTACGGCGTAGAAAACAAAGCCAAATATTGCTTTAGTTTGACAACGAAAATCTCACCGGTTACGTGTGAGCTGAGGTTTAACTCTCGGCCAAGCTAGCATAAAGTTAGCTACAGGAAATGATCTGTTCGCCCAGTCAGCTGTCAGCCACAGCTTCTACGACCAGAAGGTGGCCTCCACACACTCCCATGCTGCAGGTACGATGTTGAGGTTCGTAGAGACTTTAGGGCTCCACCGTGTCTGTTCACTGCCCCCGGTGTTAGCAAACGTGTGCCGCGTTCAGGTGCTGCCTGGAGACCCCCGCATCCCCCGATGATTCGTGGTACGTTCAAGTTCCGTAACGTATTTTCCTGTTGTTTAGTGTCACGGGATGTTCTTATTTGTCTCCCTCCTCCACATTCACTGCTTTCTGTTTTTGTCCAGGTTGATATAACATTATCATGGACTTTCCTCAGGCTCCTCTGCTTAGCATTTACAAGCAGTAAATATGCATTTATTCATTTATAACACACTATAATGTAGCAGTGAGCAGATCAGAATTATTATGCAGGCAAACGAGAGCGATGGCTTTTTCCCTGGGATGAATAAAGTCTTTTTTTCTCATCTTTATAGTATTTATACCATTATTATACAATTATTCTGTTTAATAAAGACAAGCACAGACTGGACTAATGTCCCGGTGACCACCAGGAGGAGATGAAGCAGAGGGTTGTCTTGCTGGTAGGGTTTGGGCTGGTGGATTTGAGGTTATACTTGGGCGTGGTGTCTTTTATTTTCTTGCTGTTATTGCTTCCTCTTTATAAAAACACACACACACAGGCCCTGGCCTAACTGACACCAAGCGTGGACCGGCCGCTGCCTCCAGTCTTTCTTTCAGAATATACCAGCAAAAAATATTGTCATGAGGAGTCACTGCTCCGTTTTCCTCTTCTCTCTCATTTCTTTCTCCCTCTTCCTCTGCATTTGTGTCTTCATCAGTAGCTCGGCCATGGCTGACAGGGGGGATGGATGTCAAGGACGTTGTGCTGCTTGTCTTCCAAAGATAATCCCATTAAACTCAGGAATTTAATTAGAGATTACCTCACACGTTAACACTCACGCGCGCGCAGTACGAAACAGAAGCACGCACGCGGGTGGATTTATGTACCTGCCTCTGCACAAAAGCGCTGCTGTGAAAAGTATTTGCCAGATTTTTTGTTCTGCAGAAATGACTCAGATGTTCCAACAAATTACATCTAATTACAAATGTTTGTTATAAGTGATCCATTTCTTTATTAATGGTAATCGTGTCCAAACCAGCCTGGCCATGTTAGAAAAAGTAATTGCCCCCCAAACCTAATAACTGCTTGTGCCCCTTTTGGTGAAAACAGCTGCAGTGAAGAGTTTGTGATAACTGGCAATAGTCTGTTTTGGTCCCTTCTTCTTTGCAGGATTTTTTTAGGTGAGCACAGTCCCGCCTGAAAGGGACAAAATGGGAAGGGGGCAATTAGTTTTCCCACAGCACTGCATGCAGTAAAATACAGAATCTGGTAGAACAGAACAGTGACCAGCCATGCAGAGACTCTTTGACTGCAGAACGCAGACATGTAGACACACACTGGCTTCACCCTGTTGCCCTGTCACTGTGTATCAGTGTCACCCTCCAGTCGACATTAACAACTTCTCTGCTGCTTTTAGAGCAGTGAGGAAGCAGCACGACGCGACTTGCTTCTACAAACAGAGTAATTACACACCGCGCAAACTGTCTTAGGCCGATTGCTGAGACGTTAATGAATCGTTGTTGTAATCACCCACATTTGATGATGCACTGACTTTAAATGAGGCGACAGGCATCTCTACCACTGCGACTGTGTGTGACTCCTCATTTATGCAGATCTCAAGATCTGCATAAATGAGGAGTTCAACCAAGGTTCAACCATTGTATATCCATCACAACTCGTTGGACCAAACATCCAAACAGCTCTGCTCCATTTCTTGCTTCTTCGTCTGCTGCCACTCTACTGAATAAAAGTGAACTCAGGTGTTTTCCTCAGGCCACTTGCTGAAAGGACAGATGCTGTCAGGTGGACAGAGGGAACACCGAAGGAAAATGAGTGGCTGCAACAAAGTCAATTCAGCAGATGATCAGTGGGAGCTTCATAATCTTCCAGATACACACAAACTACAGAAGTAAGAGTGTGCACAGTCCAGACAGTCACATTTTATCAGGTGATAGAGTGAAACAGAACAGAGGACGTTTAAATGGACAGTTCACACCTGCAGAGCGTGAGACGAGGCTGGGAAGCTACTGTTCACCTTCCTGGGCTGTCGGCAGCACACCTGGATCAGGCAGGGAGGCTCCTCCTCCTCCTCCTCCTGCTGCTGCTGCTGGCTTCGGTGCTTAGGGGGTTAAATGCTCTCACACACACAGAGCATCATCACGCCTGAGCGTGGCGGAGCAGGATGGATTATGTAACTGTATACATACATCGACTGAACCCCACTGCAGTACCAGAGGAACACAGGGAGCCACAGAGAGAGAGGAAGAGGGAGAACCAGCCCTCCCTTTATCTATTTTTACCTCCTCTGTCAGGCAACGAGCCTCTGCACCCTGTCCTTATCCCTTCATCGCACCCCTCCATCCTTCTCCTCCTTTTTAATTAACCCTCTTCTTGCTCTCTCCATCTCCCTCTGAGTCATCTCCCCTCCCCCCTCCGTCACACATCTCACCCCCTCCTCCTCCTCCTCGCCTCCTGTTTTCCTCTCTCTCTCTCTCTCTCTCTCTGCCTCTCTAGTATTTTCCAACAGTCGCTGTGAGAGGCAGAGCACACACACACACACGCGCACAGGCGGCAGGTAAAGACAGGAAATCCTCTCGTCCTCTTTTCATTCATCGCTGCAGAGGTGTCGTGTTTATCCATCAGTTGTTTTCTCATTCTTTGCTGCAGTATTGATCGGGAGGCGGCGTGTGCGTTCGTGTGAGATGGAAATGCTTTAGTTAAGGTGTTGCTGTACCGTACGTGTGTGTGTGTGTGCGTGCTTATTGCATTTTCTCTTGCTGTGGTGTTTGTGTTAATGTGTGTGAAAAAATACAGAGAAGCGTATGAACGGGTGTGATTACACAGAGAGCTTTATGTGTGTGTGTCAGTTCTCAGCGTTACTGTGTGTGATTGTCCTCATGGCTGTTAACGGTGTGTGTGTGTGTGTGTGTGTATTTCTACGATTGTGTGGACATATTCCTGCTTGAATCTAGTGCAGTAAAGTTATATGTCAGCTCTGAGGATTAGAATTTGTGTTAGATTAGATGTGGAGATATTCTGTGTGAGTGTGTGTGTGTTTGTGTGTGTGTGAAAGAGAGAGAGAGAGAGAGAGATCACTCAGACCGTTGTGTGTGTGTGTGTGTGTGTGTGCATGCATCAGAGCTTCAGATGGTTTGTGTTTTTCTAAGAGACACGTTTGGTTCTGCATTACAATATTTGTCTTAGCTGCAGGAGAGTGTGTGTGTGTGTGTGTGTGTGTGGGTGGTTGTGTATCACGGGGGTCCAGCAGTCTGGTCAAGTCCTCACTGTATCAAGTGTGTGTTTGTGTGTTAGCTGTTTGATGACTTTTAACATGACACTCACAGAGATGTGTGTGTGTGTGTGTATGTGTGTGTGTGTGTGTGAGATGTGTGTGTATCTTTGATGAAAATTCATTTTGCCAAATGAATTTTCTCAGATTTCTTGGCAAATGACAAGTGTGTGTGTGTGTTGGAGCCCTCTGTGCTGAATATATACTGAGTGTGTTGGATGTCTGATGTAACATGACGGGTGGAGAAGTGTGAGTGTTTCATGCTTTCATTCTGGGTTCTTCCATAAATGCGGGTGTGTTGTGTGTAAGTATATCTTGAATAATAATTTTGTGCATGTATTTATCTGCATAGATATACGGCTGTCAAATGCAGGCACATGCAGAAAGTGTGTGTGTGTGTGTGTGTGTGTGTGTGTGTGTGGGGGGGGGGGGGGGGTCCTGTTGGCTCTGAACCAGTGTTTTCCAGCAGGAAACACTCGGGTGTTTCCTGAGACCAACCTGTGCAGCTGTTGGTGAGAAGGTGAAAAACTGAGCGAAGCTTTAACATCTTTTAAATCAAACGACGTCTGATCTGATCTTGACTTCAGTTCAACTTTAGTCGCCGAACACGACGGAGGAATGAGAATTTGTCTCTCAGGTTCGGTTGCAGACAACAGCTGCACAGGGTGGTGCATTCAAACTGCTGAGCACTAAAACCCAGCAGCATGGCTGCTCTGGAGCAGGGGAACGTCCCTAACCCTAACCAGCAGTCATGTAGGTATAGTGTCAGTGAATGTATCAGTAGCTCTCACACATGTCGCTGCTCTGCGTGTGTGTGTGTGTAAATGTGGGCACGTTATTAGCGCTGCGTACTGTACGTGTGAGACTGCTCCACCTCCTGTGTGTGTGTGTGTGTGTGTGTGTGTGTGTGTGTCTATCACACACTACGCGGGATTATCAGCCTTCTGTTTCTTCTTTTCCTCCTCCCTCACGTCATCCCTCCACTTCTCCTTTTCTCTCAAACAGGGTCATTTAATTATTTATCTCTCTCTCTCGCTCATCCTGCCTCATCTCCACTCTCTCTCTCTCTCTCTCTCCCTGTTTGTATTTTATGTAGAGTACATGTATATCTTATATTTAAATAGAAATCATGCATCCCTCTTCCTTTCCTTTCCTTTCCCGTGCTCGCCTCCATCCATTAGCCCCTGTCTGTCTCTGAACATACTCACAGAACCTGATCTCACTCGGGTTCTTAACCTTCTTGGATTAATCTGGGTCCTTTGGTCAGTTCAGTGTTAGTCAGTATGTGGGCGGTGGTTTTGTGATTACTCGTTGTGAATGAAAGCGTCTGATTTTCCTCTGGTCGCCTTCTGAAGTGATTTTTGACGTTGGGCTTAGAGCAATTCAAACTCTCCAGGTTGAGTTATCAGTAAAGTAGGCGAAGAGCTGTGTGTCAGAAAACAGGAGACACCAGCAACTCTTCACAGGACGAGTTCAGACGCAGCTTTGTTGCTACGATCTCGTGTCAGCAGATGTTTTTTTGACTTGTTTCTTACCAAAACTCTGCAGTGAACATGTTTGGATCCACGGTACTACTGACGATCAGTCTGCAACGAGGCTTGTAGCCAGAAAATGAATCTTCACGGGCTAAAAAACTCTCCCTCCTCCATAATAAAGGCTAAATGTTGACTATAGATTGGTGGCTATGTTTACAGTGGTTCTCCCTCCTCTCTCTCTCGCCCTAACTCGCCCACTCACGCGTTTTCTGCTGCTGATGTAGTTTCTGCTGAGCACTGCAGTCTCCGGTAGGTGTGGTGCGTTCGCGGGTGTCCTCCCTCCCTCCCTCTGCTGCTGGTGCTGCTGCTGCTGTGGAGCTTATGTAACAGACTCTCACAGACAGAGGAGGAGAAGGAGATGCTGTGGGAGATCAGAGCTGCGTGATAAGCTCATTGAGGTGGCGACAGATCGGGAGGAAAACATGTGTTTATGGATATGAGATGAGTGTCATGAATACAAATAGGTTGTGTGTGTGGGGGGGTGTTACTACTGCCAGTTGCAGCCATGTAAAACTTAAACTTTCTCTAATATGAAACCAAAAACATCTGCATAATAAGCTTGTGAAAAATAACTTCCAATATGTATGAGCGAGACTTTTTTAAAACAACCTCACGCCCCCGTGCGGAGAGTAAATGTGCACATGTAGTGATCAGGAAAGGCAGCAGAAATAGCCCCGTTTCTGATGTAACTCTGCTGCTCGGGAAGGACTGTTGGGAAAAGCGCACTACTGCAGGGCGCGGCCTCAAAACAGCACCGGGGAGAGAGAGAGAGAGAGAGAGAGAGAGAGAGTCAGTTTGAATGGGGTCCGTGGAGAAACTCATCATCATCCCCTTTGACTTCTGGGTGTGTGTGTGTGGGGGGGGCTTTCCTGCACGCTGACGCCTCGTCTGCTTCGTCACACACAGTGGAAACATTTCACCAGATTCACCAGGACTTCCAGTGGTTGCAGGAGCTGGATAAGCAGAAATCTGCAGGTCAGGGAGCCGCAGAGGAAACCATGTGAGCCAGAGGACAGGTGAAAAGACACGGGGGGAAATGTGCTGCTCAGCAGCTTAAAAGCACCTCAGAGCATTCGATGTCCCAGTGGAATCACGCGATGGAGACATGACGTAAAGAAACGTCTGTACGTGGACACTGACTCCTGTTCACTGTCAGCACTGCTGAAACATGACGTATAGCTGCAGAATTCTATGTAGTGAGACCACAGATTATAAAAAAGTACGACGTGACGTGAACTCAGGCTCAGCATCAACGGCGTTCCTACAAAATAAAAGCACGACGGCGAACAGAGCAAACTCCTACCGGTTGTTTGTTCTTGTTTGGTAGCTGTGGGCTCATGTGATGCTGCAGGCTGCAAACACACTACAAACAATAAAAGAAACCTGCGGACTGATCATTGTCAGGTTTTCAAAAACCCTGCAAACTTGAACTGTGAGTGGTGAAGTTGGAGAGGTTGATTCCTGTACTGTGGCCCTGCGCCACCTGATAATGTCAGCTGTCTGTTGAACATTTGAACATTTACATGTGAAGCTATACGATGAGAAACACACAGCTCCTTGTGAGACAGAAGAACAGACTCAGTACAGTGACGGGTCTCTGCAGCGAGCGAGCCAAACTTAGCTCCTCTGAGATCAATAAAGAATTCATACAGTGCGGCATAAAAGGCACTTTCTTGTTTCGTGCCAGGAGATCAACGAGGAGGAGAGAGAAGGAAAAACTCAGCAGTGGTGATGGAGCTCCTAACGTGTCCGTGAGGTTTGTGCAGGTTGATGATAATGAAGCATCAGTGAACACGTTTCTAACCTGGTTGGGTCTCTCCCGGTGAGAAACGTCACCTCGCATTTATGAATTCATCCTTCCAGATAAATTCACCGTACGCTGCTGAGACACCATGTCACCATGTGGAAGACTGAACAGCACCATAAACTGGTGAACAACAAACTCATTCACACATAGAAACGTCTGAGCAGTGACGTGTATGAATGTACATGTGTGCTGATGAGTACATGACCTGAAACGGGAGTCCGTCTGACCTCAGTCTCAAAGGTTTAACCTCAACGACCTTCCACCGTATTCCTGACACACCAACGTTATTCCTGTAGTAAAAATACATAAAGCACTGAATATAACAGTATATAGAAGCTGAGAACAAACATGCAGATACCGTGACATTGCTACTTGTTGGGTGGCTCCTGTGTTACTTCTGCTCTTGTGCACTGCCCCACTTAGCAGAACGCTCCTGCGGTGGAGCTGTTTGTCAAAGAGTCGAATGGCACCCTGAGATGAATCTTTGCTACTCCAACACTGCAGGATGTTCCGATCCGTCTCTCCTGGGACGGAACGAGCAGCAGCAGCACTGAAAAATTCAGTGCGAAGCAGAACCAGGTCAGACTAATTCGTCTCGTTCCTTATTCAACATGATAAATGTGTGTTTTAGAGAGACCTGGACCCGAGCGCGTGCAGAATTCCCAGTCAAGCTTCTCGTTTAACTGGGTCAGATACTGACTGCGAAGATACGCTGCAAGCGCATCTTCAACGTGGAATAAAAAAAGGTTTGATAAACAGGAAGCTGCTGCGAGCTGAAGGTCATCATTCAGCTCCAGCTCCAAGGAGTCACGAGGAGGAAGCGTTCTGATCGTTGAGGGGGAAGGAAGGAACAAGGCGCCGTTGTTACGCGCTCAGTGATTTGATGCTAGCGTGCCGCCTCTGCAGGTCGGTGGTTATAGAGGCACAGGTTGTATTAGTGTGTTTCATTAGAGAGAAATCCCTCGGAGCAGGAACGAGACAGTTTTCAGACAGCGTGTATAATAAACTGTGCGAGGAGCCTCGTGCACTTCTCCTTCTCCACACTGCATTAATACACGACTCCGATCCTGTGGCAGCGCTTGGTTACCGTTAGATAAAGATTGCGGTCTGGCTTAATGGAGCTTTCTATAACCGTAACCAGTGTGTTTCTGTGCAGCGTTTTTTTATGGAGCCCCACCGTCTGCCACAGAGGGAAACGCACTTTAAATACAGCACAGTACAAACACGACAGTAAGAAAATAGACTATCACAGCGCAGCCTCGCCAGATGGATCTGGATGAAAGCAGTGGGGCGTTGATGCATAATTTACTACACCCTGTTGCTGAAGCTTCCTACTGCAACCTCCTACCAGAAGCAGCAGAGTAACTGCACTGTGTGTGTGTGTGTGTGTGTGTGTGTGGAGCTGCGTGACACGACCCAGTACTCAGTGGTGAGCTTTGATTTTCACAGTGAATCTGCAGTGATGTTGCTTCTTGTCTCTGCTGACATGTTGTCTGTAGTGTGTGTGTGTGTGTGTGTGTGGGGGGGGGGGGGGGATAAAAATAGATCCGTTATTCTCTCTCCATCTATTTCAAACTGAAGCTGACGTAAGCGATTTAACTGTCGATGCAGGTAGAGTGGTGATATCACAGCGTCTCCTCCTCCTTCTGTCTCTCAGGATGTCGATCGTCAGCATTGTTGCCAGAGAGATCTTGGACTCTCGGGGAAACCCCACCGTGGAAGTGGACCTTTGCACGGAAAAAGGTGAGCGCCAACGAGCCTGCCAGCAAATATCACACTCCTCACCAGACCGAGTGTCTGCTCACATCCATCACGTCAAGTATTTCCCATAAAGAAAACTGTAAATTGCTTCTGACATCGAATGACCTTCACATGACCTCTGTCCAGATTGATCAATTGTTAGTAGTTCATGAACCACTGAGATAAAAACAAACAAGGTAAATGAAATATCAAATTAATTGGTGATATATAAAATGATTTTCCTAAAAAAAATAGTTTAAAATGCCATGAGATGTGCAAAAATGATTAAGGATGAAAAGTCGGAGTTTGTCACGCAGGGAATCACAAACTGCATCTGATCCATTATATAAAAATATACTAAATAATATCACATTGATATGCAAAGTCACCTCAGAGCAGTTTACACGAGGCCTCATGTAGAAATAAATACACAATAAAACCATCCACTCATGATTCACCACAGAAAACAGAAAGACGGACCCACAATGCAAAGGGGGGTGTCGCGTCAAAAAGAAACCACCAGAGACGACATGTGTGGGAATAAATGAACCAGCTGTAAACTTCCTTCCACTCAGGTCTGTTCAGGGCTGCAGTCCCCAGCGGAGCGTCCACAGGTATCTACGAAGCTCTGGAGCTTCGAGATGGAGACCAGAGCCGCTACAAGGGCAAAGGTGCGAAAACACGCGCTACATCATTCAGAAAGCTTAAAGCTGTGTGAATCATTGTGTGGTTTCCTGTGTTATGTATTTTATTTTTTAAAAGAGATTAATTAAGACTCGTCATCGTCTTCATGTCCTGTAAAGACTCAACAGTTTTACTCAGTTTGTTGAGTCTTTCCCAGCTGTTTGCCTGCAGTGTGCAGGAGGAGGGACTCGGTAGATGGTCTAGACTCTGGAGGCAGCCAAACAGTCCACATGCAGCCAGTGGTTCAAAGCAAGGAGCTAACAGCTGCATACAGCTGCAGAGTTCATAACTTCTGTGCTTTTCTGACATCGTTCCTTTTGCCTGTCCTCTCCCTGCTTCAGGTGTTTTGAAGGCAGTCGGACACATCAACGACACGCTGGGTCCTGCTCTTATAGCCTCTGTAAGTAACCAGAACAACGTGCTTTTAAAACTTTCAAATCGTTTTCTGAAGCCTGAGTGAGTGAACCTGACTCACTGTGCTGGACTTAAGGCGGACTCTGGTTCAGGGGAAGGTCAGAAAGTCCTGGTTGCTCCACACAGTCCCTGTAGGACTGACAAACAGTGAGCGATAAACTGAGGCCTTCTTCTTAGAAACCTGTGACGTGTGGGACGTCTGTCAGGGAAAGAAATCATGTCGATGATACGAGGCAGCACCTTCGATTACAGAGCAGATGACAAGCAGCAGTGATGATAAGATAAGGTCTAATAAGGTGTGTGTGTGTGTGTGCGCGAGTGAGTCAAAGTGGACGGCGTGGTGTTAGTGCCTGTGTCCGTCACACGTGTCTGACATGCAGCGTGTGCATCTCCTCCTCTCTGTGTCCGCAGGGCGTCAGCGTGGCGGAGCAGGAGCAGCTGGACAACACGATGATCGAGATGGACGGCACGGAAAACAAATGTGAGTCAGATGGAGACGTCAGCGCTGACTCCCACATGGTCAGAGTCTCAGCAGCCAGCTGGAGGCCTCCCAGCCTCCTCCCACGTCAGAAAACATGCTTCCCAGAGCAACAAGTGCCGTAAATACGGAGCAAATAGATGGATGCTCCTCGCTGGTTCTGGCAGCGCACTCGCATCCTTTAATAAATAAACGCACTGTTCATTTATTTAAATCTACAACCGTGTGAACTAATCATTTCAGGCAGCAGCTGCGAGGAAATTAACCTCAGCCAGAACAGGAAAAGCTAAACGGCAGCTAAAAGATTTGAATTCAGCAGAAATACAGGAAACGCACGTGTTGATGACGATGGTGGTAGAGTTGATGAGACACGTTTCACAGAGTGGCTAAAAGCTGTTCTGTTTCAAACAGCTCAGTTTGGAGCTAACGCCATCCTCGGAGTGTCTCTGGCGATCTGTAAGGCCGGCGCAGCAGAGAAAGACGTCCCCCTGTACCGCCACATCGCAGACCTGGCAGGAAACACAGAGCTGGTGCTGCCGGTTCCTGTAAGACGACGACTCACCGCACAGATATGAAGAAAAGTTTGTAAGAAGTAGTATAGTAACATAACATCTGCTCTCCTCCTCTCTCCTCTCCTCTGCTCTCCTCTTCTCCTCTCTCCTCTCCTTTGCTCTCCTCTCCTCCTCTCTGCTCTCCTCCTCTCTCCTCTCCTCCTCTCTCCTCTCCTCTCCTCCTCTCTCCTCTCCTCTCTTCTCTTCTCTTCTCCTCTCCTCTCCTCTCCTCTGCTCTCCTCTCCTCTCCTCTCCTCCTCTCTCCTCTCTTCTCTTCTCCTCTCCTCTCCTCTCCTCTGCTCTCCTCTAGGCCTTCAACGTGATAAACGGAGGATCTCATGCAGGAAACAAACTGGCCATGCAGGAGTTCATGGTTCTTCCAGTTGGAGCCGAGTCTTTCAAGTAGGAATTCATCTCCAGAAAAACCTTTCCACACACTGCTCAGAGAATAAGGCATCTTTTCACGTAACGTGTCCTCCGTCCCTCAGGGAGGCGTTGAGGATAGGAGCTGAGCTGTACCACACGCTCAAGGGGGTGATTCAGGAGAAGTACGGCCAGGACGCCACCAACGTGGGAGACGAGGGAGGATTCGCTCCCAACATCCTGGAGAACAGCGAGGGTGAGGGGAAGGGAGGGAAGGGGGGGGGGGGGGTTCATCCTGCCGAACATCAGCACTTAAACATGACACATGAATTTAAAAGCAATAAAATCTGGCATTTACTGCAGCAGCTGACATTTCACTAATGTAAAGCGAAATGTTCGTCGTTTGTTTGCATAATGGAATCAGCCTTTGCAAATGCTTGAACAAAGAAATGTAATTACAGCCATCAGAAACCATTTCATGTCCTGGAAATTAATCGTTTACTGCATTCACTTTGACGGATGTGCAGGATCTTCCTGCAAAAGAATAATACAGTTATAGTACAGCTCCAACCGTATCCAGCAGTCAGAGAGGTGGGGTGGGGTGGGGTGGCGGTGGGGGCGCCTGCAAACATCTCTTTAACTCTTCCTTCTCTCTGTCAGCTCTGGAGCTGCTGCAGACGGCCATAGAGAAAGCGGGCTTCACAGATAAAGTGGTGGTTGGGATGGACGTGGCCGCCTCAGAGTTCTACCGTGACGGTAAATATGACCTGGACTTCAAATCCCCCCCTGATCCAGAGAGACACATCACTGCGGAGGAGCTGGCCGACATCTACCAGGGCTTCGTCAACAACTACCCAGGTGGACGTCTCTCCTTGTTTCTGTTGATCTGCAGCCAGAGACGCAGCGTTTTAACCAGCCTTTCGTCTCTCCTCCATCGTCTCCAGTGGTCTCCATCGAGGACCCGTTTGATCAGGACGACTGGGAGGCCTGGTCCCGCCTGACAGCCCAGGTCGGGATCCAAGTCGTTGGGGACGATCTGACGGTGACCAACCCCAAGAGGATAGAGAAAGCTGCAGAGGAGCGAGCCTGCAACTGCCTGCTGCTCAAAGTCAACCAGATCGGCACGGTGACCGAGGCCATACAGGCGTACGTCCGCTTTACTCAGCAGTTCGTGAGTCTAAGACGTCAGAGGACGGCGTGTAGAAACACTGATAGAGGCCGTGACAGTGAACCAGACGTCGATGAGAGTCTGTTTTTATGAGCGTGTTGTTTGGTAGACGTAAACATATGTTCAGCTGTATTTAAACCAGACTCCATTTAAAAAACATCAGATTTTAGCTTGAATCTCGTTTAATCTTCAGCTGAAGACGACGACGTTAAAGCACCTGTAAAAGACTATAAAAACAAACTGGATCTAGAAATATGACCCATCACTAACAAACGGTTCTGTAGCAGCACATAGTAAACATGGCTGCAGACCTTGAACTCGCCAGTTAAGGCCATTCATCGTGTTTGACACGACAGAGGAGGCTGGTAGGGAGATACAGAGAGACCCAGCTGCTTTCAGTCAAACACACACACACACACACACAGGCGTGTTCGCCTGTCATATCAGTCGCTACCTGTCAGCCGTGGTGACCTTGTGCCGGAGACGAGGAGCAACAAACAGAGCCATGCAGGAGATAAACGAAGCACAGGGGTGGCAGGAGGTTGGATAAGCTGTTTCCTCACATGTACATGATGCGTTCACGGATCTTATGACGATATCTTTGTAAAGAGAAGTTTGTCTGTTAATCTCAGGCTTGACAAAATGTTATGACGGTGTAGCTGGGGGGTGACAGAGGTGAAATGATGGGCGTGAAGCCGCTGACAGAGGAGCTGATCTCCTCCGTGGTTAATAACGGCTCACTGGGTTCAAGGAGGACGGGCCTGGGTCACATCTTAACATGTCACGCTGTCAGACCCCAGGCATGAACTTAGCTGCCGTTAGCTCTGAACCATCACCTGACAAAAGAACAAAGTGAATATCTGCGATGCAGGGAGTTTAAATCTGGTAGATTTAGCTGCGCTGCACCAACATGAGAAGACTGAACCCACCCGCGGCCTCTTTGTCTCTCAGGTGTAAACTGGCTCAGGCCAACGGCTGGGGTGTGATGGTCAGCCATCGCTCAGGAGAGACGGAGGACACCTTCATCGCTGATCTGGTGGTGGGGCTGTGCACTGGACAGGTACACACACACACACACTTTCACCATGTTGTGTTGTCGTCTGGGCTTCGCCGTGCGTAACGTCCGTCTCGTTTCTGTCCGTGCTGCAGATTAAGACGGGGGCTCCCTGCAGATCTGAGAGGCTGGCCAAGTACAACCAGCTCATGAGGTCAGTGCTGCACGGTAACACAGTCCGACTGAACCGGTTTCACTCGTCTTCCTCAGAAAGGAGGAAGACAAAAAGATGCTGTTCGTAGTTCCTAACTTCAACCAGCTGCTTAGGCTCATATTCAGTTTCATAAATCTGACAGCGTCACGGAGCTAGTTTACCCCGCGTGTCCGAGCCAGTAGGCAGCAGACGGAGAGGTTGGATCAGCTCAGCTGTTTAATCCCGTCGGACTGCTGAGGAGATGTAGGAGAGGTGGAGGGTGGATCAACTTACAGGGGCTTTACCCAGCGTTAGAGGCTGATCAGTGCAGCGAAGCGAGCACATGCACACACGCACAGGCGGCACCAGAAGGAAGCCAGATGTGTGTGAAGCTGTCATAAAGTCTGCTGCTGCAGCTGCAGAAACTCTCGGAGTAAAGAGAACGTTATGTCATCTAACTGACACTGAAGAGCACCAGCTCAGGGTTACAGCAGTTTGAACGGGCGGCTTCAGCTTCTCTTCTGTTTTTACAGGATTGAAGAGGAGCTGGGCGACCAGGCGCGCTTCGCAGGGCACAACTTCAGGAACCCCAGCGCCCTGTGAGACGGACACGACCCAGGAAGGAATCACACGCGCACACACACACACACACGAACACATGCCGACCAACACGACAAATACGGAAAGAGCCATGTACAAAGAATGACAACACTGACAAAAGAGCCAAGCCAAAAAAAAAGAAGAAGCTAAAAATTAAATATGCACTGGACTTTTAGGTGGGACGGTGACACTGTATGCACACACGCACACACACACACGCTCATGCACAAGCAGGGGACTCCTACACAACTGAAACATTTCTAAGCCAGACATGCACTGTTACTGTAGTTTTAAAGGAGAAGCTCATGTACAGCCGGAGGAGAGAAGTAAAGATGCTCTGTGTGAATAGATAGAATAATGTAGAGTGAAGCGCGCAGCAGAACAGGACGAGGCAGAAAGACGCCTCAGGGACTGAGCGAGGACGCTGAGTCGACCACACTGAACACCTGAACACTCACACACCCTGCCGCATCACGCTCGCTGCACTGCTGTCCTCTCTCGCCCCCCTTCTTTTCGTCACGTCTACCCCCAGCTTCCTCTCGCCCGAATGTGATGTCCTTCACACCCAAACGTCCCGCCTCTGTCCCGCAGGGAGAGGAAACTGCTCCTTCTGTCCCTCCTGAATGTCCATAGATTAGCTGTGTAGAAAAAGAAGAATAAATGAACAGAGCGCTCGTTCGATGAAAATAATGTGAACATATGTGAAATAAAAAACTGCTAATTTACAATTTCAATCACAGCTACAACAGTTTGGCGTCTTCTTTCGTTACGTTTTGTTGTGTGTCTGCATTTGCTGTTCGAAAGTGAGAACTCAGCAGAAGCTGTGGTCAAACATGGTGCTGCTGACGAGAAGGTGAGGACAACACAGCGAGTCCAAGGTGAGAGACACTCGTCCAATGCTAAAAACACACAGGACTTCACCTCAGTAAACCAAGAAATCAGCTTTACAGTACTTCTCGTGCTGATGTGCGTGAATCGTCTTCTCTTTATTAAAATATTTACGGGCTTTTATCTCAGAAACTCCTCCAGGTCACATCATCCGGAGGCGTTTTTCAGATTCTACGTCAACCGCCGAATTAAAATCTCGTGTGACACAACATCAAATAACATTGTAACCATGGCAACACCGTGCACCCTGTTTGGGTTTCATTATCAGAGGAGGATTTGTGTGCACAAAACACGGAGGATGAAGTTGTACTTTTTTATTTCTCTTACACTGATCAGACCTGAGGAAACATCAGTTAGTGTTGACTGACTTTATTTCACTGACATACACATCGTATCATACGTTTAACGGTGCAGCTGTGAAGGAGTCTGATGCGACAGCGTGAACATGAACCTAAACAAACAGTTTGAATCGTGGTTAATCTCAAAAGAAAAAGGATTCATTTCTAAAGTACAAAGAAAACTTAGGCTGCAGACACACACTGACACACGACGATCTACACACGGGGCGTTCCCCATCGGTTGGAGCTGCTGCTCGTGTTCGCTACGCCCGCGCGTTTATGACGTCGACGAACTCTGGTTTCAGAGAAGCTCCGCCCACCAGGAAGCCGTCCACGTCCTCCTGAGACGCCAGCTCTCTGCAGTTTGCTGCCGTTACCGAGCCTGGAAGACGGACGGGGGTTATGTGGGATTCAAACCTTCATACTGCTCATGCATCTCTAGAAAACACATCACTGCTCCGGGGAACTGGGACGTGCAGGGATTTTAACGAGGGGAACAGAGCTCACCTCCGTAGATGATGCGCACAGAGTCGGCTACGTCGTCCGACACGTTGGCTCTGAGCCACGCCCTCAGCTTCTCGTGCACCTCCTGAGCCTGGACACACACACACACACACAGAGTATTAACCATTAACTGTATCACACTCACTCAGTGAGCTCACTGAACACGCCGATACCTGTTCAGGTGTTGCCGTCTTGCCGGTTCCGATGGCCCACACAGGTTCGTAAGCCAGCACCACCTTCCACCAGTCCTTCACGTTGTCTGTAAGCACGCGACATCCGTCACCAGACAGAACACGTCACTGATCCTTCATTAACAAGACCAGTGTGAAGATGCTCGATAAACTCTGACTTCAGAGTGTGAACGCAGACAGAAGCCGGTTCCCTCTTTGTTTACCTGCGATAACCTGCATCTGGGTGTAGACCACTTCTTCTGTGGTGCCTGCCTCCCGCTCCTCCAGCTTCTCCCCGATGCAGGCGATCACACCCAGGCCGCACTCCAGAGCATGGGCCACCTGCGGATCGACAGTCAGAAGTTACCTTGAACCTGAACGCAACCCGAGTGCGGTAGGAGGTGAGGACTCGTCTCACCTTCTGGCCAATCAGCTCGTCACTTTCACCAAACACGTGTCGGCGCTCAGAGTGTCCCAGCACCACCCAGTCTGCACCGCAGTCCTTTATCATGGCCGGGCTGCAGACGGGACAGGAACTCGTTAACCGGGACAGTTAAATCACATTCTCCGGCGTCTCATCAACAGTCGGGCGTTCGATACCTGATCTCTCCCGTAAACGCCCCCTTCGCCACCTTGTAACAGTTCTGAGCTGCGACGCCGATCTTGGGGTCCAGGTGGGAACGAGCAAAGTCCAGGTAGATGGAGGGCGGAGCGCACACCACCTCTGCAAACCAGAGCGAATGCTGTGTGTCACAGAGCTGACGGAGCACGTTAGCGTTTCTAGTGCCTGATGCTACAGTTCACAAACCAAACTGTTTAACTTTGGGGTAAACATACAAATAAATCATTTAAACTTCAAACAACGGAAACAAAACTCTGCCTTGAAAGTGAAAATATCTAGTTGACTCAGATCTTTAGCCACATGTTGTTATTATTATCATTATTAATGAAGGATTCCATAATTAATGACACATATTTATTCCAAGCATAAGAACATAATTAAATTAAACACTTAATTTAATGACCTGAAGTTAATTCTTTCAACTCATCATATTAAGTCAAAAGAACAACTTGTGTTTATAAATTATAACATTTGAAGTTAAACAAATGTGAAATAAGTAAAGTTTTGATTTTTTTAAATGAAATTAACAAAAATATATTTATATTGATTTCTCTAAATTCATTTTGCAGCGCTGTAGAAATATAATATAATAATAATAGAAATATAAAGTTTTTCTCTGCATAACATGGAGAAAATAAAGTGTGATACTGAAGTAAAGTACAAATACAAAGTACTACAGCAGGTGAGTAAAAGTACTTCGTTACTTTCCACCGCTGAGCACGAGGCCTTAATGCGGCTCATCCTGGTCACCTGCGCTGCAGCATCCACCCTCTCCACCCTCTCCACCCTCCGCCCGCTTCATGCCCAGCTTCACCTCCGGCGTCACTCACCGGTGTCCTCGTGCAGGTGGGCGGTGTTCAGGGTGGAGGTCAGCTCCTCCAGACTCTCCCTGCTCCCGTTCATCTTCCAGTTTCCTCCCACGAAGAACTTCCGGTCGGCCATGGCGGGACGACGGTGGCTGGTGCCCGGTGAAGAAGACGCTGGAGGCCCGGAGGACGCGCTGCTGCAGGCGGACTGGTGAGCGCGTCAGGTGCCGTGGGAAATATGAGCAGCGCTCTTCTTCACATCCGGGTTTACAGATAATCCAACGGCTTTCCGGCGCGTTGGCGCCACCTGCTGTTCACACGCTGTCCTGCGCGTAATAAATACGTTTATTCATGATGCGTTTATTTCTCTGTTATCTGCTCTGTTATTTTTAGGGACACGTAACAACATGAAATCTAATTTTTAAAAACTGATCTTGAAGCTTTCTAATTATAAACCTCTCGTATTTTTACCACACATTTTCTTTTGTGAGGCCAAGACAGAATATTTAAAAATGAAAAACATGAGATGTTTTTAAAGATGAATGAACAGACAGCCTGTGTACACTACATGTATCCTCTGTTGTTAATGGTCCCGTGTTTCCTCGTGTCCATTCGCTGTGTCTGTAGAGATGCACACGCGCTCAGGGGCCCTGTTCCTGCACAAGAGGTGTTTTGGCCTTTTTGAATACGTGAAGGGGCCAAATTATTAGAACCAGCTTAATATCATTTTAATATATGATGTGACTAATTTATAATTTTATTATTTTTATGATTATATATATGTGACTCATACTAAACCTAATAATAAACACATTTTTAAGATTATAACCTCTGAGCTGCCGTTGTACCTACGCAGGAGTGAGCGGTGAGTGTGCACACACCTCTGTGTGTGTGTGTGTGTGTGTGTGTGTGCGCACAGGTTGCTGACGCGCGCTTACCTTCCCTTCAGACTGTTCTGTCCTCCACAGCTGTGTTTCTGTTCACGTGGCTCCTCCCGTGTGAGCTCTGCTGACCCGACGTGATCAGTAACACACAGACTCCGACGTGGTGTTAATGCAGAACTCTATGTTTATTACAAAGATTTTCAACAAATGTTATTGCGTTTTTTTTCTCTTTTGTTTTTACAGAGGACGTGTAAAAGTACTACAAAATGCAGCCGATCCCAGGAGAGTGGAGTGTACAGGTCGAATCGTCAGCCAGTGCCACAGCCTGGACGCCTGGCTCCATCTCTGAACCTTTCTTCATCAGCTCGTCAGGGTGAAGCAGGGAGCAGCAGCAGCAGCCGCTGCCCTAACACACACACATGTTCTGTGGATCTGTGCAGCCCAAATAAAACCAAACCAAAGAAAGACACTGTACTTCGACTCATCACGCTAACGTCTCCAGCTATAAAATACAAATGTACATTTCCTTTTTTATCTAAGTAAGAGAGGAGTTCAATGACATTAAAAATAAATCCTATAATCTTCTTTTCAATATTCACGTGTTCTTTATTTGTATTGTCAAAAACTATTTGTTATATTCTTATTCTCAACAGGAGCTTGATTTCTGCTCAGTTATTCTTTTGCATCTTGTGCTATTTTTTTTTATTTTAATGTTTAAGTCATGGTTTTGATGAAGATAAATCTCTTGTACTTGTACATGCAGCGATCTCCGTTTACCTGGTGCCTTTCACACAGCGCGACTCATTCACAACCCGTCGTACTTCGCTTACACAAATGATAAAGAAATAAAGAGGGAGAGAGGAAGCTCTGCACCAAGATCTACTCCTGACTCTTCTCCTAGTTTATTTTTGACTCCTCTTCCTCTCTTCCTCCTCCTCTTCTTCTTCTTCTTCTCCCAGAGGGGGCAGGTGTTCCTCTGCTGGGGTGCCTCAGTTCCACAGTTTGAGGAAACTGTCCCAGGAGCCTGTGCAGACGCCCATACCGTCATCGGGAACGCCGGTGCAGCTCACCCTGTTGTCATGGCCGGAGAGCACACCTGGAGAGGAGAGAGGAGAAGAAAGGAGGGAGGACAGGAGAGGAAAGGAGGGAGGAGAGGAGAGAGGAGAGGAGGTGATAGGAGGTGATAGGAGAAAGGAGAGGAGAGGAGAGGAAAGGAGAAGAGAGAGGAGAGGAGGTGATAGGAGAAAGGAGAGGGGAGGAGAGGAGAGAAGAGCGGAGAGGAGAGAGGAGATGTTAGGAGAAAGGAGAGGAGAGGAGGTTTTAGGAGAGAGGAGAGAGAGGAGAGGAGGTGTTAGGAGAGAGGAGAACGAAACACAGAGAAACTCAAACTCAGACCTACATTTATTTTGAACGCAGGTGATGTTTTTATTTTATCCAGTGGGAAACACAACAAACAAAAACCAAAACCCACCAATTTTCTCTCCCTTCAGCGAGTCCCAGATGTGACAGTTGAAGTCGTCGTAGCCGGCGAAGATGAGGCGTCCGGAGTTGGACAGAGCCAAGGACGTGACGCCGGCGTTCAGGGTGCTGTCCTGGTAGGTGATCACCTCCTGGTCGGAGCGCAGGTCGTACATCTTGCAGGAGCAGTCGTCGGAGCCTGTGACGATCGCGTGTCCATTCGAGAGAAACTGAGGACAAACAAATATTTATTAGAAGCTGTAACGTCTCAGAAGCACTCGACAAAACAAAAGAAAATCTTCTTCACAGATGCGACCAGATGTTTTCACCACTCTACTTTAAACCCCCCCCACACTCGCAGAAGCTGCTGGACCTCGTCTGCTTTGGCTTCATGCAACCCAACATCATCTACAGCGTCTTTTGTGCCTCACACGCTCTGATCAGAATCTTTACTTTACTTTACTTTACTTTACTTGGCAGACGCTTTTATCCAAAGCGACTTACAAGGAGCTAGCGCTGGGTGTCTGGCTCAGAGACACACCTGGAGGGGATGGATTAGGAGTCAGACGGGGTTCGAAACCACAACCTTCTGCATCCCAGTCTGACACCTAACCCATTGAGCTACCAGGCCGCTTTCCACTGAACCAGAACCAACGTGAAGGGAACGCGTCAGATCGATCTACAGATATCGGGTGAGAAACGTGGCTCGGCCCTCACAGCGATTGCGTTGATGTCACTGGTGTGTCCGCTGAAGGTCTGCTTGCAGCTCCCTTCCCTCAGGTCCCACAGCTTGGCCAGAGAGTCACAGGCTCCGGAGATGAAGGTGTTCTGCTCGGGAGAGAGAGCCAGCGACATGCAGTCCCCGATGTGGTTGGTGAACACGGTCTTCTGCTTGCCAGTCTCCACGTCCCACAAGCAGCTGCAGGGGGGGGGGAGGAGAGCAGAAAGGTCGACGTCATTCTGTGCCCGAGCTACGCTTTCACACAGTCCCTCATCATACGTCTCATGACTCACCAGGTGGTGTCACCTGAGGCTGTCAGGATCTCAGCGTCGCTGAGGAAACGGCAGCAGGACAGGTAACCTGGGTGGGAGAGACACAGTGGTGAGGACCTGCACCTGCGCCTCCGTCAGGCCGGCCACCCCCCCGCCGCTGCTCACCTGTGTGCGCGTCCAGCTCCCTCAGGGTCTTGGGGCTGGCGGCCTTGATGTTGTAGACCGTGCAGATGTTGTCCAGACCACCGCTGGCCACCAGGTTACCAGAGGGAGCGAAGGCCACGCTCATCACCCAGGCTGATTTCAGGGGGACGGCAACCAACTGGGAAGAGCAAACGTAGCTGATATTTCCATCTTGACAGAGTCAGAGAATTTTTGATTCAGACAGAAGAGCTACGCCACCCCTGACTCCCGAGCTGAACCCAGACAGATCTAATTACAGGCATCTGAGGATTAGAAGCTCTTCTCAAACTCATCACAGGAACAATATCTGACCTTGTTGCCGGTGAAGCAGTCCCAGATGAGCAGCTTGCCATCCTGTGAGGCGCTGACCATTTGCCTGTAACAGAGGAGAAGGTGTCAGGTCCCTGCTCGTGGCTCAGGACGCGACATGTGAAATGAGCTGTGGAGACTCGTCCTCACCTGGAGTCGGCAGACCAGTGCATGGAATAGATTTTGGCCAGATGACCCTTGAGGTTCTTCCTGAGCTTCAGCTGGACTCGACCCAGAGCAGCTACGCCGCCTGCTGCTGCTGACATGCTGCCGTCGTTCACATCCTTACGGGCTTTCTGGAGGTCACACGGGGAGAGACAAGACATTCAGACCTAGTCCAACTAAGTTCCTTCATCTACGTCCAGTGAAAAGCACGAGGACGACCTGACACCTGCAGGAAGTGCTCACCTCAATCTTTGCACGGAGCGTGTCGCATTCCTTTTTCAGCTTATCCATTTCAGCTTTCTCAGCTGCCATGGCGACAGGTGCAAGACGGTGTTACAAGGCGGGGAATGAGACAGTCAGTCGGAAGCTGGAAGACAAATGGAAATGATGTGAGACACTGGGTTCAGAGGTCCAGCTCCAGCACTGACTGGCCCCGATGCTGTGATCTGGAACACGGCTCACGTCTAGAGATTAGACGCAGACCTCACAGGTGTAATCCCCCCACCCCCACCCCTCAAACCAAAGCTACCACAGCAGGTTTGTGTGAAGCAAAGGAGACATGAGGAGAAAGGATAAGGACTGAGGAAAGGAAAGGAAAGAAAGGGAAGGAAGGTTTTCAGTCACAGCAGAGAATCAGCACACTGTGCTTTTCATTTTCAGGCCTGCGTGCAGCAGTCCGAGTATGTGCTAATGCTCTAATAGGATGCTGACGTAAGGTAATTACCTTCGTAACACCAGAACTCTCTCAGAACTAAAACTCTGCAGTTAAAACGATAAATATCAGGAGGAGAACACGGCAGCATCCTCCCACAGAGGAGAACACGAGGAATATTAGACGTTCTTATTACATTTACTTTACTTTACTTTGCTTGGCAGACGCTTTTATCCAAAGCGACTTACATGGAGCTAGCGCTGGGTGTCTGGC
>JAUMTR010000003.1:1633292-1644297 GCA_032270685.1 Microctenopoma stevenorrisi
TCCGCGGAATTACAGTAAGAATGTGTCGCAAACCTTCAGTTGACGTTGAAATACGTTCATGTATGAAGCTGCCATCCTGATGGACATATATCCCACCGGATAAAGTTTTCTGTTAATGTAATGATCACTGTGTTCACTGTAAAGTAAATGACAATCGCAAATATGTTGATAATGAATTTATCAATCTAATGTTTACAGGTAACGTGACGTGAGATGTGGACCAACGTGTACGGTTTTATAAAAATGTATTTTTTCTAGAAAAATGGTCAATTGAACTGGCACTGTAAACCAAAGCGTCACATCTCTTACAGTAACTTTAGAGATGTGATGTGTGCGGCGATTTTTTCATGCTTGTTGGTCTGGTCTGGTCCGGTATACCTGGAGCATTTTTCCATTCTAGTCCGTCCATAATTATAGACTTAAAAACCGCACTCGTGGCTGTATACCGGACCGATCACTAGTAATGTTAGTAATTTGGAGGTTTGTCAATTATTAGGCGTTTATGGCTGCTATGACGGCAGCTGACCGATAGATGTCACTAGGGGGGTCTTGAGGCTTCGAAGCTTTGAACCTTTTTTCTATACAATCAGGAAGAAGCCTCAAAGGCTTCATAAGGCTTCATTTGCCCATCTCTAATGTTAACGCTAAATGTTTCACTACTCAGGCAAATATAGGTTTTCCCGTGGCAGCGTCATTAGTTAACAACGCAGATTGGGTGGTTTAATTTCTCACCCTACTCGTCCATTGAGCAAGTTTATTCATGCCACATGAGAAATGAAAGCACTCTGGAATATGAAGTAGTGTTGCCTTACCAGCCGCCTTCGAACTGAAGAAGCTACTTCGATGAGCTGTGGTAGTGAGGTCAGCGTACAGGTAGGCACAGCCTGCAGCTAACTGGACAGGAGGGCAGCAGGGTTAGCAGGCTAGCAAAGAGGACAAGCTTAAAGAGTGTCAGGTGTGTTAGTAGGCGGAGCCAGGTGGAAATGGAGGGAAAGTACAACAAATGGGGTGGGGGGGGGGTCGTGGTAACATCTGTACTGCACAAGGTGTTTGTGGAAGTTGTTAATGACCGTTTGATAAACACAGTTTGTCAGAACAATTGAACAAATGGTCCCTCAGGACGTCTCAGCTGCAGCAGAGAATGTAGAAGAAGAAACAAGACAAAAAGAAATCCAACACAAACACACACACCCACAGACACCTCGGCACATTCTCAGGCAGTGACTCCGCTCGGCATGACTGACTCGTCCTCATCGTGCTGCCTCCTGCAGTTCATTCATACGGTCTAATAATATCTGTCACTTGTGATCAGAAACTTTTAGTTGTGTAAGAGACACTTCTTTATTCTTATCTTACTAGATGACAACAGTCTGGACTTTGGGTGTGTTGATTATGCCATGTTTAGGGAAAAGCTTTGTTTCTATACTGAAGTAAAAAGGTATTTATGCTGTCAAAAAAACAGGAAGGAAACACAATGTAGTATGTTGATTTCTTTGTTTTCAACTCATTTACTGCCTCACAAACAAGCTTGTGTTCATAACAGGCAAACTCCCTGCAGACTGCTGACTGGTTAGAGAGAAGCATCTGCCACCCAACGCGTCGTCAGTCCTATTTCCTTCAGTGTCTTCTGGAAGACAAACCGTCTCCTATGGTCTGTCTTGTAGAACTCATGTGACTGACAAAGACATGACAGTTTGGTTTTCTCTCATTTAAAGCTACACAATGTCTTCCAACGACCAGACGGCAGTGGACGTCGACGCCATCATGGAGAACGTCACCATCGTCCTCTACTCACTGACGGTGGTGCTCGGCATCACCGGGAACTCCATGGTGATCTGGGTGGCTGGATTCAAGCTCAAGGTGGATTTACAGTTTCAAACCTGCTACACTAGGCTGAAGACCGATCTGATTTTTATTTAGCAGAAACATTACGTTTTGGGCTCCTTGAGCTTCATGATTGAATGTGTTTGTCAGCAGTTTTTATTTCCTGCATCACTTTACTGTATCTTCTGGTTTCCTCATCTCTCCGACCTCTTTAGCCGAAGGTGACCAACGTGTGGCTGGTGAACTTGGCCATAGCCGACTTGATCTTCTGCTTCACACGGGTCTTCTCCCTCATTAAGAAGCTCTTCTTCGACCACTGGCCCTTTGGCGTCTTTATCTGCAAGTTCAACGGCTTCTTCAAATACGCCAACATGTTCTGCTCCGTGTTTCTGCTGGCTGTGATCAGTCTGGACCGAGCCCTCTGCGTCTGGCAGCCCGTCGCCACCAAACGACGCCGCACCATGTGGGCTGCGAGGGTGGTGGCCGCCTGCGTCTGGATCACGGCGACGGCCTTCAGCACTCCATACTTCATCCACCGCCAGGTGTACTACGCGGCGAAGAACAACCTCAGCAAGTGCTCAGTGGACCCAAAGGACGCAGCGCCGGGGGACAGCAGCAGTAAAGTAGCCCTCTACTTCATCCGCTTCCTGTGTGGCTTCCTGTTGCCTTTCATGGTCATCCTCACCTGTTACATCCTGACCGGGATCAGAATCCGGCGCACGCGCCTCTCAGGTAAATCCCGCCCCCTGCGCATCCTGGCGTCATTGGTCGTCGCGTTCTTCGTGTGCTGGGCTCCGTACCACTGCCTCCTGCTGGTGAAGATGGTGGACAGCAAGAACAAGGTGGTGAAGCTCTGGTCTCCTGTGGCCAACGGCATTGCCTACTTCAACAGCTGCATCAACCCGCTGTTGTACTTCTGCATGGGGCTTGACGTGAGGGGCAGGTTCAGGCAGAGTCTGGCAGGGGTCTACAGGAGGGCCCTGGAGGACGATGTCGATGGACAGACAACACAGTCCAACGACCGCTCTGTGGACGACAGCAGCGTGGTGAAGAATACTGCTTTTCTGGGTGCAGGAAGGACTCAGACACAAGTGGATGAAGCTTAAGTGAGAGTCTCCTCGACACAGATCTGTTGTATCCCAATCCATTAAAGTCACAGTGAAATGGCAGAGAGTCATCTGTCTTCTTTTCATCATCACGCTGAGTGAAGACGCATAGAAGCTGAGAAGAACCGCTGGCCTCCAACTTTTTCACCCAGGACCACAACAAATGTACAATGAATGCATTAAAGTGAATTAGTTATAGCTCGAGCTGGTTGTGCTCGTCAATCAGGTCATAAATACACACAAGTGTTCATCCACAGCGTGTCTTTGAATCATCAGTAAGATCCGTGTTATCAGTTAAAAGGCTGTGCTCACGCTTTTTATTGTTTCTAATAGTGTTTTTTCTTCCTGACCGATGACTTCCAGGTCTGAGGTTTGTTTGCTTATTCTGTAAAATGTATTTGTGTTCATTTTATTAGTTGTGCGGCTGTGACTAATCAACAGGTCAGACGCCTTTACTGTAAAACAAACCTTCTTTTTCAGCTTGTGTTTTGATGCATGATCAAAGCCGCGATGAAACGTGGAACTGAAAGTCTGGAGGAATAGATGGGAGGGCAGAGGGAAGTGAGACCAGTAAAAGGAAAGCCAGTAATAACTTTAGTCATGACACTGTCTTGTGTGTCGAGGTCACGCTGAAGGTTAGATGAACTGAAACTGAGAAGGAATCCTGATGCACTTCAAGTAACTGATCTCTTTGTTTCTATTTGGATTTTCTGAGAAAAATTTCTGCTCTGCGCTGAATGACATTGACTTAATATCACTCACAAGTTCATTGAAATAAGCTCATTTCTCTCTGTATCCGTAACACATAAAGTTCTATTGTAATTAGTGCATTTTGTCAAAATAAAAGCTTTTCCATTTCTACAAGACACGAAGACTGTGTACATGTGCGAGGCTGCAAACGTGTATTAAAAACTGCAAAATTATGAGTGTGTCAGGAAAATAAAATGAGCGTCATGTGTTACGTGATCACAGAGTTCAGCAGCAGTTTACTGCGATGCAGGAAGTAATGCATCAAAAAGTAAGGGCATACATCACATTGACTTTAGCAGTGGGCTTCACACGCGAGAGCTTCCAAGAAACTTGTTTGGTTTGTTGTTCTTTCTGAGAAGTCTGACCCGGACACTACTTCTGCTACTATAAAGTTCATTTCAGAACTTAGGCTCGTGTTTAAAATTCATTATATTCATTCATTAAATTCATTAAAAATTGAGTATATAATATGTTTTATTTATGTAATTATACAGGATACAGGTAAAATTTATACATTGATTGTGTAAACCTTTAAATACACTGTTAAAATAATAAATACATGTTGAGTATATAAAATCTAAAACGTTTGTGTTTAATGAGAAACAGACACCATCATCAAGGAAAACAATCATCCCTATTTTGGTCAAGAGTTTAGTATCATAGCTGGTAAAAAAATAGCACAGTTTAGAAATATATTCATAGTATGAATTATTGATTAAATAAATATGTAAATGTGCGTCAGTGTCAGTTTTAGTATAAAATACATCAATTTATCTTCCTCAGGTTGATCTTGAAAAACTTTAAAAAGTTGATTACTGTATGATCTCCACAATGTATTTTATCAAAACATGTTTGAGTTACCCAGGTCCATATTTAAATATAATATAACCAGTAAAGCTTGTTGTCTTCAGCTATCATGTTGTGTTGCTTCACTATCAGTGGCCAATTTTGGTCCTAAAAAGTTATTTATTTATATCGAAAGTCTCACTAAAATTATTTAAATTAAATAAAGGTCGATACGTATAAATCCTACATTTAGTTCCTGGGAGTTTTAAAGTGCTAAAATCAGGTTTTGGTTGGTCTTTGTTTACACCAGAGTTCCGTGAGTGTGGCTGCTGTCGAGCACACTGGGAAACATGGGACAGTCGATTTTATCAGCTTCGTCATCTGTGACCTGCAGAGAATCACACGATTAGTCGACACCACCACAACAGTCTTACTGGAGTGTGAAGAAGGATTCATTGTGCTGCCCCTGACTTTACCCTTCTTTTTTATTATTCTAAGGTTTGGTTATACCCCAAAAAGACAACGTAGCAAGTTAAAATAGAGCAGTAACGTTTTCCATTGTCCAAACTTTACAGCCAATTCTTTACTGCTACAGCGGTAACCAAAATGTTATCCAGCTTTTTTTTAATAAATGGATTCAGCTCACAGTTTATGTATCCACCAAGCTTCAGTGCTTCAGTGATGTGAAGTTCAATGAGCAGTAAAAACTGACTTATGTTGTGAATTGGCCCTATATAAATAAAGCTGAATTGAATTGAATGTGACGCCCCATCACCTGGTAGCACTTTTCTTTGTTTTCTCTACATAAGACAATCCACACAGAAATGTTGGATGTGTATATGATCTGATTTTTATTTATAACATTTTTAGTTGTTGTTTTACAGCCACAAGATGGTGCCACATGAAAAAAAGAGAACCGTGCGGGTGCAGCCAATGTAGTCCTACTTTCTGTAGACTGGATGCATTTTATGGAGTTGTCTATGTATGTAAAATGATCTTTTACCTATTTATCTTTATCTTAGTCTTTGAATAAAAGTGACGAACACGGCAGCCGTAGGTTCAGTAGGACCAGTACAATTAGAACAGTTTTGTGTCTTTCTGTACCTCTCGGTGTGGTTCAAACATCGGCTCTGTGTCCATAAAGGCTGCGAAATGGATCAGGACGTAGAGTCTGCAAAAACACACAAGTATTAGAAACAAAATATCTGTCAAACATTAAAGACCTTCCTTTGTTTTGATGTGACCGGCTACCTGTAGTACAGCATGGCTAAGAACTGGAGGGCAACCACCAAAGCGAAGGACAGGATGAACATGAAGCTCACGGGGTCGATGTTCATGTACTCTCCTGTGAAGTGCAGGTTCATGTCGATCTTTGGCAGCTCGATGAAGACGGTTGTTGACATCAGCTGAAGGGTAAAAGTCACACCAAGCCAGAGGGCGTTGCAAAGGAAGTAGAAGAACGTCATCTGAGTAGGAAACAGAAAATACAAAACCTATATTATCTATTTAGTAACATTAAAATCATGGTGTTGCTCATGTGTAATTATTGACCTTGTTCCGCAGATTCTTGAGTTTAGCAGCCATTTTTGCCTGGTGCTCCTTGTCGTTTGGCAGAGGCTCCAGGTATTTGGCTGTCATGTCCCGGAAGAACTGAACCTCACCCTGCAGCAAAATACAGAAATCTTCTTAACAACACGGTGTACGTTAGCTGTAAAAAACAGAATTAACTGTTCTGTTGAGAAGTGATTAAACATAACATAAGCACCTGGTTGAGTGTTTCCTCCTGCAGGTTCATGTCTTCAGACAAACTCTGCAGCTGTGTGACCCAACCTGGAGAAACATGAACCATCTTTACTCCACGTGCAGGTGTGGGCACCGTGCATCGCTCCGAACGAATGAAACCGGCTTTAGCAAATTCTATTCACATTAATACTTACACTGGTTTGCACAGGTGAAAGAAGGCTGCTCTTCTCTAAGAGAGAATACAGGAGAACAATTAGCGTGTATCAGTGCTGAGCAGTCTTACTTGTTCACTGCTGTCTCATCACTTTGTAATTTCGTGAACAAATTAGCGATGTGACTAATGCCTGATGACATCAGACTTACCTCTCCTCATTCTCAGATCTACTCTCATCAGCCACAATCGTGTTCTGGGGCTCATGTTGAGGCTCTGATGAATCCACGTTCGTCTGAGCACCTGCAGCTGCAGGCGCAGCAGCTCCAGGATCTGGAGCTGCAGGTGCCGTCTCCCTAGTGCCCCAGGACACGTTGTTCATGTTGACCATGGAGTAGATGGACAGCAGCAGGTACGCGCTGGGGATGCAGAGGATGTAAAGGAAGCCGTGGACTACCAGGCCAACCTCCTGAGGATGCATGAGGGCTGTGACAAAGTAGAACCCGGCTAGAATGATGACAAACAGGCTGCTGGGAGTCATGATGGTTTTGTCCTTCACCATGTCTCCTGACGGGGGATAAAGGGAAGGGAAATTATTTTCAGAGGTGACTTTAAACATTTACTTCGACGACGGTTGAGTTTACGTCAAACGTACCAATTATGAAAAATCCTGTTGCCATCATGATGAAGGCGTACAAGACGCTCATGACGGCTGCAACAAGGACCTGAGTGTCTGACTTGATCTTGAAGCTGATGCCGAGGAAGACAGCAGGAGGTATCACAGACAGGACCAGAGCGGCAGCAGGGCCAACATCAAGCATCACAGTTACACCACCTCAGAGGAAGAACACAGAGGAACTGGTTTCACTAACACACTGTGACCTAATTTAATCATCCTTCATCAGCAATAGCAGTTATTAAGTAATTACTAGGTAATTTTCTACTCTCGGTTCAGACATAGATCATGACGGCTCCAACCTTTTACCTTTGACAGATCTGAAATTGGTTGATCATCATTTTTATATTTGGTATTGATTAATCTGTAATTGAGTTGGAATCAACTTAACTGAAACACAAAAACAAGCCTGACCTGTAAGCATGAGGACAACGGTGGCCGGTGCCAGGATGGACGAGGCTAAGGAGAAGATTTGGTAGACCATGAAGGGCTTGGACATGGACGGGTTCCTTTTGGTGATCAGGGTGCCAGAGCCCAGCAGGTCAGCTATGCTCGCCATGGAGGACGGGCCCCATCGACGTCGCTGGAGAGCGGAGACGTTTCTTTTAGTAATGTTTTTCTAGGAACATACCTCCAACAATAACTTTGTGTTGTGTCTGTACTGTATATTTATGTTGCATCTTTTCAAAAACAGGTCTCAAACAAACTTGGGTCTGTTCCAAAGGGTGTTCCCTCCAGAATACCTTTATGCATAATCCTTTAATCAGTGCTCCCCTAATGCCTGCGTGATTACAGTGACAGGTCAAGGCTAAACATGTTCCAAAAAGGTTTTGTGCAGCACCTGGTTATAGAACTCTTTAAACTCCTGGGGGGCATTGGTGTAGGCATCAGAAGCTGCATTGTACTCCACCCTCCAGCCCTGCTTCAGCATCAGAGTGCACAGCCAGCGGTCTTCACCTGCAGACGCGATGACAAAGAACAGTGGATGTTAGAAACATGGGCAGAGGATTTAACAGTTGTCCAGAGAATGAATCACTATAAGTCATTTTAAAATCAATCTGTAAGCATAAACGAGCTCCCAGCTCCTCTGACGGGTGCTGTTTCCTCTCTACTGTCGTCCATCTTAACCCTCTGCACCACAGAATGCTCTTTAAGCCCCATTCCCAGCATCTTTGGGCTTAAACAATCAAAGCAGCAAATATTGGTCCAATAAGATCTGGGGGTCACTATAAGTGTGATTTACAGGCGGGACATGCTCTTCTGACCCAGGAGCACATGGTGTGAGAAGAAGCTAAGAATATTTGCCCTGTTTTTTGTAATTAAAATGACTGCAAATAAAAATATTTTTTGGGTTTCTGTCAGGTTTTAGGAAATATTTTTAATTCAGCATTTTCAGAAATTCTGTTTTTCTGGGGTTTTCCTCTGTAACGTGGATTATTTATGTGTTCTGTGCAGCAGAATTCAGCTGGTTTTTATTCAGAATAACACACCGTGGTAGTGGAGGTACTTCCCCGAATGCTTCACACATTAAACACATTGGTGAAATGCAGCTATGAATGCATGATACGTAACAACTTACTAATTTGAACCTGTATGTTGACCCACATACTGGAAACAGCTTGTTATGTTAATGCTTTGTGCCTCCGTCAGTTTTAGGAACCGACCACGAGGTGATGTTAAATCACTGAATTTCCTCCTACCTTGGTCATACTGGATGTAATGTCGCGCCTTTGTGGACTTGACAGTGTAGGTTTTCATGACATTGTCGTCCAGAAGTGCCGCCGCTCTGTACAGGCTGAAGCATCCCGGGCTGCACAGCACACAGCCTAAAACATGCTCTGCTGTTTTCTGAAGCCAGTGACTGACAGCGTATTCGAACTTCTGGTACCAAACCAAGGGACCTGTTGACAAGTTAGTTTTTATTAAACTTTTTTATTAAAACTATAATTGCATTAAGTTATTTATTATAACTCTAAATATTTCACTTTAAATAAATAAAACTTCAGTTTTTCACATGTAGAGGAAATTTGCATGTGTGTATTTCCAGGTTGGGATGAACAGCGGTCAGCCAACCTGATCCAGTGGGGTGAATCCGGCCGCATGCTGCCCCGATACGTGGGTACAGTCTCAGGCGGTCGAGCAGCAGCATCACAGCAGATGGCTGGAAGTCTGTGTCCCCATCTAAAGCCAGCAGGTAGGTGTTGTGCTTCTCTTTCTGCAGACAGTTTTACATTTAACTTATTTAGAAACACAGTTTAGGTATTTGAAGCCAGAATGAAGAGGTTCACGTCGCATCTCACCTCGAACTCTCGTTTCAACTCAGACGCATCTTCTCCATTCTGCAACCTTTCGTAGTACTTGGATGTAACTTTCCAGCCCAGGATGTAGAACATGTACATGACCTGGAAAGTTTAAGGGACACAGTCTTTAAAAAAAACGATGCTGTGGAGTGGAGGATATTAAATTGCTGAATTGTATAATTTCCCACCTGAGACCACCTCTTCTTGTGGCGGATTAGTTCCTTGTCCTTGAAGTGAACCACCAGGCTGTTTCCGTGAGGCATGGTCACCACCAGTCGTCCTCCATACGGTGTCCTCACGAGCTTCTGATCAGGGATATGCTGCTCCGACCTAAAGAGGCCCTTATCCATGTTCACGAAGATGCTACAAATGGATGAAGCTTACTTTAGCATCTCTGACAGAGATAACGTTCAACAATCTTTTCAGAGATCATTTTCATTCAGCCTTTTTACTGCAAATCAATTCACAGGTTTACCCGTAAACTTCTTTGATAATGTCCACGAGCGTCTCTGCAAATGTGTTGACGTGGCGCCCTCTACTTCCAGGAACATTTTTGAAAGCATCGTCAAAGAAGATGTGCGTTTCGAAAGTCAGGTCACTCGTTTCTCCTTCCTTTCTTGGCCTGTACCTGTCCAGTCTGGGGAGTTACAAGGTCGGTTGTTACGCTGTGCGTCAGATAAGCTACAAATCCAAAACCAATCTGGTCTGGGAAACACACCTAAATATTGAAATGATCAGCTTCATCATCTCATCGTAGGTCTCGTGCCACATGGTTGGACAAAGGAACACTTTCACTGGGTCGAGTGGTTTCAAACTGGAAATGACAACATTTGCATGGAGACTTTATAAACGCGGTTCATATATATATCACATAATACATATCAGCTGGTAGGAGGTTCATGGGTAAAACTGTGTGAAAACCAACATAGCTGCATTTCTAGGGAGGTTTTATGACCAGAATAATAATCTTTGCCTCGATAATTAATACATTCACAGAATGAGACAAATACTGGAACATCAGTCATTAAAACACCACATTAGCACATCTACCAACACAAACCCGTCACCCACACTTACTGCTTCTGCCTCTCAGTTGTCTGGACGTCAAAGCGAGTGTTTAAAAGCAGTGACTGCTCTATAAATCCTCCTTCATACTCCCTCCTCATGAACAGGTCCTGAGTCCTCTGGATTCGGTACAGACTGAGGTACCACAGGTGGACAGTGGCCAACACGAGACCAAGCCACCAGGACACAGACAAACCTGCAGGAAAGATCATGTAAATGCATCTTCAAAAACCAAGTGATAAAAATGTGCTTGTGTCATCTCTGTGTGTAGCTGCACTGGTGTACCGGTCAGTAAGCCAATGTCGGCCATCTTGGACATGTCCAGGAAGCACAGAGTGTGTGTAACATCGTAAACCAGCTCCGTGAACACGCTGCCATTCAGACTTAGGTTTCTGTTGTTAACTACATCACAGTAGCTTTGGAAGTTGATGATTGCATTCGTTGTTGCATTTACTTTGTATTCCTGGTAGTAAACAATCACAGGGGTGACAAACAGAACCACAACACCTAGAGAGGCGGCGTACAGAGGCAGGATGAAGCAGCGGCGCAGGGCGTGCATCTTGCAGGCTGCTAATGCAAACCAGTGGCAGAGTGCAGAGGAGAT
>JAUMTR010000003.1:1646199-1658598 GCA_032270685.1 Microctenopoma stevenorrisi
CAGAGGAACGTAGGCTCCGAGCACACTGGCAGTCACAGCGATTCTGAGCAGGCCGGAGAGAATGTGCAGCATGTTCTCGCTTCTTTTCATGTCTTTGCACAGTTCTTTGAGGAAGATGGAGCTGCTGTTCTCACTGATTGGTCTAATGTAGCTCTCCCACCAGTTGAATGACACCAAGAAGGACCCGCCGGCAGCCAGACCCACCCACAGAGCCATCTTCCTGTCAGCAGGGTTCTTCATTATGTATAAGAAGAGAAACAGCACATAACCGAGCACCAGGAGGATTAAGGCAGCAATGGATGGCAGCAGGAAGCGGTTTCGCTGCTTGGCAGTGCACTGAGCAATCAGCTGCAGGAGCGCGGACAGGACGGCCACGCCGTTTAGTATCGTCACATTGGTCACGATGTCTAAATGTGGCATCGCTACGATAGTGAGGACTGCTGCACCCAAAGACACCAGAAATTCAAAGAATAGAACCTGAGGAAGGAAAAAGAACAGGACAGCATTTAATGGACAGCTCAGGTGTCCTGCTGTCTCATCTCCATGTTCATATCTGCAACGTTTATATTTTTACTCATGTGTAATATAGAAGCACATTGCTGGTTTGTTGATAGCCTCACTACACAGTTCTATACACAATCACAACAAGTTAGGAGAAGGTTGGTTGAATGGTGAGTTTCTCACCAGTGCCACAGTTTTTTTGGCCGGCAGCTTTGAGGATTTGTAGCACGCCTTCCAGATGCTCTTTTGTAAGAGAAGGACGGTGGAGGCGACAAGCGAGCAGCCGACGCACAACAGAGCAACAGGCTTCTGCTCGGCCGGGAGTGTCTTTGTGCCTTCATTTGACAAGGTGACGAGTAGGAGGAAAGAAGTCTGCAGCAGAGAAAGGACAGATGCTCCATGTTAGGGTTTTGCTTAAGAAAAGAGGGGTATGGACGAGGAGAATGGTAAAGCAAACCTTGCTGCAGAGTGCAAACCCAAACACACACACGGCGACGAAACAGAGTGTGAAGATCTTTACTAGTTTGATCAGTTTCCAGGGCGTTAGTTCGTCTTCAATGATGGGGAGTTCTCGACAAGTATCCCAAGGCCTCCTAAAAGGAAGACACGGAACGAGTGACTGCAGGGATGACATGACTTTGGTAGGAAGTCGTGATGCACAGAGATAAAGTGAGGGAACTTTAACACAAAGCAGGACAGAGCATTACATGTAGGGAAAGCTAAACAGTCTGTTTGCATCTAAAATGCAGTTGAGTCTGCATTGTGTCTATGTACAAATAATACATAGAAAAACATTTCAGTAGCATCGTAAATGTGTAAAATAAATGAGAACATCACAAAGTTGGCCAAACCGGGGCACGACAGCATGATAACCGAGCGCTGTGACTTGTTGAACATGTAATACAAGTTCTCGGCTGCTGCTTATTTCGTAAAGCATCACAGCAGTGTCATTAACATATCTGCATATCTGCAAACACAAGCAAGCAGCCGAGGAAGTCAACAGTCCTCAAACATGCTGCGAATACCTGCAATATTTAAGTTTGAAAACAGGAACGTTACGTAAGGGTGGAACGGTAAATAAAAGGTAGTAGTTAATTAAACCTTTGTGACCTAGTTTTTAACTTAACAATTTATTATAGACATAGTTTTTATTTGTGTGCACACCATGCAGAAAAAACATTTAGAGATTAAAGATATAAAAACAAAAGTTAAAGACATATTTTTTACACACATATATATATATATATATAAATAAAAATATATAATATCTATATATCTATATCTATAGACATAGATATATAGATATAGATAGATATATATCCGTTTTATTATATGTTATTTAGTCAATATAATTATGTATAATGTCATAATTACATACGAACAATTACAATGGAGGCAATTGTTAAGGCAAATAGCTATATAATCAAACATTTAAAAGTCTATAAAAGAATATTAGTATTAGCAGCTGTGTAAAAATAATAGAAATGTACATGCACATTTATAATAAGTGTTCATTTACCTGGGCAACGTCCTTTCCTCATCCATGTTTCAGGTGAATGTGTGCTCATTGGCTCTGGGTGTGTCATAAAAATGAGTTTGTTTCAACGTCACTCAGATGCCATCAGCAACAGGTAGAAAACAACATAAACCCAGTGCTCGATACTGGACCGTAATTCACTACAAGTAGAACCACCCCTCCAGAGTCTTCACTCAATTTAAAGTAGTGCAGGCAAGTCCAGATCTGTTAGACTGACAATATCTCCATCTGAATTAAAGTGTATTATATTACTTAGTCATGTGTAGCTCGTTGAAATGTTTCAGACTCAGCAGGAGAACGGTCAACCTGTGTGACAGACCTGGGAGCTGTGACCTGATCAAATCTGAGAAAGGTGCTTCGTTTAGGGACATAGTAAAGGTTTATAATGAAAACAGCATAAGTAATTATTATTACTACTATTATAATTAGCAATATTAGTATAGTGAGTCATATTATTGTTCAGTTCTTTATTTAAGGAAATATAAACAAATCAGGATGAACCTAAAACCACATAGATATTTTTAAATAAGCATGATAAATGTCTGGTGATGACCTGTAGCGTTATACGTACAGCGTGTAGTCCTGAACAGGGTGAGGAAACTGGACTTGGTTGAGTCTGTGTCTCAGTATGTCATTTATGAAGTGGTTTGTTACCATCATCACAGGAGAAACGAAACAAAAGTAAAGCGAAGATCATGGAAGAGCGATGGACGCATCGTTTTATGTAACACATGAGGTTTTCCACAGGTCCTTTGAGTTGGGTCCGGAGCTTTTAGGTACATTTAAGAACACCAAAGCCAACTTAATTCATAAACTCATAATTTTCCAGCGACGAAGCACTTTGAGTACGTGTGGAGGTCAGTGCTCATCTTGATACTTTCTAAATATGTTTCCTTTGAGACAGGTTGTTTATTAGTCACCGCTAATTGCCTGTTTGGGTTTTATCATGTGTGATACTAAAGTTAGTAGGTTTTCATTCAGTACATTCAAACATTCAGTACATGCCATCGTTGTACTGCCAAATATTTAGCCTTTTAATTATTGTTTCCACGGACAGACTGACTGATACAGACTCAGGCGTCAGTGGTGACATCAGGGAACCTGTTGGCTTTTAGTCAAACTGCTGCTCTTATGATAAAGACGTCTTTACAGGTGCATGTCATACTGGCCTGGGTCCCTCTTTCTCCTCCCTCTCGTTGCTGCAGTGAAGTGAATCTGTGAGCATAAATGTTTCTGATTGTGTTGTACGTGACCTGTAGCCTGCAGCTTTGCCTGAGTGGTGACTCAATGACTTATTGAGCTGCTATTGTTTGTTTGCGCACAAACAAAAAAATAATGAGAGCAAACCAAACTGTTGAAGTGTGGATTTCAAAACCATCAAAATCCCAACCCTTAGAACTAAGGTCTTTGGCAGCCTGGTAGCTCAGTGGGTTAAGGCACGACGCTGGGATGCAGAGGGTCGCAGGTTCAATTCCCAGCCGCGGCACCCAACCCATCCCCCATAATGTCCTTGAGTAGGACAGAAGAACACATTACACTGTATGATAAATGAAACTGGAATTCATTTTTGATTTCTTTATTTTTCTAAGACAGTGTGATTTCTACATTATTTCTTGAAGCACTTTAGAGATTAATTTTTCCTCCGCATGTAAAAACTGTTAAAGCATTTGACATTTTCCGTAATGTTTCTCTAAAACCTGGCTTTAATGCAGAGGAGGCACGAGTTACGTTACAGAAGAATAAACCATTAAATGAATTTAATCTTCCGTGAAAAGGTAAAGAAACACACAGACACAGATTTATGCCAAAACCAACAACCCATTGTTTGTATAGTGCGTGTCACTGAATCAGAGAAGAGGTGTCTATTATTTCTTCTAAAGATAAGTACATGCATGACGAGGTGTGTCAGTGCTTTAAGCGCTTTGTTATTCACTTCTTCTTGTGTGACATGATGTGGGCACTAGGTGTTGGTGGCTGTGCAATCAATGTGCTATTAAAGCGGTGCCCAAGGTGATACCAGGTAACATTTAATGACTCGCATCTCTTCATGATGTTTGTCGTATGTTTCATATAAAAAAAACATTTTTGAACTTATTAAACATTGACCTTGGCAACATACTGTGACCATTCTGAGACACTGTGCAGTCCTTGGTTTGGTTCTAGTTTTGGTGAGTAATTGGTTAGAAATTTTATTTGTAAACACCGTTTCTGACTAAAACAATTAGTCCTGCCAAACATTCACCACGACCTTCTGTTTGCACACACTGCAGCGGCAGCAGCATCTTGTGCTCCTGTTGAATTCCACAGCTGGAGGAAACCACCTAAATAGTAAAAGGAAACCAATAGAAAAACACAGTGGACATGCTGGAGTGAACAGACCAGACTGTGTCAGACTGTGAATGTGTGCTGAGTGGCTTAGAAAAGGCAAAAGAAAAGCAAAAAGGCTGATCAGGGTGAAGTGGACAGAAGGAAAGCGTCAGACCAGACGGGAAATTATTTTTAAATTAAAACCATAAGTTCATGTGTGACATGCTGTACCTCTTATATTATACTAGGTATAATATTTATAATAATATTTAAATAGATTTAAATATAAATGTAGATTGAGACTAAATGGGTTAGGATGCAAAAGTGCCCGTGTGTTGATACAGCAACAAACCACAAGATGGTGGCAATGAATTTAAAATCTGTTTCCTGCCAACAGAGGACACGGCACATCTGCGAGGGATGGGCACGCTGGTTACTGTACATCACAGTGTGACGCAGTCAGTAAGAAGGCATCCAGCAAGAACTTACTGTTGAAATATGAAGCAAAGTATTAAAAACATGCATCTTTTCTGTGAGAATGCTAAAAATGTCTCTTAAAACAACTTGAGATTATGAACAGGAATTGTGTGGAAAGTTTTTTTTTTGTTTACTTAGTGTGAATATTATGGAGGTTACTAATCGGAGATAAAATCTAAGATTAAATTAGATATATGATATATATTATTAGTTAGAATATATAACGCATATGTTATTAAAGTAGCAGAAATGACTAAATAATGGCTTCTAAGCACAGTGTCTCACAGTCAGACTCCTATACACTTTACATCTCTATAAACGTTACTAACAGCATTAGCGTCACAACACCACATCTCGAATTGCACGTGTTGGGCAGACAAGCCCAGTGCTACAGAGCTGCAGCCCTGCTTCTTCTCCAACAGCAGGACCTGTTGATCATCTGGATCAGCTGTGTTTAGCCAATCAGAAGCTGTAAGTGCAGGGAGGGATGGAAACCAGGCAGGCCTACTGGAGACTTGATGTTGTGGCGCAAATCTGCTACCTCATGGTCTGTCAATAATTAGAAACATCTCCAGTTTTCATTCAGACATGAGAGCAAACTGTCCCAAAACGTCACAATAGTACTGACCTGTGTTTATAGCCGTTTTTCTCCTCTGTGGCACCTCCTGGCCTCCGTAGCTTTTCCACATTGTATTAATTTACATGTAACTTTGCATGAGTTGAACGAATGAACTACTCAACAGTTCACACAACTCATTAAGCATAGTTTTAAGAAACTAAAGCAGCAGACTTCTTAGAATGCATAGTTTGAGAGTCTAAACTGTCTCAAAGTATTTTCTGCTTTTGTCGTCTTTAAAAAACCTTCTGAAAGGAAACGTTCTGTTGGGAACCGCACAGCATCAAAACATTCGGTAAAATCATTTATTCCCTTTTTTTTAAACCATAACCCTTTGCGACTACTTGAGGCTACTTCCTTTTCTGTCAGCTGTGGCAGTGTTTACCTTCACAGAACCAGCTGTAGACCAGCCAGTTACATTTAAATTAATAAATGAGGTAATCAAGGAAAAGATAACTAGGTTAACCCCACTCTAAACTTCCTTGTTCCTTTTTCCTCTTATAGGATGCATTGAAGGCAGGTGGTACTTAATAAACCACCCTCCACTGCACATTCACCTGTTGAAACAAATCACTAAACACGACTGAAGAGGCACAGCTGGCACGTGCACACATCGCATCTCAAGTCATATGTTGCTATGCTATCAATTCCTTTTTTCACATAGCAACACCTCATATTCTCAGTAGTAGACCAACACACAGAAAGAAGCTAATGTTGATCTTAAAAAAAGAACATCAGCCAGAAGGTTTGGATGAAAGAGGCGGCCTCTGTTCATAGCATGGCTCTATCGATGACACAGACATGGTCTGTAGTTATGTGACTGTACCACTTTGGTCCAGAGTGAAATGTCTAAGCAACTAAGGGAGAAATCTTTGACATGTCACCTACGTCACTGTGAGTGTTGCCATGCCGTTGCGGCCCACAGTGATGCTTTGCTGCTAGTAGAGACTTTTTTCAAAGATAACGCAAACACATCTACCTCGACGCTCATTACTGATTACACACATTACTGCTGCCTCATTTCATATAAGGAAGAAGACTAATAAAGGTACATTTCCACAGGCTGGGGAATTCCAGACATATTGAGGGAAATTGAATTGTGTTGAAAGAGCCCAATACCACCAAGGAGGAACTCGCAGTGCTAATCTGTGATGAACCAGATACAACCTGAAAACAAAGTTTGCAACTTTCTGCAATTTTCTGGTGTTTTATAAAAATGAATGACAAAAATGTGATTCGCGTTACCAAACAGTATTTCTAAGCTAAGGATTCCTGAACTGAAACTGAAAACATATGGAGTCTAGGCTCTGAAATGTGCATCTTATGTTTGTGAAGTTATGCTGCTGCCGTTTTGTTTCCCCAACAGCACAGTTTAGAACCAATTAACAATCAGTCTATTCTTTAGGACAGTGGTAGCTAGTGTAATGATTTAAGAACAGGGGTCATGTGCTCTGACAGCATTTTGTATGAGCTGTTGCAACAATCGAACCTACTGGTGAGAAAAGCATGTTTAAGTTTCTCCAAGTCTTGTCTGCTCGTGAGTCTTGATATTTGGTTAAGGTGGTAGAATGCTGATTTATTATAGATTTATTATGACTAGTAAAAGTCAGGTCAGAGTCAAGGTTTTATGTTTGAAGACTTCTGTCTCATCTTTATTTAACTGAATAAAGTATTGATTTGCTCTATACTATAGTCATTTGGTGACAGAGCAATGTAAGTCTGTGTGTAAGTCTGCATAACTTTGATAGTAGACATTGTATCTATGAATTATCTGACCCAGGGGATGAATATGAGAGATGGGGCCTTGAGGGACTCCACATGCCATGGACATCCAGTCAGATTTATGATCACCAGTGGAAACTCAAACATAAATCGTGTGGAAACTGGACAACACCCACAAAAATCTACTAAAAATTCTTAATGAGGTCAGTTTTTGCAATTAGCAGAATCGTGCTTTTCACTTTTGCCTCCATAAATATGGAAAGTGGAGCATATTTACCATGTGTAAATAATTTGCGGTGGCTGGGATTGTGTCAGTTCCATACCTTTGAATCTTAGGTGCAACCTGCATACTGTATCTTACGTAAGATGTAATTAAAGATGCACTATGCTTAAAAATGGACCACGTGACTGTAAAATGGCATTTAATGGGCATTGATTGACTGAATGAGGTTGTCCCAGGCTCATTTCTGGCAGCTTTGTATTAGCTGCTGCGGCTGGTCCATCTGGCTTGAGCAGTATTTTCTCCTGATACCACAGTTTTGTTATTACTCCAACTAATTTTCTAGCTACACCACACCTGCTAGTAGATAGCCGGTATATACAAAATGACCACTCCCTGATGTAACGTACCTAGAAAACATTTTTCCTGTCCACACCCACACATTCTGTACATGGCAGCATCATTATATTAATAACATTTAAATATTTAAAACAATCAAAGTGGATACATCTCTATTGTATTCTCAGGTGTGGTGAAGGCTGTGGGAAGTCTGCTGCAGCAGAAATATTTTTATTTCAGCTAATATCAGTATTTTCACCAGCAGGCAATTAACATTGAACATTGTGTATTAGATTTGCATTGAATTGGCATTTTAGCAATATCATTACTGTGAACATATCTGATAATACCTGAGTTTACTTTTACACCAGGTGCTGTGTTTACAACTAGAATTAGAGCCTAAAGGTTGTATAAATGCATGTCTGTACAAACATGAAAGATAATTCCCCATAATGTTTAGATATAGGATATTGTGTTTATGACAGTGAGACAGATAAGGTGTTTGGCCATTTTGTGTTAGTGTTGTCATAAGACTATGACATAAGTGCTAAATATGTGCTATATATACAATATCACAGATAATACACTAATATAGTATAAAATATATATATTTTTTTATATTTTTCTAATAACCTTAACTTTTGTTTTAACCTCTGGCAGTTCACTTACCTTTGTACCTTTTTAAGCTATTCGTTGTTTTTGAGGGACTTTAATTGCAATAAAAAACTGGAAAAATTTAAAATAAAACTTCTGACAACATATATATTTCATAACAAATGCATAACCTACAGCCATTACCCTACGTTTCACATGGCCAAACATGTTCATACAAGTATAGTTGAAACAAATTATTGTATTTTAATTATGTGTTGTTTGTTCCGCCACACAACAACTACACACCTATTTTCAGGTGTTGTCAGATACAGTCTCCACCTATAAACGTATCCTTCTTCTGTCTGTATACTTGTGTGCAGGTTTTTAAGCACAGACTGCAAAGTGCAGGTGTACTGCTACACAGTGATCCCTATAGTGATTTATTACAGCAATCACTCAAGTTTACTCAAAATCACTGTATTTATTTATTTTAAGAGTTTATTTAAAAATGAAATCACAAAGTACTTTGAGAAATTAGGATATTACCCAACAACAAATAAACTTTCACAAGAAATTAAATATAAGCATATGTAATTTACACGTATTTCTTTACATTTATTGCTATTTATTTATTTTTAAAATAAATATCAATTTTCATAACTGACAATTGTTTTCTTTCTTCTTCTTCAGTGTTTGTCTGGGACAGTGGACACAAACAGTACCATTACTTACTTCACGTATTGCTCCAAAATCTTCATCCATTCGTTCGTTTCATGCATAGAACACAGAAAAGATTCACAAAAAAGATTCACATTCTACCATAACATAGAGAAAACAGATCCTTCATAAATACCATTACTGTTCTGAGGTTTGTTTTTGTTGGCACACACAACATCTTGTGCTCTGTCTGTCCCTGAGTTGTTTTCTTCTTTTTACAGCTTAATCTTAATGTGTCATTAATATTGTGCAAAGCACTTTGCAGTAAACAGGTTTTATATACACTTACTTAAATAAATTGCACTTTATATAATTATAAATGTAGAGATAAAAAATACAAATATGAAATACATTATTGATAAAGTTCCACAAACATACTTAAGTCTAAGTGCTATTGGAATAAACCTTTTTTTGGGATAACCATGAGCTGGATGACTGAGAACCTTCACAGATACTCTATTTCTTCAATAGAACTTGATGTGTCAAACTCGTCATCTTCGGAGTCCAGATCACGTTCAGAATTTTCCTCAAGAGAATTTAAGGTAGACTCCGAGTTGGAGCGTGTTTCAACCTGGGAGTAGATGGAAAGAACATCGGATTAGATACAAGAAAAAATAATTTCACCACACTTGAAATACTCATGCAATGTGACTGAGCCATATTCTCTTTTAACAAGAGTAGCAGAAAAGTGTGGTGGGAATCATGTTCGTACATCGAGTCGAAGTAAGTAGCACAAACACATGTAAGTAGCACAGATAATGCTCACTACATATCATGTTATCATAATTTTATATTATTGTCCTATCCGTATGTCGGTGTTATCTGTAGTTTATAGTGTATTTTTCTTTATCATTTGGTATTTCTCAATAGTGTAATTTGTAGTATTTTGTAACTTACTATTACTTACTACAAATGCTAGTAGTAGTAGTACCTTAGAAATAGTAGTAATCTTATCTGTGAAGGTTCTCAGTCATCCAGGTCATGGTTATCTCAAAACCTCAAAAGGGTTATCCAATCTCAAAAAAGGTTTATCCAATAGCAACTGGACTTGTAGGTTTCTTGACACTTGTAGGTTTCTTGTCAAGAACCCTAAAGTCCAGTTGCTATTGGATAAACCTTTTTTGAGAGTAGTAATCTTATCAGTAGCATATCTGTGAAGGTTCTCAGTCATCCTTATCAGTAGCAGCAATGCTAGCAGAAGTAGCTGTAGTAATGGTAGTAATAGGATACCTTTTGGCCTGGTTGGTATACCACGTCCTTTTCTTGTTTTTGTGCAGTGGGTTCAGTGTCCAAAAAGGCAACATAGTGGATCAAGGTGTAGATTCTGTAGAAACACAAAACACGAATTTTACGTTTTTGTTGTTTTTTTTAGGTTGTATTGATATCATGGTCAAACATTTTAAAGAAATGACAATGTTCACCTGTGGTAGATCATGGTTAAGAACTGGATCACAACGGATGAAGCAAATCCAATAATGAACATTAAACCGATGGGTTCGACTGCAATTTTTTGTGATGAAACGGTACCATTGAGGTCAACCTTTGGGATCTGGATGGCGAAGGTGCTGCTGTTGAGCTGGAGGGTGAAGGTTGCCACCAGCCACAGTGCGTTAAGCATGAAGAAGGCAAAGTTGACCTGTGGGTTATGAGAAGAATATGATTAATTTGAGGTTAACTGCAAAGTGTTTTCCCGTTAGATGTGCACCATAGCTTGGCTCTCCACCTTGTTTCTTAGGTCGCGTAAATCACTGGCAATCGTTTCCTGTTTCTGTTTGTCATCGGGTAGCGGTTTCAGGTATTTCTCCTGTAGCTCCACAAAGAACTCCTGCTCCTCCTGTGGAGAAATACATCAAGTCTCTCAGTAAATAATCCTTTGATTTGTTATGTTGTCTACAACACGTACATGTAGAATGGAAAGCAAACGTGGCATAGCCCAAAAAGTTCAGTGTTTGAGTTTAGCAACAGTATAAATAATTTGTCTAATGTGAAACGTGTCCTAGTCGTAACAAAGATATAGTTGATATTTCAGTACAGTATACCAATACCAATATACCAATCTCAAAAACCCCTATGCCTTCTCAAATAATATTTTTCATCCCTAAATGCCATATAGGGTCAAATACATGATTCAGAGATATATAATTAAAAAGAAATATAGAGACATATGCACCTCATCAAGGACCTTCTCCTGCAATTGCATGTCATGGTTCATGGACAGTTCTTGTATTTCTGTGACCCAAGCTGGAAGGACGAGCAAGGAACCACGATATTAGATCAGAACATCCAATTTAAAGTCTTTAAATATGACAAAAATGTTGGGGCTTACATTGGTTGGAGCTATCAAAAACAGTTTGCATTTGCCTAAAGAAGAGGGAGAAAAGCTTTTAGTTACATTTTACACTTAAATCTGAGTACTGAGATGTTTTTATTCAATTTCCCATTATCAGATAATTTCCCTTATCCAATAAAGAAATTATACTGTTTACGCTTAATAATCATATAACTCCAGAAATCAGATGATGATCATATTTTTTGTGTGCATGTAAATGGGCCCTGTGTTCCACTCTAAGACTTACATGTTTTCTTCTTCTGTTTTCTCTATATCGTCTACAAGAGTGTTTCGGGGTCCAGGTTCTGGCTGTGCAGACTCTGGGATCATTGGATTCTCAATGTTAACATTGACCTGTTCTTCTCGACAGCAGTTGTTGCAATTTTTACATTTCATCCATGTTATGAACCTCTGGAAGGAGCTTTTGGCTGCAAGAATAAAAATGAACTTTAGATCATAGGATTCACAAGGAATCATATGGACTAGTGCTGCACTCTGAGTGCTGTGGAAATTCAGCCTATTTACCTTTCTGTGCAGTTGTTTGTCGGGTTTTAGCTACAGGTGTTACAGCACCAGCAGCAGGCTTTGACTCTCTGGTGCCCCAGGACACATTGTTCAGGTTGGCCATGGAGTAGATGACTAGCAAGAGGTAGGCGCTGGGAATGCAGAGGATGTAGAGTACGCCATAAAACACTAGACCAAATTCTTGCGGATGCAGAATTGCAGTGATGATATACATGATGGCCATGACGATGACAAACAAGCTGCTTGGTGTCAGGATGGTTTGCTGCTTTATCATTGTGCCTGGTGAAAGACAAATGGTCAAAACCTTTAAGCAGAGTTAATTAACTCTTTTTAAAAAATGAAAAATAAAGAAAATGTCTGCCTAAAGCTAAACTTGTTAGAATATAACTCACCAATGATGGACATTGTCACCACCAACATGAGGAATGCGTATATGATGCTCAATACTCCTGCAATAGTCAGTTGAGTGTCTGACTTCAGCTTGAAGCAAAGAATCAGAAAGATAGTAGGAGGTA
>JAUMTR010000003.1:1662283-1678495 GCA_032270685.1 Microctenopoma stevenorrisi
TAGATGTGGCATTGCTGCGATGGTGAGAACTGAAGCACCCCCTGACACTATAAACTCAAAGAACAGAACCTGAAAAAGAAGCAGGAAAAGAAGAATTACTTCAAGTTATTGCAAAGAAAGGGACCAAGACTACTGCAGGAAGCTTTGTTTGGCATCAGGCAAACACGAAATAAGGGTAAAAGACGCTGACTCTCGTCATACCAGGGCAATAGTTGATTTCATCGGCAGTTTTGATGTTTTATAACACGCCTTCCAGAAGCTTTTGATCAAGAGAAAGACACTGGAGGCGACGAGTGAGCATCCGATACACAGCAAAGCAACAGGTTTGTGGTTAGCTGAGATGGTTTTTGTGATGTCACTGGATAAGGTGATAAGGACGAGGAAAGATGCCTAGAAAAGAAAATAATAAAATATTTTTTGGCGTTTTATCACAGATTTATTAGTTTACTTAGGTGCATTTTTTTTCTAGTAATCAACTAGTTATTGGACAACTGTCCTGTTTATGAAGCAAAGATGTTCAGTTTCATAATTGAAAATTCTCAGTTTCATAATTTGTAATTGGAAAAAAAATGCATAAAAAGAGCCAACCTTGCTACATACTGCCAAGCCGAACACAACTATGGCTACGACAGCAAGTGTGATGATCTTCAGTAATTTGATCAGTTTCCAGGGTGTTTGTTCATCGTCAATGGCAGGGACCTCTCGGCAGGTATCCCAGGGCCTCCTAAAAACCAAGAAAAAAATTTTAATAGGAATTAAAGGCTTTAAAAAAATGAAAAAGAAGAAATTTCAGTTTAAAAGAGCATTTAAATTTTTTATATTTATGATAATGATAATGATGATATCCATCCATTATCCTAAGCACTTGTGGGTGTGTTGGAGCCTATCCCCTGTGCGCAAGGCGGGGTACACCCTGGACAGGTTTGTCTATCACAAGTAAGCTAACATGCATGTCTTTGGATGGTGGGAGGAAACTGGAGTACCCAGAGAGATGTATAATAAATAATAATATGTAGATATAAAATTAGTTGGTATAAAAAGAGAAATAAATTTTAAGCAATACAGTCAATAATTAAAAAAATTTTAATAACTTGTATTTTAAACAGTAATCCCATGAGATCATTTTCTTATTATTAAACCCTCTTATAATCTAATGTACCGATATCCAGTTATAAATGTTGTGAAGCAGAGTGTTGATATATATTGTAATAATGACAAAGTTAACTACCGTAATAATTATCTAAATATGTCTTCATAGTTTTAAAATGTTGTTTATAATTAATAACTGTCTACAGTATAGTTGGTTGCTAGGAACAATTTATTATATGTCTACAACCTAATCTTGAATAATCTGATTTAACAAGAAACTAGAACTAGATTTGTGGAAAAATATTATTAAATGTAAAATTGACTAAAGATAAATATAATTTCATGATAAATGTATTATATTCACATTATTCTACGTAATAATTTTACAGCTTAGTTGTTGTAGCAGCAATATTTTTTATAAAAAAACATCTACTGTATATATTATAAGTGTTGGTATCTACCTTGGCATGTCTCTTTTGTCCTCCATGATGATAATGAGTGGATGCTGTGCAATTGATGCATTTGCTTTTGTACCCAATGTGACGTCAAACTGGGCTTGTAGCCAGGAGTAGTGCAACGCCCAGTTCCTGCAGGTAATTCAGGTAAGTGTATCAGAGCATGAATATGTTTAAATTACTTTTTCATGTAGTCAGGTCATTTAAACTTCAAAAATCTAAACGAATACAGCATTAACAAAGACAAGTGAACATATTAGCTTGTATAGCTTATATGCTAGCAGTCAAATCTGGGTCAAACATAACTTTTTTTCTGTATTTTACAAATTAATGTGAAAATTCGGTTTGGTCATGTTTTTGGGGAAATGCTGGAGGTTTCAGGGGAAAGGTAGCGTCACAGAGAAGGGCTTGCACCTGCTGGGCGAACAGGGAAAGACTCCATTTCTCAGTCAGGTGGAAAATCCTTTAACCCAATCAGGAGCCAGTAGCAAAAAACAGGGCGGAAATGTCAAAGAATGCAAGCGTGAATAACAGGTTGGACGCAAATGTGTTGCCAGTACAAGTAATTGCACTAAATGAACATTACTAGCTGTCCTTTACGTGGGGAATGTCCTTTTCTTCCTCTGTTATGTGCTTAGCACAGTTCACCGCACTGTAGGAACTAAGTTGTTTACTTACATATTCTACGTCAATAAATTTTATAGGCAAATACTGTATCATATCATATCACCGTACAATCCATAAATGTTCCAAACCCTAACTGCACACCTACGGTCAATTTCGAGTTACCAATGAACTTGAAACGCAGAGTTCAGAGAGACCCTGCAAACTCCAGACAAATAGCTACCCGGCCGACCCAGGGACCTCACCCGGGTCCTTCTAGCTATGAGGCGATAATGGCTTCAACTCTTTAGTAAAGTTCTTCCACCAAGATGTAGAAGTGTATTTATGGGCATGTTTGACAATTCATTTGTAATGTCAGGCTGATGCGTTGGCGCCCGGCTCACAGTGTCTGCTCTAATTCATCCCAGAGATGTTTTATCGGGTTGAGGTCACGGCTCGGTGCAGATCAGTCCACAACACCCTCACCCATGTCCTTATGGATCCACTGAAATAGATGGGTGTCCCATTACTTCTACATAGGGTGTGTTACGTAAATACTAGTTAATATTAGAAGCCAACAAATTTCACTGCCTTTATTAATTAATATTAATACATAAATAAGTTAAAAATTATTAATGCATCAATAGTCATAATAATGTGTCAGAAGCACATTCACTGTAAAGTGTAATTTATGACATAATATACCTAATAAAAAGTAGAACATTTTGGATGCAATGAATTTTTATATACAAAAATATGGCTGAAATGTTTTTTCAAATATGCTTTATAAATAAATTTGATGGATTAAGTGATGACGTCACTTAAAATGACAGAATCAATTTTGTCACATAATTCCTGTGAAAATTATGTTTTTTTAGTTTAGTTGTTTGTTCCAGTTGCAAGTTAATAATAATGAATAATAATGAAGGTGAATAGAAGAATGTAAAACTCAAGTCAAACTATACTTTACAATACATTCATTTCATGTGTGGAGCTCAACAATGACTCAAATGGGACTATGCTGTGGAATAATTTGAATAGATCCAATGGAAATCCAGTTGCCATGACTCAGCTTCCAGATAAGCGTGCCGGGCCGACACAGTGTACACTGACGATTTAGACGTTGAACATCAAAACTTGAGAAAGCCCTCTGGAATGAAAGGTGAAACTTCCTTGTTACGTCCCAGCTCGTAGGAAAGCAAAGTAACATAAGAATTTAAAGGAATCTGCATTTATTGCACGGTTGACAGGGTGTGAATTTACAACAACAAAGGGACAAAAACGCTAACAAAGGTTGGTTTGGCAAACAAAACTAACTAAAACTAATGAGAAACTAAAGTATGGCTCATGCGAGCTACAAAGGGAGCTTAAACAAAACAAACTCTAACAGAAAGCGACTACATGAGACCAGTGAGATAAGGAATCAGACAGGTCTCTACTAATTTAAACACAGCTAATTCACAGTTTCTAACATTAAAGCACAAACACAAGCATGAACACGAATTCTAAGGCACAAAGCACGGAGGCCAGGGCGAACAGCTCAGAAGAACAGCTGACTCCTCGGGAGGAGGACCACACAACAGCAACTGGACCACACAAGTCCAGTTGCTGTTGAATAAAACCTTTTTGAGATAACCATGACCTGGATGACTGAGAACATCAGTAGAGGACACTGGTAATATGTGAGTGAGACAGACTACATTGTGGTTGTATTGAGGATCTTCAAGGTGTAAATAATTTTGTTGAGATCGGATCTTAAGGTGTGGTGGTTTTAAAAGCCTTTCATGCATGGCTTGTTATTTCTAAGGAAATCCTTTCTTATTTCTTATTATTGCTGTTGTGAACTGACACACTTTAACTTTAATTTGATTAAAAAAGTGTGTTATGTGTGTACACTCATAACAAACTACATCATTTGTGTAAATTGATTCTCTGGGAAGACTCATTTTTGATCAGACCTCACCTGGACCCCCTCCAGTCTGCGTACCAGCCCCGCGTTGGAGTCGACGATGCCATCCTTCTCCTGCTCAATCGCATCTACACCCACCTACACCAGCTGGGGAGCACTGTGAGGATCATGTTTTTTGATTTCTTCAGTGCCTTCAATACTATCAAGCCGCGTCTTATGGATAGAAGCTGTCAGCAATGCAGGTGGATGCCTCCATCGTGTCCTGGATGGTAGATTACCTGACAGATAGACCAGACTGGGATGCAGAAGGTCGCAGGTTCGAACCCCGTCTGACTCCTAGTCCATCCTCTACCAAATGTTTCCCTGAGCCGGACACCCAGCGCTAGCTCCCTGTAAGTTGCTTTGGAGAAAAGCGTCTCTCAAACAAAGTAAAGTAAAGACCACAGTATGTGCGTATTCAGCACTCTGTGTCTGACATGGTGGTCAGCAACACTGGGGCACCTCAAGGGACAGTCCTCTCCCCATTCCTCTTCACCCTCTACACAGTCGACTACAGCTATGAAACCTGCCACGCCTAGAAGTTTTCTGACAACTCTGCAATAGTTGCATCAGCGGGGATGATAAGACCACAGAGCAAACGGCTCAATGTGGCAAAAACAAAAAAGCTGATTGTAGACTTTAGGAGGTCTGGGACACCTGTGACCCGTGTCTCCATCCAGGGAGGTGATGTGGACATTGTGGAGGACTACAAATACCCAGGAGTACACACTGACAAAAAACTGGACTGGGTTAAAAACACATATGCCTCGTACAGGGAGGGCCACAGTCGTCTCTATTTTTTTGAGGCGGCTCAGGTCATTCAGTATCTGTAGAACAATGCTCAGGATGAGTCTGTTGTGGCCAGTGCCGTCCTCTATGCTGCTGCATGCTGGGGCAGCAGGCTGAGGGTTGTCGATGCCAACAGACTTAATAAGCTAAATCGCAAAGCCAGTGACGTGGTGGGAATGAAAGAGGAGAGGCGTATGTTATGTAATTAAGGACAATACTTTCCACCCACTCCATGATGTTTTGGTTAGTTGCAGGAGCACGTTCAGTGAAAGACTGAGAGCAACGTCACAGGAAGTCTTTCCTTCCTGTGACCATCTCACTGTACAACTCCTCCATCTGAAGTGTCAACAATGACTTCTTACCTAATCTTACTTTTACTCTTTCCACTGTCAGACCTCACAATTTCCTCAGGGATTAATTAAGTATTTCTGATTCTGATTCTGAATCAGTTAGCTCACATTACAATCAACTTGGACAATTTAATTAAAAAAACACGGGTTTTAGTTTTTTCGACTCTTCGTTTAGAAAACTGTCACTTCAGGTCAAAAGCATATTTATTGTTATCATACAGGGTGTATAACTCAGTAAATCTTTAACGGTTACATTTTCTGCTTTTTTGGGGGCTGGACTGTTCGGACTAAAAACCCCCACAAAATTCTCTAAACCTAAATCCGTGTGATTCTAAATTTTCTGAATCTTAGTAAAATTTTTTTTTGATTGTGTTGCAAAACAAAGATGTTTAAAAGAGCAGCAGAAGTTCTCTCCCACATGCTGAGTACTGTGCCTCACAACGATTCAGATGAATGAACCTCATTTCTTCTCTCTCTCGTTCCTTTGAGGGGGGACTTCATCAAACTGCATCGCAGAGGTCTGATGTTTGAATTTTCCTACACACGCTTGTTTCTCATCAAGGCAACTTGATTGATGTGTTTCAACAATGACTAAAACTGAACAAACGAAGAATGGGTATCTCTGTCTCTTAGTCTGTGGGCATCTTTGATCATTGCCCAAGTTTGAAGATTACTCTCTTGACCCAGGTAATTTGAAAATGATGCATGCAAGCTCAGCATGGAAACCAACTGTGTTACACACCCAGATATGTGCTGAAGACTTAATTAGCTCTGTACCGTGCAGCAGAGGAACACGTACGTCAGGATGTGATGATGTATTCGACATCTGGAAGTTGAGAAATGGCAGCTGGACTTGTTTGCCCTGTCTGTTTGAAGCAGAGGAAGCTCCTTGGATGTGCAGTGAAACTACACTTCATCTTCCTGATAATTTTACCTGAGAAGCAGTTTTCTCAGCTTGTGTGAGGAAATAGTTTGACTTGGAACAAGATAAAACTCTCACGTTTTTGTCCTTCTGCTAGACTCATTTTTAAATAGCATCAAAACAAATCCACAAACCAGTCATAAAGAACAAACAGAACGTGATCCGCGAGAATGCCAGCAGCTTCCTCGAGGAAGCAGCCGGTAGGACGTGGGCCACACAGCCACCTCGCAACCTGCATGTGAAAGAACAGAGGGTCAAAACCACGCAGTGATTTTCTAAATAAATGACCATGATAACGACTACTACTATGAGCTACACTGAAATCAATTATCAATTAACTTCCTTTCATTTCCAACATTAAACAGTGCAACAAATGGTTTTTAATTTATTCACAGAAAGATGTATTGCATGAATAACTTTGAAGCTTTACAGAAAATATTAAGTCTTTGGCAACTTTAGTTGACTTGTGCAGTTTAAAATAAGTAAATCACATAAGCTAATAGTTAAAAAGCTAAAGTCAACCATAGATAGAAAAGATTGTTTTCAGATGGTATCACCATCCGCAGAACATGCGGAGCACAACTGAGTTATTATTAGGACATGAAACTCAACTGCACAATCGCTACTAACATGCTTAATCAGCATGACGCTTGATGAGTCCAGCGGTGGCTCAGCATGTGCAAAGCAAACAGTCGTTACTGGGGAAGCCACCAACATATTACGTGTGTCCAAACACTGACTCACACGCAAATAAAGAGGCAAGCCCTAATTGTAGGTTCATGTTGATGGGGTGGAGATAAATGTGCACTAATAGTCTCCATGACAATACACTGAAAAGGGATGAACAGCGAACCCGTTTATTTTTAGCCTTGTCACATTTTTGAAAAAAGCACATCAGGTATTTGTTAAACTTACATTTCTTTAAATACACTTTCTGACATCTCTGATTGAGACTCTACTAACAGCACAGGTATATGCACAGCACATATATTGATTACTGGACCAGATGTTTAAAGTCATTCAATTCATTTTGTCTTCTGCCAGTTCGTCCTCATCTGAGAAATGATCTTCCAGCTTCTGATTGAATGAACACAGCTGATTCGACGGTTAGGGCAGGGATGGCTGTAAAACACCTAACGCACGGGTTTTAAAAATTAAAATAAAATATCTCTGCTGTTGTTTTTTCATTACGCCTCAGCTCATCCTCCTCAGTCGGACTTTACGTCTTGGTAACAGTCTGGGATCTGGATTCAAATGCACAACTTCGAGGCATAAAGGCGAAATCTGTTTACCTTTATTTTAGTAACAAAAATGGGGCCAGGGTCGTATGAAAACTATGGTTGTGTTGGCACAATCAAGAAGAATAACGGAACCAGACGAGTACAGGCACTGAAGGCCAATCATGAGAGATGAGCTGAGGAAGGAGCCACGTGATGGTTCAGACAGGAGCGTGCAGGGGCAGGATACCTGAACACTGCGTGATCTCTGTTTCAGTCTGTATTTAAGAATTAGACTCATCGCTCTCTGCTCTCTTTCTGTCCCGACCACCTGAGAAGCTCCACACACACATAGACTTCCATTAGGAATCACTTTTTCGAACCAGAAGCTAAATCACTAACGGAATTACTTTTTAAAACCCTGCTGCCAGTTTAACATATGATCAGGAAATCAGGTCCATTGTTTGGTTGAAGATAACTTATGCAAAAAAAAGTGATTTCAAATGATCTTGTGAAGACGTGCTGAGCTTTTGGTTGTGAAGCCTTGTTGCAGCCTCGCTGGCAGACCTGTGGATGCACGTAACGACCCACCAACACGAGCTCAGCAGCACGTGTACGACGCCTACCCTGGTTTCATAGCTACAAAACCTCATTAACTCAGAAATGTTCCTCCGTTGAGCAAAAATGAGGAAATTATTTGCACTAATAAAAGGAGGTCACCGTTTTGCAGGAAGGCGTTTTCACGTGATAGAGGCAGGCATCAATTATAACGTCTGCTGTAACTCACCGCTGTGACTCGTAATTAAAAGTGTCCTCGTTTAAAGACATTTCTCACATTACCAGGCCAGAAAAACGTTATTCCAGGCCAGTGAGCTGTTCAACACATCAGTTGGTCGCGCCTGTGGTTGACATGAATGGTCCTTTGCCCACTACACGGAGTGCAATAATAACTTGAATATGTTTCTCTGCTTTAGGTTTTTAAAGGTCTGGTCTAATGATTTGATTTTATTCACAGTGTTCTTACCTAGGTGGGCGTGTGGCTGCCTCTGCAGTGTCCCCGTGGGACATTTATTTTAATCTAAAAGACAATAATGTGAACTTGTGACTCAGCCAAGACATGTGCCTGCATGCACGGGTGTTTTCTGACAGTGACTCACCGATTAAAACAGCATCGGGCTTCGCTTAATCAACAGAAGAAGAAGAATTTTTGGATGTTTATTGTTGTAGTGCTGCGCCTGTTTTAATGAATTAACGCGACTCTTCTCTGATGTTGGTTAAGATTAGGAGGCAGAGCTGAAACATCTGTTTCCCTGGAGTGAAATTAAAATTAGAAGTCGGATTACTTTGGGCACACTGACCCCACTTTCCACTGTTTTCTACTTTCTGGCTCAGAAATGAGACATCAGCAGATTTTCTATGAGCAAAGTCAACAATGTTTAAGTGCTCTGAAAACTAAAGTCCAGCAGGACGTAGAAATGAATGAAGAAGACCCTACATCTCATCAGGAAGATCTGCGTGAACAATAAATCACTTGGAGTAGATGATGTTAATTGAAAAGTCTTCCTCATTGTTTTCTGGTTCCAGGAATAAACAAGGAAATCAGGTAAAATCAAAAGGCTTTTAGAAGCTGCACGACTTGACTTGTTAATTTAGGTCATGAAGTTTATCCACATGCGGACATTTTAGAAGCAGCAGAGGGAGTGTCAGATGTGAGGCCTTAATCGAGCACATGTTTCTTAGTCACATGTTCATCCGACTTTCAAACTGGGCGACTTACTTTATAAATAATGATACACAGACCACAATTATTTGGCACTCATTCATTCTAATTAAATTCTCTTTGTCTCTGCTGTTACCTGCTTTTAGGAACCTCCCGTGTGTGTGTGTGAATTAAAAATGCTTTCGACTTCAAATTTCCAGCTTTGCTGTGGTAAATGTTCGTTTATTTAAAAATCCAGATCGTTAAACATTTGTCTTTTGTTTCCATTTGATGTTTTTGTCATTTTAAGCCTAAAAACACAGTCGCGTCATTTCCCTCGGGACCAGGATGATGTGGAAGTGACGATCACATTCAGACCCACAGACAGTTTCCAGGCGCTAATGTGAGAAACACACAGACGAGGGAAGAACATGCAAACTCCACACATGAAGGGCCGCAGTGCTCACCTGTACCTGTGCTCTGATTACCATCAATGAACACTGAATTAAAATGGGTTTTCTTGCAATAAATGATTTTGTTTCTGTTTTAGCACAACTGTAAACTTTGGTGAATAAAAAATCCTAATATGAAGTGGAAGGATTTGACGGGTTTGGTTAAGAATGTATTCCCGTTCCCCTCAAACGTGACTGCTTCCTTAACTTGACATGTGCCTTGATTTAGAGATAATTACAGAGCTTTGCAGGCTGTTTGTCACTGAACAACGTTCACGTCCACCTTTTCACTGATACCAGTAAAACCAGTGGACATGTTCATTAGCTGTGCATGCTCCATCGGCCCATCGCTGCCTACCTGGCCCTGATTCCCCCTGCATGCACCAGCCCTGAGCTCGGCATCCTCTCTGCGCAGGTGCCTGTAACTCCCCTCACCTGTTCGCTCTCAGAAACCCACAGCACACAGAGGTCTGACCCCCCTCCGTGTGAAAAGTACCTTTGTTCTCTGATGAAAACAATATTTCACTTCACATACGTATGTCATTCGTTGTTTATTATGTTAAAGAGCATAATTGGCACCTGTTGCATGCGCTTGTCTAAAGATCCTGCTGTGATTAGATTCACAGAGGTGCGTGCCACAGGTTCAAACCTGTTTGTGTTGAGATGCTTGGCACTAATTTCAGGTCAGAGGTTGACACGCAGCAGCCCTGGACCCAAACACCTGAAGAAGGAAGAAAAGAAACATCTGGGCTTTTTAATAGCTTGTGCCCTCAGAAGAAAACTGATTCAATGTCTGCTCTTTCTACTATACTACTATACCATCTACTATTTCCAATAACCAGCAGACTGTGGCGTTAGAACCCAGCAGGGTTGTCCAGCTCCACAATTTCCCATCACTGCCTGTTATTAGTTTGAGAGGTCAATAAAATGTGCACAGTTGTGTTTATTGAGGAGGAAGTGACACTAATAATACTAATGTAGCTTAATTTATGAAGCTACCCATGGAGCCTATGATAGCTCCGTGGGTAGCGCAGTCATCTTCCAACCTAAGGTTTCGAATCTCCGTCTCCACAAAGCTACATGTCGTGGTGTCTTTGGACAAGACATCGATGTCCCGTAGTAGTGATGACACGGGTCCAGCAGCTGTCCAAACAACAACTTCCCCAAAAGATCAACAAAGTATTTATTATTATTATTATTTTACTTATTTAAGAGGAAATTAAGGTAGATTCATTAGAAATGATCAGTAGAGACTGAGAAAGAAAGAAAACCTTCTTTACTTACATAACACTACAGTCAGGGGAAAAATTGTTTGAACTGCATGAAACGTCTGACCTCTGACAGCCACCAAAGACAACCACTAAAGCACATTTTGCAAATAAAACAAAAAACAAATGCATTTTTAATTATTGATCTGTCTGTCACTGTTTAAATAAACCTGCTATTGAATCGTCTTTGCTAGTGCACAAACCTTGAAAATCAGCAGGGGTCAAATAACTTTTTTTCCTGACTGTATGTGTCATTTTAAACAGAAGCTATCAGTCAAACTTTCTCAGATTAAGAACAGGAGCGCTCTGCTGCAGGAAGCACATGTAACCACCTTCACTTCAGGACAAACTGGACCCTGTGAAGAACACCTGGTGACGTCTTCAGCTCCCGCTCCAGGTGCAGCGTCGTCAGCATGCAGCTCATTTAGGATGTGAAAATACAACAATAAGTGTTGAGTCTCATTATTAAGGACTTATATGAGTCCTTTATGAGTTTACTTTATGAGATTTCAATTTCTCAAACATAAATCATTTTCTGGAGCAGTTAACAAAACCAGTTTAGTTTTAGGCATTGAAATAAAACGTTGGGCATGAAGCGCCAGCTGCCAAACTGGTTTTACTTATGACCCTTTACAGGGGGATTCCACCTCTCACATATTATCACTTTGAGATGCCTGAAGAGTGGAAATGGTCCAGCGTGGCAAAAAGAAACTAAAGAGGACGTTCTAAAAACATTAATCAAATTTGCTTTGAAAACTTATTTTCACTAATAATTCAGTTTCTTACTATTGCAGCTGTGCATCTGCATATAACACATTAAATACATAAAATTATTAAATTAACAGGCAACATGGCTTCACCTAATAGCTTCACTACAATGATCCGTTTCTGCTGAAACTCACAGGAGCTCACATGGAAAATGATATTTGAACACATACTTTAGTTTAATATGAAACATGCACATGTAAATATGCAAAGAAATATGCTTTCTGAGCGACTCGCCAAAGCTTTGGCGTTATCACAGACATCAACCACAACGTGACCCGAAACATGCCTGTGAGGATAAATCTGAACTCCTGCACAGGAATGTCTGAAGCACAGCTGCTGGATGTTTGATCCTGAAGCAAAAAGACATTTGACCTCTAAGTGTTGAGCTACATCCAGTATCCAGAAAATAAAAATCATACAGTAAGTTAAACACATTTTATTATTATTGCGTGTCAGACACCAGCTGACTGAATGATTGCTCCCTCTTGTGGCAGATTTTGTTCAAATTAAACTCAGACATAAGTTTCACTGAGCTGATTGTTGGACGTGTGCTCAGAATAATAAATACGTCAAGATATTTATTATCATGAATGTTGAATGTTATTTTAATCTCAAATAAACAAACTGTAAATGGTTAAAAAGTCAGTTCGACATGTTGCCTGGATGGTGGTCAGATGTGTTTTACCGTGAAGAGCGGTGAGGACACATCGCCCCTCAGCTGTGAACAAGGTAACTGGTAATGTGTGGATGATAAGATATGAATCAATGATCCAGCACCACACACAAACACCTTCAGTTTGTTTGGTCCCAGATGAAAAATCTAGATTTTTCAATCGTTTTTTGTTCCTTCAACAACAGGTTATAGTTATTTAACAACACTGATGCTAAATATCTGTGAAGGTTCTCAGTCATCCAGGTTATCCATAAAATCAGTGTTATTTTAAAAAGGTTTTTGGATAAAACCTTTTTGAAATAACACTGACTATATAATTTAATATTACCACATATGTATTTTAAATTTTCTCTCATCCCTCATACAGTCTGGAGACTGTATAGTTTTTGCTGTGGTTATTGTGTATTTTCAGACTTTCCTGATGCCGCACGTGGAAAATTTGTCACACTCTGACAGTACAGGTAATAATCATGTTTAAAAAATAAACTTCTCACTGTGGAACTTTGTTTTACGCAACGTCTCCAAACAGCTGGAAGGAAAATGCACAAAAGTTTCCTTTACTTAGTATCGGCTGTACCCTTTAGATATGACTGTGTCAAACATTCAATCCAGACATCAGCTTGTGGAGAAAGTTCAGCGTCTGGCCCAGGAAAGAGCCCACTGGACGGAGGCTTCTTCAAGAATCAGCATAAAACATCCTGAAGACATGTTTCATAAAAATAAAGAGCGTGAAGGGAAATATTTCAATCTTTGGGAGTGAAGTTCACAACGATGCACAAATCAAGTTAGAAGAGCAAAATGAATATGGAAAAACCTTCTTTAGGATTGAAGAACACATATTTAGTGGACAAACTTCACAGACTGAATTTATTTTCAGTTTAGTCTGAAGGAAAAACCCATGTGCCGGTGGTGTCACGTTATTAAGTTCTGTATGCGCAGGGCGTGTTTGTGTTTTGCTTCACAGACTGGTGGAATTTAATGCCCTTTGAGATTTTCACAGAAACACTCTAGTAAATTGTTTGCTCACCTGTTTGCGATGCGCTGACTGACACTTGATTATCGGGGAACCTTTGGCTGAATAGCTGATGTGCAATGAGGATGAAAGAGTTACTGGAAATATTCAGTGTATTTTATTTGGCTTTCTTTAAGCAGTCAATAAATCATTTCAGCTCGTAGAATGTTTATTCTTCCTTCTGAACAACCGACATGTCAGTTACTTCCAGGATGAACAGTAGCAGTGACAAGGCTACAACAACATGTAGAGTGACAGTGACTGAAACTGGCCTGTATGATATGTGGATCATGAGTTTTTATGTTTTTCTAGAATGATTTTATTTGTTTAATTCCCGTCTTCGTGTGAGACCCTCTATCGACGAGCCGCAGCTCTGGATTGTCTCATGACTTCTGCTTTGTGAAAACTACAACTAATCCAAATAAAACAACCACACACTTTAAATATGTGTAATGTTCTCGTGGACTTGTCTGAACACACACACCTGTCATTTTTCATTTAATCTCAGTCCCTTGACAGCGTGGAGTGATGAAACATTGGCTAACAAGGAAATTACCTACTTTAAATAAAAGTTCATTCAACATCTGCACAGTTTCATATGAATAAATGTCATCCGCCCTCTTCCACTGTGAGGACAGACCCAAAACATTCACTGGTTAAATTTCTGTGAGTAATTGACTGAATCCTTATACATGCACGTTTGGGACAGTTACGTGTTACGCGATCAGCTCAACAAACAACCAGGCTGCTGCAGGGAGAGAGACCTGAACACTGTGACGGTGTAAACTGAGTTTGCCTTTGCTCATTACTGATGACAGGACCAGACGAGGACATGGCTCTATCATGACTAAATGTCACCTATCTGGACGGTTTCCAGCTGATGAGGGCAGGAAAACAAAGGAACTCAGATATATGCCATGGGAAACAGATCACAGGCCTGGAGGCATCTGACAGGTTATTTTCAGAGCTGCCTCTCACCTGGTGACACACTCCACTGAAACTGTCCCCAGATCCATCAGGTTATTTGTCCAGCTCACAGTTTCAGTTTTTAGGAAGCTGACAATCTTCTTCTCAAAAACATATGAGAAGAGCAGGAACACGTGAGGATGAACTTTCATCTGCCCCATGTATCAGCACTGTGACAGTGTGTCGATCTGTCCAGGCTGCACCGCCAATCTTATCCAGTAACAACGCTGAGACCGGTTCGTGTTTCTCTTTCAATGTGACTCAAATCAGTGTTTCTGTCTTTGCTGAAAACATCTGGACGTTTACATGAGTTAAATAAATTTTACTGCTCCTCTCACTGAAGTCTCCTGCTTCACTGTGACGTCAGACGAAGAAAACTATTGATTATTATAAATGATTAATTTATAATTTATTTTCTTACAAAGAAGCAACATTTCCTGCCGTGTTTTTAAAGACACACATTGGAAATGCTGTATATTTCGAACCACTGCTTGCAGACGTTTGATTTTATTCACCGTCCAGCACAGTATTTCTAGGAAGGAAAGTAAACTGCAGGACTGAGGTAAATGAAACATGCCAGTGTGGAGTGTCACGCTACCTTTGTTTTCATAAGTCATGAAACTCACACACATTGAGGAGAAGCACGACCGATTAATCATCGGGAACCAAAAACACCTACATACACACACCTTTTGGAGGTCAAGACCTAAAAATGTTATAATGATATAAGAAGAATGTTCTTTCACATGAGTCTTTGTATTAAGCTGAACATTCTGTGACCAACGCCTACATAACTATTCCACTAATTTATTCTTTAATTGTGTCTATTTCAGATTTATATCTATTAAATAACCATTTATTCTTGACAGCATGAGGCATGAGAGATGTTCAACTGTTAATTTAACTCTTTAATCAATTAATAATGGCTCAATGTTTTAGTGCTTCTGTGTCACACGCACACTTGTTTGTCTACTTCAGCCCTTTAATTGTTAGCTAACCACGTCCACTTTTCATTTTATAGTTACATAAAAACCTGTTTACTATCAGTATCATCATTGTAACTAGGCAAAACTATTTCCCTCCGGGACTAATACAGTGATTTGAATCTTGAATCTAATTATCTAAAATATATCATCAGTCTGAACTAGTGCTCCACCTTGTGGCCAAACCTGTTCATAGCAGATACATTGATTAACTGTCACAGCACAGTGATGTTAGGTTTTCACAGTTAGGAACAGGAAATCCAGTCTGGGAAAAACACATCTCTACTGTTGACTCCTCACTCAGACAGGTGAGTGTTTGTTTCTAATCTTCACAGTTTCCTGTCAAGATAAATAGTAAATAATCATTTAGCCTGTTACAGTGAAAAGAACATGCATGGTTCATGTGAACAAGAGGAAGGTGACATAAATTAAAGTAATTACCTACCATTACAGACCTGAAAGTGGAAATAGATAGAAGATAAACAACAACGTTACAGAACAGAACAAAGAGAATGTGCTTGTTTTACTCCACAATGTCCAACTAAAATCTAAAATAATATAAGACTATAACACACATTCAGTCTCAAAAAATAATTTGATTCCTCACCTCTGTCGTTCCTTCTCCAGAGGACGAATCCAGCAATGCAAACTACCAGAAGCATGAGTCCTGCAAAACCTCCAGTGACTAAACCAGTAGGAAACTCTGAGGGAGACACTGTACGAAACGCAAAACATTTCCACTAGTTAAGAGCTAGTAGCAACAGTAAGTGTTGAAGTCCATGTAGCACCTTCTATAATTCTGCCCCAGTAGGTAAGATTTTACCCTCCACACCTCAGTTGTGCCACTTTTGATTACATTCTTACCCCAGTTGGTCCTGATCGCGGTTTTTTCCAGTTTGGTGATGATGTCGTTCTTCAGACCAGGGAGCTGAAACACACAGTCGTACCTGCTCCAGTCTTCAGGTTTCACAAATGAAATGTCCAGATCAACACTCATCTGGAAGGTTCCATCATGGTT
>JAUMTR010000003.1:1710718-1724231 GCA_032270685.1 Microctenopoma stevenorrisi
AGGAGACTCATGAGGACGTGGACCATGGAGAGATCCTCCCCAACCATGATGGAACCTTCCAGATGAATGTTGATCTGAACATTTCATCAGTCAGAGCTGAAGACTGGAGCAGGTACGACTGTGTGTTTCAGCTCTCTGGTCTGAAGAACGACATCATCACCAAACTGGACGAAGGAGGGATCAGAACCAACTGGGGTAAGAATGGGGAAAGAAAAAACATTGTCCTGTTGTTTGAGTATCTTTGTGCACTGAAGTTACAGAGCTGAGCCTTTATTCATCAACACACAGATTCTGTGGGAGGAGATGTTCTGAACACTTCACGACACTGAACTAATTAGAACTTCAGATTCTGAGGTCTGAGAGAAGAGCTAGAAGAGATGAGGAAGGTGAAATCAGTTCGTTAGGACCTGAACCACCAAAGTGAGATAAGCTCCTCAGATTCCAGAGATGAGCACAGTCCTAGTCCCAGCTACGATGCTGAGCAAGACCCTCCAGCCTCCAGGCGTCTGGTAGAGAACCTGAGCTTGAAGGAAAAAGTCTTTAAAATAGGAGTTTTTTTTAATCAACCAGCTTTCATGCAGCTGAGTCAGAACCAGGAAAGTCCCGGTTCTGCTGCATAGAATAAATCTGACTGTGTTTAACTTTTAACCAGCTTTTATTTTTCTCAAACATCAAGATGTTTCCTGTTGTTCTTTCGGTTCTGATTTAACACTGTGAACTTTCTTCTGTGTTTCAGAGTCTGGAACAAACAGTAAGTTTTCCATTGTAAAAACACATTTTTCTTTTTAATATAAGTTATTTATAGCACAGTCCAGGTTCTCATGTGATCTCTGTTCGCTTCTGCTTTCAGGCACAGATTCTGTGCTCATGGTGAGTTCATCATTAGAATTAGAAATAATAATGACATAATGCACAATTCTCGTCATCCTGTTTAAAAATCCCATTTAAGAGTATTATTCTATCCTGACAGGACGTCTTAGAGAATTAGAAGAGGACTGAAGAGGAGACTGTTGACTGACTGTGGTCAGTTGATGAAGACAGTTCTTCAAGGTTTGGTTTATTACAACTAAACCTGCATCACAAATGTTGTTGTGAAAAAAATGTGATGCTTTTTAAATCTCATTTCTTTTACTTTAACCAGAAACACTGAACCGTGATGTCACAGTTTACTACTTTACAAATCTTTTTTGTATGTGTGGAACATTTTAATAACTAATCATAAAACATTTTACTCATATACAAAATGTTACCGTCCAGATTTATTTCTTCTCACCTGATTAATGCTTTGCATTTCGTGTGAAGTATCTGTGTCGTTCTCTTGTCCTATTTATGTCTTTGAAAGACAAATAAAGGTTTAGTTTAATTTTAGTTTTTTTGTTTGGGCTACTCTTTCAAAGAAGAAAATAATGTTTGATACAGCACTCAATGTTATGTCACTTAAAATCAAAGTATTTCATGTACATTTGGTTTGAGTTACATCAGGAACTCGGCTGCACTCATCAGTTAGAACCACCAGAGGGCGCGCGCACCCACAGTTACCCGCACTCGGTTTGTTTTTGCGGTTTGTTGCAGATATTCCGATAAGTAAAATACCACGAAGTCTTTATTACCACAAATCCTAGAGTTTGTAGCTCACAGTGGTTTTTGACCCTCCAGAAACTTAACCCAGATATAAGTGACGTTCTCGTCCAGGCTAAATTCCTATTGGCTGATTTGGAGGCTGACGTCGCCCCCCCCCCCTGGGTGCAGACTTCACCCAGGGGGGGGGGGGGCGATGACAGCGTGTTGTTGGGCGGAGAAACCCTGATGTTGTGGATTCAGCAGGTTCACACGAACCCGGCTCCATCAAGGATCCAGATGTTTCTGGTTCTTCTCCGAATCTGCGGAGCGACGGCAGGTGAGTCCAACAGGCCGAAGCAGGTTCAGGTGTATTTACATGCATAAAATACAACATCTATAAAAACCTGTTGTTTTACTGGAGCCGTTTTCTCTCCGTTGTTTGGTTGAATTCAGCAGAACGACTGAGACTGACGCGTCCAGATGGTTCTGGCTGAAAAGCTGAATCATTTGAATAAGTCCGCAAATATAGCAGTAAAATAGGGAACTGCCTAAAAAGCAAGAGAATCTCTGCACTGTGAACCTGAAGTTGTTCTGTTGTTGTCTTGTGCAAAAAGCTGCACACATGAAAACCAGCTGCTCAAAGTTTGAGCAACGACATAAATGCTAAATTCATAAATTCATTCATAAATGCTTCAAGAACTTTTTTCTAACTGTTACCTATAATAAACGCATTACGGTGTTGCTGCATCAATATCGTGTATAACACTGAATTAAAATCATTTCAAATGTAAGTTTGAGGGTAAAAATAACGTGAAGGCGGTTTATGCTGAAACCAGATAACTTCCTGTTCGTTGGTACGATTTCAATTAACACTTTCAACGCGAAATTACCATAATGCCCTGTTTGCTCTCACACGTTTCCTGACTGAAGAGGAGGATGGGTGAGTTTCTAAGCTGGTGTCACAGCAGAACACGAACAAACTCCACATAAGAAATCAGATTTAAATCCGAATGAGTCACAAAGCTGTGATTTGTAAAGAGGAGCCATCGATACATCCTGAAGAATAAATGTTTAGCAGAGGTATAAGTAGATTAAGCGTGTGCTGACCTCAGGTTTGTCCTATTTCTTTCTGACAGCGTTTCACTCCCTGAAGTATGTCTTCACCGGATCCTCTCAGATCCCAGACTTCCCAGAGTTCGTGTCCGTCGGGATGGTTGATGACGCTCAGATGATTTACTACGACAGTGACACCAGGAGGTCCGAACTCAAACAGGACTGGATGAAGAACGTCACCGCAGATCATCCTCAGTACCTGAGGGGGGAGACTGATTACTGCCTGCGTCTGCAGCAGGCCTTCAGAGCCAACATTAAAACGGCACAGCAGCGCTTCAACCACACTGGAGGTTTGTTCACTTCTTACAGAGAAGACTTCTGTTTTCCATTCGTTTAGTCACCGTCAGAGTGTCTCTGTCTCAGGGGTTCACATTGCTCAGAGGATCTACGGCTGCGACTGGGACGACGAGACCGACGAGGTCACCGGTTATGACCGGCACGGCTATGACGGAAAAGACTTCATATCATTTGACCTGCAGACAGACACGTGGATCGCTCCGACGCCGCAGGCCGTCATCACCAAGAACAGATGGGACAATGAAAAAGTTCACGTGATGCAGTGGAAGAACTACCTCACTCGGATTTGTCCTGAGTGGCTGAAGAAGTATGTGAACTATGGGAGGAGCTCGCTGCTGAGAACAGGTACAGTCACATCCCCTGATGTATGATGATGTTATTAGATCTATAACTGATTCAACAGCGCGACCTCCTGTTTATAGAACTTCCTGTCTTTGTGGTATTCACCCCCCCGCTGCCTTCCCTCCTCCATCCAGTCATTTACATTGATTCCACCTGTTTCCCACTCTGACACACTCACCTTTGCCAGATTGTCTGCCCTTGTTTCCAGGAGACTCTCCGGCCTTGATCACCTGCTTTGACTGGTCTTTGGACTCCATCTGCCCGAGCTGCCTTTGCTTTTTGCCCTTCGGCTCAGTAAGTGAAAATTCTGCCCTTCTGGTTTGGACCTGTCTTTTCTGACTTTGGAAAACTTTTGGTGTTGGATTCTCTGCTCCCCTTTTCTGACCCTGATCTCTCTGGCTTGTTCTTGGATTTCTACATTTCTAAAATGGTGGATTACAGTTGCTGTTTGTCTGTTTGGGCCTTAAGAAGAGGATTTTTGGACTCTGACTCAACCTGGCTTGTCTATTTGTGGACATGGTTAGAGCACAGAAGGACTTTGGTGCCACTGATTTTTATGTATCCTGGTCTGCGTAGTCACGTCTGTCTCCTGGATCCTGGTCGGGCACCATCTAGTCAACAGAAAGTATCCTGACTTCCAAACTTCTGGTCTGGGCACCTTGCATCTTATCAGCCTCATCAAGCCAGAGAAGAAGTTACTCATTTCACTGTAGTCTGGCCAGCATGGAGTAACACCAACAAGAGCTGCTGAAAGTCAATGTGACTCTGGAGGAGTGGGGCCACTGGTTGGAGGGAACTGAACATAGTCCAACCACAAAAACCTGGAGTACTTCACTCCACCGAGCACCTAAAGTCCCGTCACACCTGCTGGTTGCTGTTTTTCTCTCTGTCATACTGACCTCGATACAAGAACACCTAATCTGACAATTTCTTAGAAACGCAAGCCCAGGGACCAGAGGAAGCACCAGACATCACTTTACCTGCTACAGTCTGGCTCCATTGGGTAGAGACTGGACCCAGGAACTCACATCATGGGTGAAGAATATGGTCTAAGTCAAGCATTCCCACAGCTCTCTGCAATGTCGTCTTCCCTTCAACCTTTGTCTTAGTGTGCAGGTGGCATCAGGCCTGAAGAAGAGCCTGTCAAACCCTTTCATTCAAAGTTACAGCACAGCAACAACCACCCATCGTACCACGATGGTCAATGGATCTGTCTTCATCTAGAACCAGAAGCTGGATCTTTGCTTTGAGGTCCGTTCCCTGCAGAGGTAGTCTAATCAACGGTTCCCATCCTTCCTACCTGACTAAAACCTGCTTCACAGACCAGTCTAGTTGAATCTGTGTTGGCTCTTAAGCTTTGGCTCAGGCAGTGAAAACTCTGCCCTCTGGATTCTCTTGTCCTGGACTCTGGCTTGTTCTTGGATATGGATTAATGACTGTTTTATATTTCTATTTCTGTTTGGACCCTCCGGCTTAGAGCCTGGTAGCTCAGCGGGTTAAGCGTCAGACAGGGATGTAGGAGGTCGCAGGTTCGAATCCCGTCTGACTCCTAGTCCATTCTCTACCCTGAGCCAGACACACAGCGCTAGCTCCCTGTAAGTCGCTTTGGATAAAAGCGTCTGCCAAGCAAAGCAAAGTAAAGTAAAGTTTCTCTGCGTGGTGTTTGCATGTTCCCTCCATGCTTGTCCACAGACTGGTGACGTGTTCAACGTGTACCCAGCTTCTTGCTCGAGATTCCAGAACAGATTTTAGAGATTAGAGAATTGAATGTGTGAAAAATAACTGATTACATCTATGAAAGACAATTTCTCTGGAGTTAGTTAGTTTTTATTCACATAATTGGGTTGTCATGTTTTCTGAGACAAATAAAGTGTTTGGGAGAATAACATTTATATGTTTCTTGTATTTACATTTTGTATTTTGATTAACTTTTCTTTAAACCTGTGTTTTACTTCTCTCTGTAGTCCTCCCCTCAGTGTCTGTCCTCCAGACGTCTCCCTCCTCTCCCGTCAGCTGCCACGCTACAGGTTTCTACCCTGACAGAGCCACAATGTTCTGGAGGAAAGATGGAGAGGAGACTCATGAGGACGTGGACCATGGAGAGATCCTCCCCAACCATGATGGAACCTTCCAGATGAGTGTTGACCTGAAAGTCAACGAAGACTTGGAGAAGTATGAATGTGTGTTTCAGCTCTCTGGTGTCGAGGACGACATCATCACCAAACTGGACAAAGCTGAGATCAGAACCAATGAACAAAAGAGTGAAGTCTCAGGTGATTCACATTTAAGACAATTTTTGTTGTGTGAATCGGTCAAATGACTGACATTGTGTTATTAATGATGATAAACTGTGTTTGTTCCAGGTTCATCAGAGTTTCCTGTGGTTGGTGTCGGTGGAGCTGCCGTAGTCGTCCTCCCTCTGTCAGTCTGCATCATTGGATGCATCATCTGGAGAAGAAGATATCATGGTGAATAAAAATAATGTGCTGAATGTTTCATATTATTTTGAGTTATTTTCTAAATGGCTTTAATGTCTGGTTCTGTGCATAAAGTTATTATGTTATTTGTTAATAATTAAAAATTAGTAGTTTGACAAAGTTTTCCTTCTTTTTGTAGCTTGAGACATTTTCATCTCAGTCAGTAGAAGTTCAAGTGATGATTTAATGTGTAAACTTATTCCACCGAATTAAACAAACAACATTAAAGTGACGTTTCCCTTTTTATGTCAAGTAACGTAAGAGAGACTTTACTGAAATACATTTTTTATTCTGTTGGTTTTGTTAAACTTTTTGCTGCTTCTTATTTTGTACTGTTCACTTTCTGCTGCAACAACTGACATTTCTGTGAAGGTTCTCAGTCTTCCAGGTCATGGTTACTCCGATGTCCAATGTTCAGGCTCCTGTCTTCCTCAATGTGTACTGCACAGTCCAAGAAGGCCAGGCTGTTGCCCGTGACATCCTCTCGGGTGAATCTGATGTTCACCCGAGGAGGACAGGAGCCTCAACATCAGAGTGTACAGGAAACCTACGCACACAGATCAGTACTTGCTGTTTGACTCTCACCACCCTCGGGAACACCAACACATCAAGGAGCCACTTAGAACATGTGCATATCCAAACTGGGCCTTTTCGAAATCCAAAAGAAGATGGGATATGAGCACTGCATCAACTGACAGGGAGGAGAACAAACGTAAGAGTGAGAGAAGCGTAAGAGAAACCAAACAAGTCCAGTGGCTTTAGATAAAACCTTTCTGAGATAACTGAAGTTTCCCACGTGTGGGACTAATAAAGGATTTTCCTCTCTCTTAGCTTAACTGACACGTTTAAGAAAGGCTAACATCTCAAATTCATTCAGGCTGTTTACATTTCTCTATAGATGCGATGAGATGCGATAAAATCAGAAACGTAGCAGCAAATGGAAACAAAGATGTGGAGAAGATAGATATGGAAAATGTGAACCAGGGGGGGCATATAGCGTTGTTTTTCGAGGATGCGAGGTCAGTGAGAGAGAAGCCCAGGTGCAGAAAGTGAAAACCTCCCCTGAGAAAACACATGTTGAGGCAACTTAAAGAAGCCTATAAATATAAATGTGGCCGTTCAGCTGGAGAAACCTAAACAAATCATTATCGAAGGCAGTGAAGCGAAACCGTTGGTGATGCAGCAAAATAAACAGTCGCACTGATTGAAGGCACAAAACATTTTTTGTTGTTTAGTGAGATTTAATCATAATTTCATCACATATTATCATATCCAGCTGTGTTGTCCAGTTGTTTCTGCAGAGCCTTGATCAACTAAACATATGTATCTCCATCTAGTGGTGGAAATTATGTGTGAATAAATAAATTGGTATATAAATATCTAGTACGAGTAGATAACCATCAGAGGGCTTAAAGTCTTCTATAGAAGTTTAAAAGTGTGCTTATGGCAGTATTTGACCCTTCTCCCAGGAGAGCATTTTTGAGGTCAGGCACTGATGTTGGTGTTGTGTTGATGTTATTATCATGTTTTTGTTTTTTGTTCTTATATATTTGTTGTTTTTGTGTTTGTATTCCGTTGGTGCTTGTAATTTCATCAACAGCAGTGTAAGAGTTGCCTTGTGTGCGCTTAAGCATCAGTCATATGTAGCTGCAGCAGGTAGAGACTTGTCTTGGATTGCATGTGCATGAGTTCTGGGTTTGAGGCCAGTTTAAGCCTCCTATGTTTTTTTTTTAAATTGACTAGTCCTGTGTGGCAACATTTATTATAACTGTATAGTTCTTCTCCAACAAGGCCGACACATTGATGTTGCTAATTTAACTTGAGAACTCACACTAGGGAACTCAAGACAGGCTCAGAACTGTTATGTCAGTGTTGTACACTCACAGCTGTGAGAGGTGGTGAGGGTCTGGGGTTGAAAGGAGACAGGAGAGAGGTTAGGCTAGTGGGAGGGGGGGGCTCCTCTTCGTGTGCACAATGAAAAAACTGCGGACCGAGCCAGGTCCAAAATCCAGTAGCCAGATCCTTTAACCAGAGCAGGAGTCACAGTTCCAGATAAGCAAAAACCCAGAGCAGGCAGGGGGCAGGCAGAGCAGAGAAACCAGAAGACTAGTGATGGGTCGAGCAACACTGGTGCATGTATCGAGCTCACAGAGGGAGACCCCGTATCGATGCGTGTAAAGCTTGAAGAAGTAGTCACGTCACCGATACAGTCGCTGTATCCCTCTCAGTGAAAAAGTGTTTAAAGGGAGGAGCGTCCCCACCTGTCAACTTCTCTGCCAAAGAACAAAACTGGAACATTCATATATTCTAGGGTCCCTTGAAATACTGTGGAAACCACATATCTACACCTCTTCCTTCTTTCCTTGCAGTTATTTGGCACTCCAGCTTTATCTGTCCCATGTGAGCGTCTTTTCTCCAAAGCTGGAGAAACTGCATCTAAAGAGCGTAATCGCTTCAAAGGGAAAACTTTGGAGAAACTAATTTTCTTGAAAAAAAAGTGTTTACAAAAAAGTCCATGAGCAACACCTTTAGTTTTACTGTTTAACAAATTGACACCCACATTATTTTCTTATTTTTAAAATTTGGATCCATGTATAACATACTGTAGAAAATGGAATACAATTACCTAAATTAAAAAAAAAAAGAAACAGAAGCGTGTCGGATATCCAGGATCAAGGCTGGAGAGTAGACCAACGGTCTAACAATCTGGCAGAGGTGGAGTCAAAGTGGCCGCTTAAGTGAGCTGAGGGAGAACACAGGTGAACACAATCAGAGGTAATGAGTGGTGAAGCGAGCTGTGCTGAGGATGGTCAGGGGAAGTTACCAAAATAAGAGCGCAAGAAAGGAAATGGAGCCGGGATCCTGACCTCTGTGGAAAGTACTGAGCTGCACAAACACAAATTTATTTCAGACATGTACAAGCTTTTTAACCATGAGAATACACATCTGTTTTATGTCGTTTTAAAGTGACTGAATCATAATTTAAAAAACTGCTCTGGTTCTGCATAAAAATATGGCAACCAGAGTAAAAATAGTAAATAGGTTATTCATTTTAAGTTAGTTTGCTAATAGTTAGGTTTGTACCTAACTAATAGATATAAACTAATCAATGAGTTCATTAAGAATGACAGATTCATTATTTTACTGTGTTCCAGCCTCGTCATAAATGTATTAAATTATACTAATTTTGAATCTACTCAGGAACTAATCGTTAACTGCAGATTACAATTAATAAAGTCTCAGTCTATTATTTAATTTGTCATTTTTTTGTATTTTATTTAGAGTTACAGACGGACTGCCTATTAACAATTTAAAAAGTGTCACCTGTTTTTTCATCCATCGTTAACATCAGTCTTTGATGTTTGTCTCTCTCTGTCTCAGGTGTCCACATTTTACATGGCTGTGAATGGGATGAAGACACTGGAGAGGTTTTTGGTTATTTACATTATAATTATGACAGAGAAGACTTCATATGTTTTGACCTGAAGACTTTGAAGTGGATCGCTCTGATGATGAGCGCATGGATCTGTTGCTGATGTTCATGGCCCAGTCACAGGTGGGAGACACACACCTCCATCACAGCAGTGGTTGAGTCAGTGCTAGTGATGGGAGCGTGTGTCGAGTAATCGATTATATTTTTGGTGAAAAAAATGGCTTCAATGACGTATGTGATGACGTATGAAGCCTCGTTTGTGCGACGTACCACGTGAGTGGTTCGCGGTTTGGCATCAGAGTTTATAGGGTAATGAAATGACACATAAATATTAAGTGGATTTATTCAGTTCAGTTTAGAAACTACACACTTAAAACTAATGTCATCATAGCTTGACACACAAAGACAATACTTAGTGGAGGCTTCAAAGCTTCATCACTACTCAATGCACTTTACAGGTGAAGGTTCAGGATAGAAAACCCAACAGCCCCATTTGAGGATCACTAGGTGATCTCCCTTTGCACTTGTTCAGGATGGGTGGCCTCAACCGGTTGTGGTGGGTGGAACTACTGAGGACCAGAAAATATGCCACTTTTTTCTAATAATTGTCCCTAACACTTTATTCCAGTCTAACCAAATTGCTGGAGAGGCCATTTAAGCTGCAGCTGTGAGTAGATAAATCTACTGTGAATATGATTTCAACTTCTGATTTGGTTGTGAATCGAGTCTGTATCAGAGGAGTGGAGCCGTGTGATTCAGCTACTACTTGATACTGTTGTTAAACTGAAAAAGGTAGTTGATCAGAGGAGGTTGGTTCCATGGTAAGACTCACAAATCTGTAGTTTAAAGCAGACATCATAAAAGCTGGAAAGGAGGTGGCGCTCCACAAGTTCATATGTACCACAGGCCTTTAACTCAAAAAGGGTGTTAGGTATCCTCAACCTCGCTTCGTCTGCTCCTTCTTGTTGCGTTGATCTCTGTTACCTGCTGTTCTTTTTTCTCTCCTCTGTCCACTCAAACCAACCGGTGTCAGTCCTTTCTCTCTGCAGGTCCTGGGTTGGTGTATCATCATTACTGCAGCAGTCTTAGGCCTTCTGGGCATGTGTTAAAACTGTCGCTCCAAAGTCAGCTACCTGCAGCTCACATTCTGGAAGCGCTACATGGAGAAAGAGACGGACCGCTTTGATGCTTTTAGTGTGGACTATGCCAACAAGTTGGCCGAGAGAAATCTGCAGAGCTTCTTTGAGAACAAGGACCCTGCTCCGTTTCCCTTCCCTAATCACAAGGCGTGGGAGGAGGTCTCTACACTCTACACCTTTTCCAGGAGTGAGCAGCATTACAGCGCACTGCAGCAGTATGTGGAGAGAGCAGACAGGGACTTCTCACCAGAGGAAAGACCTGTTTCGGACATAGAAAATGGAATAGAAAAGAGGAAGGAGGATGTAGCTCAGTTGCTGTTGGATGGTGAATAAAAACAGAACTACACTAACCACATTAATAGATAACTAGAAAGTTTAGTTTAGAAGTTTAGACCGATCTCTCCAGCCAGAAAACAGGATTTACTTGTTTTTATATACGTTATGTGTGTCTTTCCTGTGAGCTCATCCCGTGTGGTTTTTAATGATATACGTTGCCATGGTACCTCAACATGCCACGTAACAACAACTGTGTACATGTCATGACCAAGACTGTCGTCCTGTAAACTCAATCTTTGTGGTTTTTGTGAATTTATGTTGCTATAACTTTATTTTAAAAAGGTATACAGATACAAGACAAAAACAGGTTATGGACAGAACACAGCAGGACAAAGCACAGATTGAGAAGAACTAATCAAAGTCACTCAGGCCGTTTCTACAGCGAATAACCCAATCAGGGCAACTCTGCACGTGGGGTAGAGACCGTTGGAAGAGTTGGAACTGATAGTTTAAAAATTATTTTTCACAAATGCACACACTAAGTAAAAAGGTTCAGGAGGAACCTGGGTGGGTTTGGAATTGTACAATGGACAGGACGGGAGAGGAACCTGCAGTCGTCTTCCTCCTTATCCAGCTTGGTCAGGCAGGCTGATTTACTAGACACACATGGCACGCTCAACATCTGCGCTTTCACTGCTAATGAGTAGCTTCATATATCCTGAAGGCTTCACAGATCACCATCTGGTGAGCATTGAGCTCTGTTTCCCTTTCACCACAAGTCCTATTGGCACGTCAACAACAAACTCTTACATGACAATGAATTCACGCACAGATTTAAGTTGCTTTGGGAATCCTGAAGGACAAAAAGAATGGTTTTCCTCTCTCGGGCGGTGGTGGGAGGTAGGCAAAGCTCAAATCAGGGTCTTCTGTCAGCGGTATACAGCATTTTCTTCCACCAAGATTAGGATAGCTGTAACCACCTTAGAACGGGAAATACAGGCTGCAGAGAACTTGCTGGCCACTCAGACCAGCTCAGACTCATGGGCCTTGCTGCAACGCCAGAGATCTGAGTTGGGGGCTGCAGGAGAGGGTGAAGTGGGTGATTGTAGGATCCTGCTTTGTTGGCTTAAATAGCATGAATGCTCCCAGCTGCTTCTGCTTTAATCTGGAGAGGTCTGTGGCACAGGGGAAGAGAATGGCATGTCTTCAGTTTCCGGATGGTCGTATAACCACAGACAGCCCAGAGATGAGGAAGCACACTGTGGACCTGTATGGTGCGCTCTTTGCCCAGGAGCAGTGTGATGGCAGCAGCGCTGCGTAGCTGCGTGAGGGGCGGCCAAGGCTACAGGACAACAAGTGGGCTGCGCTGGACCCGGATCTCATACTGGATGACATCCAGGCGTTCACCGGGACTCGACGGACTCTCTGCGGACTTCTTTAAACCCTTTTGGAGCATTCTTGGCCCTGATAGACTAATAAAATACGATCCATTGCAGAAGCATTTAACAGCATTTAAAACAATATTTAATTAACAGATCACATAAAATATTTATTTGTGTGTATCTGCATGTGTCCCTTTCTCCTGTTAATACAAATGATTTATATGTTTATGTTTGTGGAGGTTCTGAGTCATACAGGTCGTGGTGTTTGATTAAGTGTCTTGAATGAGTTTGGTTATTAATAATAATCCGGTTAATGTTTTAGATACTTTAAGATCTCTTATGTGATGTAACATATGTAAATAAAACAGTTACATCTTTTTTGTGTTGCCTATGTTCTGTAACTTTACAGCTGAATCGACATATTTGTCATTTTTGGATTTTGCAGATAAGAATTTGTTGTTCAACAGGTTGTTCAGAGTTTTATCCTACAGCAAGATGTTCTGTGACAGAAAAAGACCACAGTGTGCATACTGTCATTCAGGATCATGCGGTTAAGCTGATCGTACGGCCCCTGTGGCCCCTACTAGTTTAGTCTCAAAAGATTTAGAATGAAACGTAGTTGACATATCTCTCTGATTACGTTTCCCCTGTAATGTTGACAGACACATATATAAACCATTGGGAAGTGTCTCTGATATAACTGCAGAAACAGCTGCACCAGATAATTAACTTTGATTTGCTACTGATACATACATTGACTTTGACATTGACTAAGTTTCTGCACCCGTATGATCATAGAGAGAGAATTATTTAACCTTTTAGTATTTTCTAGAATCTATTGCCTGTTTCAACTAGATCTTTTTCTTAATTGTTTTTTATTTCAATGTTAAAAACCTATTGTGATTCACTGCCACAGATGATCAAAGGGTTTTAATTCCTTAACGGGCTCCTAAAATGATCCTGCATAGGGCCCCCAAAGACCTAGACACGGACATGCAGCTACTTGTTAAATTTCCAGCAGTGTAAGAGTTACAGTGAAGTAAAATAGGTCAACTTTATGCGGAAGAATTACTTCCTGACGTGAGGGCTCAGCCAGACAGTCCACCTTCCCTTTCTAAGATAGTGTGAACAAGTTTGTTCTTCTTCATCAAATCAAGATGGAAAACACATTTCTGCTGCTTGTTTTCTGTCACGTTTCACTATCAGGTAAGATCACATTAAAACTTTGTGTTTAACTTTATTCTAATCTCTGCGTTTGTGTCACTTCACTTCCAACTATTTCAGTTTCGTTTTCAGAAGGAAAATCCGCTATTTTTAAATTCTCTCACGTGTTCCCTCTAAACCTTTCCCTCGCCCTCAGATTATGATTGTGCACTTGACAAATAAAATCTGAATCTGCTCTGCTCCTCTTCTAAACTGATCTCAGAACTGGTTCTAGCAGATTCTGCTGCTCTGATGTTTGTGCATTTATACTGAGTTTCTACCTTTTTATGC
>JAUMTR010000003.1:1724331-1738597 GCA_032270685.1 Microctenopoma stevenorrisi
TGTTCTGTGTAAATCCTTTTCCCTCCAGACCAGGTGGTGTTCATATGTAGAATGAAAGCAACGAACCTGTTTGCACAGTTTGTTATTGTTGTTATTCTTTTGTGTGCTTACGTGCTGTATATTGTGTTTTTGTCCATTTTTCTAAAACTATGTTTGACTCTTTAACTCCATCATTTCTTTAAATGGATCAGGTTCTTGTATATTATTATGTCTCGATTCGATTCAGTGTTTAATGTTCTTTAGTAATACTGTGATTTTAATGAACCAGACGATGTGAGAGTGTGGACACGTACGTGATGTGAGAGAAAGTCATTACAAGCTGGTTTACGCAGTGCAGTCAATCAGTTGTTATTGAATCCTGTTGTCTACTGTCTACTGTATATTACACCTTTTTTATATGAATATTAAAGACTCATCTATGTTTTGATCCTAACTTTAAATAAAGGTTACAGCTTTTTTGTATCTCAGCTGCACACTTCACCTCAGGGGACAACTTTCCTTCTTTCTCCACCGTTTATTAATCTGCACCCATGAAACAAATACTATATCATGTCGTATGTTTTTTTGCTAATTATTTGTATGTGTGAGCAGCATTCATGGCCAGTGAAGCCACTTCTGGTTTTTACTGGGTGTTGTGTCCTCGGCTACTTTACTCAGTGTGTCTCCCTCTGTTACCACTAGAGGGCGACACTTTCCTGAAATGAATCTCAGAGACACCACAGAGAAACAAGCTGCCTCCTTACGTCATAAAACAATATTTAAACAACATTGTTCCGTTCTTACAAACACATATATGTCAGTTAATCAGACTTATGATGATGTAAATGTTTCACCAGCTCTGGATCACAACAACACACCATCACTGTACTTTAATCAGTGTTTTTTACTTAACTGTAACTCAGTCAGTTTTTAATTCTGTGGTTTTTGTTGTGTATATTTCATGTTTACTGGTGAATCATTATTAACACATATAACACATGTATGAATACTCAATAATCTATTTATACATCACGATTACCAAATCAGAAGTTTGCCTTTGTGAACTTCTGAATTCTCTGTCCAGCAACAGCATCCTCAGGTCAGATGAAGAAAACCACAAACGCAGGCAGAAGGCCGTTCAGCTGAGGAGAAAACTTTTAAAACTTTTATGTTATTCCTAAAGGAAATCATTTCTGTAACTGATCCACGGTACGTGGAGCTGCAGTGTGTTTAACCTCCTTAAAAACTAATCTGACATAGATCTACACAGGTTTCCAGATGAGTCTCCGCCGCTGTGTCTCAGCAGTTTCTTCCATCTTTTTCTGAATCACCGAGTGTCTCACTCATGGACACACCTGGTGTGGGGGGGGTTTGATCCTGCCACCTTCTTGTCCCACCAGGCATTTAAACCCTAACACAGAGATTTAGCTCTAGATTAAGTTGATTTATTTAGTGTAGTATGGTTTTATTTTGCAGTGAACTAAATAATATTGCATTTTCTAACATCTTAAGGATGGTTAAACTATAAATAATTACTCTTTGATAACAATCCTGATTATTAAAGCTGATTTCCATGTATCGGCCTGGTTGTAACTTTAAAGATCAGGTTTGTGTTTTAGCTTTTAGTAATTTATTATTTAGCATTTCTGACTTTAACTCACTCACAGAAGCTCTAAACTAAAGTTCAGTCCAAACTATTTTCTCATGTTGTACTAGGGTCCGCACAGAGGAGCCAGATGTCAGACACACTCCCAGACAGACGGACAGAAACCCGAATCAATCAATATCCTTGTCATTGAGTAAAGTCTACTTCAAGTTCACACGTTCTCTGGGGCGTCTGCAGCCGGTTGCTCATTTTGTCCGGGCGACTCCGCTGACCCCGGAGCCACTGCCGCCGATTGTTCTGATGCAAATCAGGAGGGGGAACCAATTCATCGTCGCACAATTCGATTAGACATCTGCATATTGAGCATCTGCACCCCCAGAAAACCTGCCAATACCCGCTCTTCCTCCTCCCCTACTTTCTCTGGCCCCTCCACAGGGGGGCAGAGCCCCGTGACCCCGGGGGAAGCCTGTGTCCCTGCTCGCCAACCACCTCCCCCCGTCTCCCTCTCTTGTCCCCTCCTGACCCTGTCAGACCCGGCTACAATACCTGACCCCACCCCAGAGACGGGATGAGTGGAGTTCAAGGTAAATGTCCCGTTCTCCCTTTCTCCTGGTCCGTCTGCAGGCAGCGCGGCCCGGCTCTGGCCCACTAATCACATGCACCGCTCTTTTTTTCAAACGTTCTCACACAAACACGGCTTCTTAGAACCACGACTTTGCCTTAAAACGTGTCCTTTCCTTTCTCTGCAGCTTTTCATTGTTGTCAACTCTGACCACATTCAGACGTCCCTGCCGCTCGGGCGACTTCCCTCCTTTTCCGTCGCTCCCACTGATCCACCAGTTTCTCCTTCAGGACTTGGAACGTGTTTCTGACCATTTCCTTCTGGTTTTTGTCTGACAGAGTAGATATGCATTGATAACATCCACACACAGTATTGGAAATGATCCATATTCAAACTATTAATCCGTGTTTTTGTGATGTTCTTGATACACGTGCGGCTGATAAACACACGTCTGAATACTGAGATGAGGTAATTAGATGGGGTTTTGTTTAAATCTTACGCAATCTACCTGGGAAGACCGAGGTTTTTCAGGTGCATCACACATCTCCCAGCAACCACAGCTGTCTTTGTTGCTCCAGGAGAGAACTTGTTCTCTGGCTCTTTGTCCAACAATCGGGCTCCAGAGAAAGAGACGGCGTGAGAGGGTTTATTATCACTCAAGTGTGGGTCAGAGGAGGTGGTTCAAAATAGAAATGTGAATAAATATGTTACCAGTAAGTGTTACTGGTTTAAAGCAGCAGTTCGTCATTTGTTGTCGTACAAAAATGTATGATGGACAAATATCTGACAAAAGATATGTCTGTTTACTTCCAGAGTTTAAAGGTTGTTGATTCACATCAGCTGCTGCTTGTGTGTTTCACAGCCCGTGGAGACAACCACACAGCTGTTTGACTCAGAGCTGAGCGATGACGTATGAACGTCTCTGAAACAGGTGGAGCTGGCCTGTTAATGAGTTTGTTTTCTACTTCCAACTGAACATATCTGCGAGGGAGAAGCAGAACTGTGGTGCTGTTTGACCCACTAACCGGCTGTAGACCACACTGAACCAGGCTTCATGGGCCGACGTTTTATCTGAAGGACATTTAACATGATCATATTTGATCATTAAGATGCTGATAGTGGTTTCTTTCACTATCTTTAATAAACAGGATCGAGCAGAAACCACCAAAGCTGCTGCGTAATCTCTGACTGTCAGACCTGAAGCAGCACCGTGTGTGAGATTTAATTCTCAGTGAGTGATAACAATGTGAATCTGACAGCAACTGTGACCAGTGAACTCTCTCTCTCAGTGTTTGAGTTCAACAACAAGCAAAGACCTTTGTGCTTCAAGACTGTGTCATTAACTCCTTTACCCTCTCTTCTACCTCTGTCACACCTCTTCTTCTACTAAAATGTCTTTCGCACCAACCAGAGAAAGTTTCTCCACAGTTAACTTAAAGAGCTCAGCAGCGTTCAGGAGTGTTTCAGTCGCTTCTTGTCGCTTTGAACCTCGTCTCTCTGATTCTTGGCAGGAAGTGAGTCTCAGCAGTTCTTAGTCGTAAAACTGCGTTTGGTCACTCTCCCAGAGTGCACTGGGAGGGGAGAGGACAGAGCATGTCTGTGTCGTCTCGCCGTGGCACGGGATGTGAGGAGATCGCAGAGAATGTCAATAATGACGAGCTGCTGCCTGAATCCCACCTGAATGTCAAGTCCAGAAGCAGCAGGAGCCTGATTACGGTTCAGATGTAACTGAACTCTGCTGAAAACCCTCTGTAAAGGTTTGTTTACTCCGTGTGAAACTAAAACATGAAGTAGTTCGTTTCTAATTTTAAGGTTTCATCCAGTTGGAGAAGGGAAAGTGAATTTGACTCCATCAAGGTGAACTTGAACTAGAGTTATTCTGCACACAGGAGGAGGCTCTGCTATAGGTTAAAGTGCTGAATTCACTTTATTAATCAACTGTTGAGGACACACAGCTACATATGAAACGCTCAATACTTTTACATGTAGAGGGTATGAACACCGAACCCTGACATGAGGAAAGTGTCTTCTGCTGCTTTTTATGTGTCTAGTTAGTCTGGAATAAATTGATGGCTAAGAGCTGCAGACATAGCAAGAGCTGCACAGGTAGTATACCTGTAGTACAGGACACTGATAAGAAGTTTTCTCTTCTCAGTAATAATAACACTGTGTGTGAATCATATCCTTCCTCGCCTTAAGTGTGATTTCTGAAGTACGATTTACAGGGAACCCCCTGTCAGGATGAAGTCCTCACTGGGAAAGACATCAGACAATATTATCATCGATTCACGCGCGGGGGGGGGGGGGTCTTTCCCACCTCCTGATCCATCTGAAACGTTGATTGAGTTGTCAGAATCGCTGCCCGTTGGTTTTATCTGCAGCTCGGGGCTCAGCGTTCTCCCATCGGGTATATTTGTAGCTACAACACAATGTTTAAAAGCCTTTGTCCCTCATCCTATTGCTGCGAGCTGCGTCTCAGGGCTCGTGGACAAAAGGTGTCAAACGGAGTTGGACTTGGGCTGCCACGTCCTGCAGAGGCTGCTCCTAATCCTATTACCGGGCTGTGGAGGAGTATGGATCCCAGAAACTATTAAAGTGTGAAGAGGCCCCGTGTGTTTACTCTGCGTACGTGTGCATGTCTGCGTGTGTGTAATTGCATTGTAAGCGCCGTCTTATCCACGTTGTCATAATGTGTTATCCACTGATGCGGCTCGAGGTTTCCCGTCTTGTCCGGTTCGCTACGGAGCAGGTGGACGTTTCAATCTGTTCACTTCACTGCTGATTTTCAGGTTTGAACTGTTTGATCGATCTGTGCTGAAGCTTCAGTCTGCTGCAGTGTGGACAGTCATTCTTCTATCTTCCAGAAACCGGCTCTTGGCATCATCGTCATCATCATCATCATTTGTTACTGCCCTTTTATTTGTGAGATTGTCTAAATTCCCTGAAGCTTTGGAGAGGCGTAAACCTGATCAATGATCTAAAGGAGAAAGTGAAAGGTCTGTACGTGCACGCGTACATGAAGGATCTATATTGTTCTACACCTATAATGTTCTTTATCTATAATGTTCTGCACTAGTTTCATTTTACTGTTTAATTGATGTCTTAAATTCACAGAATCAGTAAAGACTCTAAACCAGCTCAATCACTGAATATATATAAATGTGACTGAGTGAATTCAGTTGTAGACTGACTAACTAAGTTTTGACTTATTTCTTATGTTTATAGTTGACTTATTTACCATTTTCTTCTGCTGCTGAACCCAGACGTTACCTTCAGCTGTTTGGAACAGTTAATATTATGCTGCTGAACTAAGAGAAACAGCTTCAGTGATATTTTTGTGATTTGGTAAATTTTCAAACTTGCTGTTGTTGCTTCTGTCGACATGTTTAAAGCAGCTGATGAACAATCATCTGTTTAAATGAGCTCACTCTCTTTAAATGCTGTTTTTATTTTATGCTTTGTACGGTGACCTCGGCTTTAGAAAACAAACAGAATGTATTATTTTAACTTACAGGTTTTCAGATAAAGATATAAGATGTGAGAAAATGTGTTTTTCCTTGTTATTGACCCCCCTCCCCCCTCGTTTTGTCTGTGAGCAGTTTTCAGCTCAAAATGACTGGAGTGAAATGTCGTCCAATGGCTTTTTGTTTTCTCTGGGTACGACTTAAGTGCAGGCCGTGGCCACACACACACACACACACTCTCTTCGCCTCCTCTCTATGGCTGCATTAGCGTGTACATTGACCAGTCAATCGCCTGCCGAATGCAGAGCACGATTACACACTAGTAGGTTTAATGCCTAATGTGGGGGGAGCCCCCTAAAGCCCCCCTTCTTCTTCTCACTTCTACAACCCCCTCTGTTTTTCATCTCACCGGACCAGTTCAATGTTAATGTCCAGCGGTGTCCACTCTTCGAACGTCTCCCTCCTGAGGGAAAAAAAAGAAACCCTGAGAAGAAAAGGAGCGAAACGCAGAAAGGAAACCAAACCTTCCCTCCTTCTTTTCTCACCCTCGCCTCCTCTTGTGTGCTGTCCAGCTGGCTGTGACCCCCGACCCCCTGACCCTCACTCCTGACCTCTGGACCCGTTCCCACGCCACGCCTTTTTGTGTCCACCTTGCCATGGCAACACCTTGGTCGCTGCTGCTGCCACGGTAACAGATGGACAGAGGCCTGGAAATAACTTCATTCAGCTCCGCGCGGAGGGGTGAGGAGCATGGACAATCTGCCATAACCCCCTCCCCTGTCCCACCCTCATACTTGGACACACACACACAGCTTTGACACCGCCTGGATCCATCCCTCAGCAGGGCCTCCAGATATCGGGGCCTGATTGAGTCATTAACGTGGAGATCTCAGACTCACACTGGCGTGAACACAGGACGTACATGGAGATGAGAGTAAGTTGATGTTGTTGGCGCAGAAAGGCACATTTAAAAAAAAAAAGCCCCCAAAGTGACCCACACATCCCGCTTCACACCGCTGGTATTTATAGCTCGCGGCGTAGGAGCTCCAACTTCATCGCTGTGCTGTAATTATCTCTGGACTTCTTTTATTAGCCCCATTGTTTTCTCACATCCTGTGATGAGAAGAGGCGCCGTGGAGGAGGGGGGGGGGGGGTAGTTGTAAAGACACAGAGCTGAGCAGCGGGGGATCTGTTTGCTAACTCGGAGACAAATGACAAACTGAATAGCATCACTGAGGAGTTCAATAAGGTGCAGCAGGAAAATGAACTGCAACAGTTTTGGCGCTAATCAGTAACTAACCTCTAAACAAGGTTGTGTGTGTTTTGTACTCCTCCTCCTCCTCCTCCTCTTCTTCTTTGGGGGAAACACCTCTCGCACATAGATGAGAGGAGAATGGTGCGATTACTGCTGCTGAATGGGGCTCTGCACGGCGCGCTGTCCAAACACACTCGCCTTTGTGAAGGCAGCTCTGATCCTCGGGGTCCCATCTCGCGCCCTGCGGAGGGCAAACAAACAAGTAAACAAACAAAATGGCGACTGCTGACACAGAGGTCTCTCGCGCCGTGTCGTGGTCGTCGGGATGTTCCTCAACACTTTCTGGTGTAGTTTGGTCTCATCTGGGATTACTTCAAACAAGTTGGAGTAACGACTGGGCAGCAGGTGTGTGTGTGTGTGTGTGTGGGGGGGGGTCACTACAGGGAACTGCCAAAAAACTGAACTCACACAAGCGAAGCCACTTTATTCAATTTTTGGGATTGTGCATCCCACTATCTTTCCCTCTACTTTCACTCCCCCCTCCCTCCCCCCTGCATCCAACACCCCCTCATCCTACCATACCCTCCCCCCTCTCTCCCCTCTGCCTCTCACCCAGTTCATTGTACCAAAGGAGATTTTCTCCATTGAGACCCAGTCTCTTAGGTAACCCCAGCGCTGCATGAAATGAGGAGAGGGCGAGAGCAAGAGACAAGGAATGAGAGAGAGAGAGAGAGAGAGAGGGCGGGGAAACTGAGAGAGAGGGAGATAGAGCGAAGGAAATGTAAAGGAGGAGGGCGGGCCGGGCAGAAAGGGTTGAAGAAGGAGAGTGGAGAAGGACACGGGATCAGAGGAAGCAGAGGCGGAGAGAGTGAAAGATGGAGAAGTAGGACAAGTGCGGTCAGACGTCGACAGCGACGCATCTGAAACTCGGCCCAGAGCTGAGAGAGGAGCAACGAGAGGCGAGGACGTCCAGCGCACATGTAAGGATGAATCCTCTGGGGCGGAGAGGGACTCACACGGTTTCTGCTGTAATTCCTGATCCAGATTTTAGGCCCCAGAGGGCCTGAACACCGGGCACTGCTGCGCTAACTGTCTGTTTCTAGTTTTCTTGCTTTAAGCTGAGATGTAGATTCAGGTGTTTCAGCCTTTTTTTCTTTAAACGCCTGTGAAGCAGCAGCACCTGAAGAAGACCGTAGACCAGATGAGTTCAGGCCTTCAGGCCTCTGTTAAGGAGAACGTCTGTGGTTCAGATAATTCATTTAAAACATCTTTTAGCTTCAAACTTTACTGTAAAGTTCTTATGAATAGAAAAGAGTTTCACTTGTTGGGCCTTAACTCCCTGTTTTTTCAGTTCCCTGCACTTCTGATGCAGACTTTTACTACGCTGCGTGACTCAACGGTAAACTTTGCTCCAGAACGGACTCTAACTGTAGGGAAGGGGCTCCCTGAAACGCTGCCATCCTTTGTGGCCACGCTGCTCTGCACCTCAATGGTGGGCACACAGCACATGGGGTTCCCATGAATAGGCCCAGGCCTCAGCAACGGCCACATCATTTGGATAAAGACGGCTCCCACAGAAAGAGAAAACGCCAACCAGATAAAGAGAAAATGTTGTGCACGGAGAATCAGATTAGGGGGAGTCAGAGCTTTACTTTTTTTAGTTTTCAGGCCCCCCCCTCGTCCCACCCCTCCACCCTCCCGCTTCAGTTAAATGTACTGCTGCTGCTCGTGAGTCTGCTAATAATGCGCTCCACTGCTGTGCTGAGTTATCATCTGAGGCTTTTGTCTTCTTTGATCTGTGTGACCGTTGGGAGACCCACGTCTTCTTTTGTAGGGGGTCCTTTAGGACGGGTCTGCCCCTGGGTGGTGACCCCTGCGTTCATCATGGTGTCACCCGCACAGAGGACAAGCATGAGTTAGAGCTTCTCCTCTCTTTCTCCTCCCGCTCAGCCCTCTGTTATATTCTCACCGTCTTTTCCCTCCTGTTCACGCAGACGCACTCACCTAAAGCGAGCTGGGAACCGACCGCCAGGAAGAACCCGAGCTTCAGCAGGTCGTTTGGATAGAAACTGACCAAACACTCGCTTGTGTGAAGCCGAATGGACTCGCACAGCATCCGCCTGATCGCCCGAGTGTGTGTAAATGTGTGAGCGCGCCACTGACCCAGAGAAGGGTGGAGGTCTGGAGCTGATTGTCCAAACGCAATTCTTGCGTCTGCCTTTGTGAAACCAGGAGTTGTGGATGGACATCACGCCCCCGGCCTCTGAAAGTCAGCGAGGGTCAGAGCGCGGTGGACAGGGATAAAACGCTGTGTGTGGCTCTGTGGGTGGATGAGGGAGAAACGGTGAAAGACAAACAGAGAGGGCGGGGGAGAGAGAGAGGGGGAGAGGGAAATTGAATAAGGCAGAGTGTGTGTTTATGTAAATGTAAAGCCTGTAAGAACCTCTCTTGACATATTTGAAAGTCAGCTCAGACTAGTTTCATCAGAGCTTCTCCTCAAAAGAAAGTGAAACTAATGTCTCTGCTCCAGGTAAACTCAGGTGTGTGGATTTATCCTGTTTCAGACCAGTCAGGGTTTACACAACAGTCTGGAGGATCATTAATATCATCCCCGGCTTGATATTATACAATGGCACCAAACAGAGGCAGCAGATGGAAAGCAGCCAAATGGGAAGTGAGGATGAAGTCAATTCATTTATTTGGCAATTCCCACAACACAAGCTGGTGCGTGTAAAATCCAAAAGCAGAACCAAACACAGGGCATTCTCCAAAATTCACGTTAGACTCTTTGATGTAACGCTGAAAATCAAGACAACTTTCAGGAAGATAAAAGAACAAACAGCCAGTAGCATTTATTTATTTTATTTTCTGTCTACTTTTAATCTGTAGGTGGAAAATCTAATGTTCATACAAGCATACACGGCTTTGCAGATCAGAGGTGTCCCATTTTGGAAAGGGGGTTAGAGTCTGTCTGTGGAGCAGAAAGAGCTGAATGGCTCTCACCATGTTAAGTACAGTTGAATGTGTCCGGATCACACTTCAGCGCTGGTCTCTAAAGAGGGTCCTGCTAAATTTCCACGGGAAGGGGTGAGAGTGACAGAAAAGGAGAATGAATGAAGGGAGCTGTGTGTGTGTGTGTGTGTGTGTGTGCGTGCGCTCGCCGTCTCTGTGTTTGCGCCTGTGAATTTGCCTCTGTGTGTTTTCCTGTGTTGTACAAAGTTCAGGGGGCCAGACTTGGAGAAAGTAAAGGGTTTGAATGAGGCTGAGAGAGAAAGGGAGAGAGACGGTGATCAGGATAGAAAAGAAGAAGGCAAACACCCGACAGGGCGAGAGAGGAGGACAAGAGGACGCTTCTGGAGGGAAAAGACGACACCTTGAATTCTCTGTGTGGAGGAAGTCCGCTGCTTCACAGCACGAGTGGCGTAAATTGGTGAGAGTTATAGATTGAAACTGCAGGAAGCGACATCTCAATCTGGGAAATATGTACAGAGAAAGAGAAAGAGCGGGGGAGAGAGAGCGCGGGCGAGAGAGGGTGGGAGGGAGATCAAGAGTGAGGCTGCATTAATATGCTAATGGGCTGAGTGAATGCACAACAGGCCCACTGACCAGGCTAATCACTGGTGGACACACACTGAGGCTAATCCCTCGCGGAGCACTAACACACAGACACACAGCGCAGACCGAAATATTTGGACAGTGACATATTTTCTGCTGCTTTGTGTCTGGATCCCAGCGCGCTAGGATTAAAACACGTAACGGGCTCAACCGCTCGTACGGCAGCATCATCCAGAAGATGCAAAGTGTCTGCTGGTGTCTCATCACGCAGACACTCGCTGTAGAAGATCTGCAACTGTGATGTTTAAAAGAAACCTTTAGGCTTATGTTTTGCTCCCTGTAGTTTGAGAGAAAAGGGAGAAACAGGTTCACTGAGGAGGAAGAAAACAAGAGAAAAGTATTTTTACTACTCAAACGTAGGATGTGACTGATTTACTGATTTATTTACACCTGACATTTGGACCTGATATATAATGTGTGTAGTGATTGTTGAACATTTGAATGAGCTCCTGTGTTTCTTTCTTCTGCAGTTATTCGTGTATCTGAACAGTGAAACATTAAAGCGCTGCTGTGTGTGTTTAATCAGTCAACACCTCATTTTTATCCCCATCAGTTCACACAGTGAATATTATTAATTATCTCTTTTTTAGTGAAAATAAACCTGAACAGGCAGCGATAACATGAAGACACATAAATATATATTCAAGGGTTTATTTTGGAAAACTAAAACGTAATATTTAGAATTATTTTATAAAATACCGAGTGGAAAACAATAACTATGCTCACATTTAAAAATATTTAATATTTAAGATACTTCACTGTAGTATTTCAATTCGATGTTCATATTATTGCACTACATGTTATAGGGAACATTACACTTTAACGTGTTGTTATAGATGAACCGCCTGTTTAACAATAATTATAACTAGCTCCATAATATAATTATAATCCAATAACATCAGATATAATCCGTATGCGTTGTGCATAAAGAGTCATTTTACTTTTGGAGCTGTTACAGAATAAACGCAGGACTTTTATTGTGTAATACCATTTTTGTCCCCTTGAGGTTGATAAAGCATCAGAAAACCTGCTGAACAACAAGAGTGTGAAGAACAACATTACAACACACGTTCTTGTTCTATCGTTTTATCTTACATAGAAAACATTAGTGAAACTATGTAAACACAGAAATTATTTTATTGGTATTATTTACAGACTGAATGTGCTGTAAAACAAAGCTAATGGGTTTTGTTTTGTCAGTCTCATCCACAGCTGGAGATGTTTACTGATGCTAGATTCATTAGCAAACAGCTAACTGTTAATTACATGTACAACAGCTGAATTAAAGTTTAAACTTCCTCTGCTCCTCCGTTGGCTCGTGGACACAACGTCTCGCCTTCTTCGCTGATTTTTAATAACAGTTAATGAGAAATTGTGTAGTAACTCTGGACAGGTTGAATCATTAGCGTGTGTGTGTGTGTGTGTATGTGTGTTACAGCCTTCACAATATCCCTAATGTTTTTGATTCCTCATTAGTTGTGCAGGAGCTGCATGTGTAACACCTACACACCCTTCGTCAACACAATCACCGTTCCTTTAAGTCTTGATGAAATTATCCAGTCACACAGAAGACACGTGTGAGAACATTTTGTTCATTCTCATGTCAACAGTGGCTTTTCTCTTCGTGTGACTACTCTTACTTTACAACTCCTTTCACACTTTCTGCTGCATTATGTCATAATTCTAGTTTACTGTTAGAGCGGCACAGCAAGATTTACAGCCTACAATTTCTGGTTACAGAAAAATGTGCACAGCTGAATACTTTGTGTGATTCTCTGTGTGCAACTCTCAGTGCAGATTGTTTCTGTATTCAGTTTCATTTTCTTGTTTTGGTCCATTGTTTCTGAAAGCTGCACATGTTTCGTTGAATTAAAATGTTGTCTGAATGTCTCTGTGTTTTTTCTATTTTCTATCTGTTTGCACTTATTCATTAAAACATTTCTTTGATTTGATTAACATTGGAATATTACTGAAGAGATTGATAGATTCTTTGACATTTAAATGTGAGCAGAGAGACATTTTTCTTCTATTGTCAAACTCTGCACAATCATCATTTAGGTCAGAAAACACGAAGTCAAAGTCAAAGTGAAATATAAGCACAGCACATTTTTGTTGTTGTTGTTTCCAAAACTACTAACTACTATGTTATGAGTAGAAATTAAATAAAAAAATTATTTAGGTAAAAGGTATGAAAATATTAGCTCAAATTTACCAAAGTAAAAGTACTCACTATTAGTAAATTAATTTATTAGATGTTATTTCAAATCACTACATGAATTACTACAATACATAATTATTGACACATTTTTGTGTTCATTGTGTTAATGTTACGGGTTGTACTTCATGATCTTGATCATCAAATGTTAATCCAATAATTAGATATACTGATGAGAATCAAGTTGCTGTATTTTGTATAACTTATCTAATTCTGATTCTGGTTACTAATAATCAAATAATAGAAGAAAAGAATAGATGAAGAAGGAATATGGCACAGTACAGTGTTTGCCTGAAATGTAGTATGAGGTTGTTTAAACAGAAATACTCATGGAAAGTAGAAAAATCCCTTGAGATTGCAGTAAAGTGCAGTACTTAAAATGTATTTACTTACTTTCCATCAGTGGAAGTAACCCTGTGTGCTTCTTTCAGACATCAGTCTCTGCAGCTCCCACACAAATAAAAGATGAATGTCTACAGGACTGTTACCTCCAGTAACCTCTGCAGACACTGAGCTGAACTTGTCTTGACCCCTTGACCTCCTGCACTGGATGCGTCTCCCTCGCTTGTTGTGAGACATGAGAGGCACACGAACCCTTCTCCGTAACGGGCCAGGCTGCTGTGGTTCCGAGCTAATAACCAACAGTGTGTGTGTGTGTGTGTGTGTGTGCGAGAAGGAGAGAGGGAGAGAATCGAGCCGAATCCTCCACCATCATCATGTTTTCATCCGTGCAGGGGGAGGGAGGGTTGACTACGAGGCAAAGTGGGGGGAGACACACACACACACACACACACACGGGGCCTAGTCGCCACTTCTTTTCATGCGAAGGAGCAGCGCAGCTAAACCGTCAGTAAACCTTATTCATTTATTCGGAATACACGTTTAGCTCGTTTTCCTGCAGGAGAAGGGTGGAAAAAAAGCCCAGTGCTGAACTGGTGTGTTCTCGCTTCTCCAGTTCACCCAGGATGAACTCGGGCTAGCTAGCGTGCTGCTGCACGTAGTTAGCTTTAGCGGCTTAGCTTGTTTTGCACGTAACGTGATTTTAACAAAACGAAACACCGAACATTTCATTGCTTTAAATATTTTGTGATATGTGATAGTTAGATATATCTGTCTAACACGTGATATCGATAAGTACAGATATTTAGCGTTAGCTTGTGAGTGAGCTAGCTGTGTGGTGGCTAACGCTAGCTAGCCATCTACCCTACATGAACGGGGGTTTGTTGCCGTTTTATTGGTTTCCAGCTTTATACTGAATAGCACGTTATTTTTCTGTGCTTGGATGAATAAACCCATTAGCCGTCCGTGTCGGTACATAGTTCGGATAACACCGTGCTCTGCGGTGTTTCCGTGCAAGACAAGCCTGCCGTCAGCTGAGCAGCTGTCCCTGCTGTAACGTTGACGCCGACTCAAATGCCAAATGTTTCAGATAACATCACACAAATATTCCTGTTGACAGGCAGAGAAGCTGCTCGCAGTCGTGTCCCGGGCTGGGCTCGGTTCGCGGCGTTGCCCGGCTTCGTGACTAGCTTGCCGTCGTCTCTCCGCACCGCACGGTTCCGTCTAACTC
>JAUMTR010000003.1:1738697-1809233 GCA_032270685.1 Microctenopoma stevenorrisi
GAATTTCAGACCCGTTTTTGGTTTCTCCAAAACGACGCCGGCCCGGGCCTCAGTCCGCGGTCTAGAGTTTGGCAGCGGGCTGCTCGAGACGGCAGCACGTCGGTGTGTAGCTGCCGACCAGCCGCTGCGCCCCGGCCACCATCATGGGAGACAGCAGAGGTGAGGAAACGACCCCTGCGTGTGTTGGATGCAAATTATACACAAACAATCCTTGTTAGGGTTGTCCCTGAACGATATGGGTTAAAATATGAATGTATTTGTTTTCTCCAGTACTGTTGAAGCATGCATTTACCACATTTAAACGTTAAAACTGTGTTCTACAACAATGAGCAACACATCAGTTCTGTATTTACAGCAAAATGTTGCTGTGCTCTAAACTGAAGTGTAGAATTGACCACTGAAACAGGTGCTGGAGGAAAGCAGATCTATTCACCAAATCTCTGTGCAGGAATGTGAGAGCATTGTGTGAGTGCACAAACGTTGACTTACACAGGACTCAGGTAAAAATGTATAAGACACTAAAAATGACAGGAAAAACATTCTCTGTAATTAAAAACCCAAATAATTTCCTTTTAAACAGTGAAGTTGAGGGATAAGCACTGGCCCTTGTGCTAAAGGGGATTTTTCTGATCATTGGGTTGATTTCCTGCTGATGTGTTTGAGGAAAGGAAAGAATAGATCACACGACAATCCAGCAAATAGGCTAAAGCAATGGAAAACGGCACACAGCCAGCTGCAGAGGAAAGGGCCAACCATTAGTTGGAGAAAGTACTTCAAATAATACTAACCAACCCTGAAAGTAGGTGAAATTCCTACGAAGTTCTATTCAGAATAAGGAGACAGAAATGTAATGACCAACAACTGCACATTTCTGGTAAACCTCTCCTCAAACATGGAGAAATGTGGGGAATCACTGCTAAACCAGTGAAACCTCAACGATAAGTGAATGTTACTGGGAGTAAAAATCAATCTTGTTCATTGCACAATGTGTTTAACAGATGTGTTTAGGAAATGATAGTTACTCATCTCACTGAGGATTATAATCAAAATAAACATCAGTGGTGGTGAGTGTTGTTTTCATCTAAAATGCAAAAATGGTTCAAACGTGAAACATGTTGTTTCCACTTGAACAGGAAGACAACAAGCCTGTTTGAAGAAGTATAAATAAGTGTTATTTGGTTACATATGAAATTTAGGCCGTGCCAGACCAGTGTTAATATTCCTTCAGCAGGTATTTGGTTGATAATTGAACTCACATTTCCTGTTGTTCAGATGAATTTACCCCTCTGTTAGAGACACGCTTTGCCTCACATTGTTTTCAGTTTTTGTTTAATTAGCTATTTTGTATAATTTCCTTCCTGCTGCCTCCTATTAGACTCCCGGAGCCCAGACAGTTCGTCGGTGTCCTCCCCTTCATCAGACCAGCGCTCCTCCCCGCTGGTACCCTCAGCCGCCGCTTCCATGACCTCCCTTCCTCCCATCACCTCTGCCGGTGTCAACAGCCCCATCAGCAGCATTGGTTCGCCCTTTTCTGTCATCAGCTCGTCACTCGGCTCGCCCTGCCTACCTGGCACACCTTCAGTGGGCTACGGCCCCATTAGTAGCCCCCAGGTAGGAGACAGGTGTCACTCTTCAAGGATGTTTGCTGAACAGATTCATGTACATTTCCTTGATTCTAACAAATGTCACTTAGTTTGTTCATGTTTCAGTACATTTTTAAGGTCAAACTAAACTGTGTAGGATTTACTATGCAAATTATATTGAGTTTATGACGGTTTAGAAGTTAGTTTTCATGACAGCCAAAGTGGCTGTTAATTCAGCTCCTACAAATCAATAAAATAATTTATGTTTTTATCTTTTACAATGCTTTTAGTTTAAATAAAAATGCTTTAAATTCAAATGGCTGAGCTTTTTCTATGGGGGCCATATACTGTGTTAAGACCAGCATTGCACAAAAGCATTCAGACCCCAGAATCAGCAGTTTTTTTTGCCCCGTTTTACCTTAAGTGTTGCAGATCTTTGCGTACAGTGCAGTTTATACTAGACAATGTCCAATCAGTTCAGTTTCCTTCTGCTCAACTCCAGTGAACTACACATCTAAGAGAAATGAAAGAAAACAGGATGCACCTGAACGCAGTTTGATCTGCTACAGGAATCTGTCTTTTTAATACAGTTTATTAAACATACGTTACCAAGTTAAAGTGTTATTTAAAATGAAATGTCCCACACAAACTTGGCAAACAGTGAGTGGATCTGTGAACCTTCTGAAGCTATTGTATTTTGGGGTTATTCTTACTTTGGTTTTGCCCCCACCCCTCTGTTTGTTTGTCCATCCCAGTGTTTACACGAGTCCTCACGGTCTGTGTTTGTAGGAGCGAGCTGTTTGAGGCAGAGCAGGGCGTAAAGAGAGTAGAGAACAGAACAGTACGGTGAAAACGTTGTTGTTCTTTGTTGACTTTCTTTCAGATTAATTCAACCGTGTCGATGTCAGGGCTTCATGCAGTGAGCAGTTCCGACGATGTGAAACCTCCGTTGGGCTTGAAGCAGCTGTCGTCCCACAGCCCGGGGCCGATGCTCTCCCAGAAACGCCTTTGTTCCATCTGTGGAGACAGATCCTCTGGTGACTAGATACTTAATCAAACACCACTCCTATGTCTTATAGAAGTTCTTTTAGAAATTACAAAGATGTATTCCTCCCTCCTTCCCACAACCTGCAGGTAAGCACTATGGTGTCTACAGCTGTGAGGGCTGTAAAGGCTTCTTCAAGCGAACAGTACGCAAAGACCTGACCTACACCTGCCGGGACAATAAAGACTGTATGGTGGATAAGAGACAGAGGAACCGCTGCCAGTACTGCCGCTACCAGAAGTGCCTGGCAATGGGCATGAAGAGAGAAGGTGAGCAAGCAGAGCACTGAAAGAACTTTAGCTGTCAGCTCAATTTGCTCATAAACATAAAAAATAAATCAGCTTAAACTTACAAAGCGCTGCATTTTCTCACAAATGATGTTAATGTTATGAGTTTCGCTAGTAAGAGAAACTCTCAGAAAGATGCTGGAACATGATTTTAGGACATTTTATTTATTACTTATGGGGGTGATGGTCTGTTACAGATAGACAGGCACATTTGATTCAGTCTGGCAGCAGCACTCTTTTATACCAGCTGTTGTCCAGTCCAGATCCATTTTAAAAAGAATCCAACTGTAGTTTGGGAAAAAACAGTTTTCAACACTGCTAAAAAACTCTGAGCCCAATTTTACTCTTAAGAAGAGCAAATGTTTACTTTCAATTGGCCCTGACAGCTCTACAAACATGCTGGTTGTTTTCCAGCTCAGGAGCTGATATGTTGTAAATCAGCATGTCAGTGGAGGTGAAGTGTCCTCGTTAGGCGTCTCTTTCTAAAGGGCTTTTCTTGATCCGTTTGATAAGTGGCATCCTTCCTTTGCTCAAGCAAAGGACTCATTACTAGCATGCAGTATCCTAAAATCCTTTGCATGCCAGTCATTTGTGTAGATACTCACTGTCCTTTCACATTTGTTTTCATTTTTCCACTTTAATGTAGAAGACATGAGGGCATTTATGCAGTTGATCTACACTGATCAGCCACAACGTTAAAACCACTGATAGGCGGAGTGAAGAAAGGGGGGGGGGTACACTGTGTTAGGAAACAAGTGAACAATCAGATCTTGAAATGTTGGAAGCAGGAGAAACGAGCACGTGTAAAGATCTGAGCCACATTTGATTGGCTAGAAAACTTAGTCTTGTGAATGTGGTCCAATGAAGCACCACCAGTTTTCTAGCAACAGGGTCACAGGTGCCCAAAGCTCATTAAAGAACTTGGGGAGTGAAGGGTAGCACATCTGGTGCAGTCCCACAGAAGAGCTACTGTAGCACAAATTGCTGACAGATGTAATACCCGGCGTGATCAACAGATGCCACAGTCCAGTTAGATTATCCCTGCTGCTCCCTGCCCACCACTGAAAACACCTGCAGTGGCCACATGAATCAGAAGCAGATCACGGAGCAGTGAATGAAGCTGCTCTGGTCTGAGTCAGGTTTCTTTTACGCCATGCGCATGGCCGGGTGGGCGCGTGCATTTTATTTTGGATTTGAAATGTCATCAGGATGCACTATGGCCGTGCCTTGGAGATAATAAGACACTCTGTGGTCTTGTGACGTCTGGGGGGTATTTATAGGGTAATATACAGGTGGTATTAATGTTGTGGCTGCTTGGTGTAAATCACAAGTCTTTGTGTGTTAAATATTGTAAATAATAAATCATGGAAATTCGTAGGGAGATGACAGTGGGTACAAGTGTGTTGTGGCGATTGCTGTTGAGTCATCCATGGACGTACCACAAAACCATACTATATTTACCAGGTGTTTATTCTTCAGGTGACCATCTGTCACTGGCATCACATCTCACAACGTGGAGCTTTGAAAAGCTGATGGAGCGGAAAAGCTTCCCCGTGTTTTGTCTTAGTAAAAGCCACCAACTTTTATTATTGTTAGAAAAAGAGAATCAAACTCATCTGTCACTAGAATTCAATACTATATAATAGCGATCACTCTAGCGTTAAATTAATACACATGAAACCACCTGTCATCTGTTTTATGGCTGATGACTTTTTACATAATCTTTCAAAACATCCACCTGTAAATCCAGAGCCTTAACGTCGCTCACAGCCTCAAACGAGATGCTGCACCTCGTCCATAAATCCAGCCTCAGTGATGTCTGTTAAACAGGGGATAGAAAGAACGAGTAGAGCGGTAGAGGGGAGATGGGGGTGGGTGAGCCTTGTAAACACTAACCCCCTTTCCCCCTCTCTTCCTCTTTTTTGTTTCCTCTCGTTCTCTCTCTCCCCCCCACCCTCCTTCTGTAGTGGCCAAGATGAACGACAGATGTAAGGAAAAGAGGGAGGGAGGGGTGTGTGTGACTGTGTCTGTATGAGTGAGCAAGAAGCAGACAGAATATTACGTTACCTGTCACCTACTAGTAGGAGCGAGTTAAAAATGTTTGTCCACGGTTTCTTCCAATGCTCAGAGGTGGACCAGTGCCAGTCTGGACTCGCTTTCCCCATGATGTTTTAAACCTTTATAGTTTTAAGGAGCGTTTGCGGAGTAGGTAGGATCCTTATAATCCTGCTATTACACTTTAATGTTACTTATTAGATAAAACACCGCGCCGCTGGGTGACATGATTATTCATCTCCAAACACTTTATGATCGTTTTATAGACAGCGAAGGTCTACGGCACACCTGAATAAGATAATCCAGGTTTTAACTGATTGACACAAAGTGTGAACACAGACAGATGATTGATGAACATACAAACATACATAACAAAGTGTTCTCTGGTACGTATGGTCAGTAAAGACAGATGATCACTGACCACACACGGGTTTCTACCCAGTCGAGCTTCTACAGTAGCAGGTTTCCATTATGAGCCCACTTCTCAAACATGCTTCATGACAACTGCTTTTTTCTTTTTGTATTACTGTACGTACACATGCTCGATTGACCAGTGCAGGCTAAAGGTCGTATCAACTACATCGAATCTAAAACATTAGTTTGGTTTTGAATATGAAAATAAACTAAAACTCTTCATCTTGCTGTTTGACAAATAACCATTAAAAAAAGATGAATGATGCAGATGTGTAGAGCTTTTAAATTCCAAACCCTGCAAGTTAGTGATCCTGAACTTGACAACAGAAGGAAGAACACTTGAAAACTCCTAACTTCACTTAGTGTCTGCTGATTCCCGAGGTGCGAGAGTTATTTTATGAATATATATATATATATATATATATATATATATATATATAGAGCTTTAAGTTTAGTTTCATTCGAACTTTAGAACAAATAAAGTGTGGTTGTATAGAACTGTATTATTGTCTTCTTGCAACTATCATAACTACTATTTTTAAACCTATCTAGTTAAAGAATAAAGAAAAATATGCTGATGATCCCATGTTAACGTTATATTTCATTGTGATTCGCTTGTGAATGTGTTCTATGGTCCATTTCTGCCTTGGTGGTGGCCCTGACACGAGTATGAAAGACCGTATGAGAGACTCTGACCTGAATCACGAAGTGTCCACATCTCTTTATTCTTTCCCTCTGTTTTGCTTATTTGTTCACATTAATTAATTGTACACAAATCATTCTCATTAATATTTTATGCTTTCTGTTGTCTTTCTTAATCTGCCCCCTCACTACTAAAAACATAAGGCTGTCATTTTAATAAAACACAGAGCAATCAACCAAAGCTACTTTCTTCTTCGCCTTCTCCCTCCTGTGTTTAATTTCACCTTTTGCTTTTCTGTCTTTACCTTTTTCATTTGCTTTACCTGCTTATGTTTTTTTCACGTACTCGTTATTCCAACCCACATATTATCTTCCCTGTTTTCCCTTCTCTATTTTTTCCCTTCATTGTGTTCTCCTGTTCTTCTCTTTCTCCACACCAATCACCTGTCCTGCAGCTGTCCAAGAGGAGAGGCAGAGGAACAAGGAGCGAGAAGGTGAGGTCGAGTCGACCAGTGCGGTGAATGAGGAGATGCCGGTGGAGAAGATTTTGGAGGCGGAGGTGGCCGTAGAGCAGAAGACAGAGCTTCATGCAGATGGAAGTTCAGGCGGCAGCTCTGTGAGTAATCAGGACGCATGCCTGTTGACGCATGTTCACAAACTAATATTTAGATTGAGATATACAGGAACTATTAAACTGCTGCTGTCTAAAGTGAACTCTACTGTATTTATTTAAGGTGCAAACCAGATGTTATTGCACTTTTGCTCATAGAGCAGTATTTTTAAGATAAACGTGCACAATACTACTTTTTAATCCATTGTTTAACTTTGCCTATTACAGTGCGATTAATCGCAGAAAAATCGCACTCCTTTTAATTAATTGCACTGTTGAATTAAAAGAATAATCGCGATTAATTGCAGTAAAGGTGTATGATTAATTGCAATTAATTTTTTAATCTCTGCCCTGCACCTAAAATAATGAGCATTAATCCTCTAAATCTGTTTCCTCAGCCCAACGATCCTGTTACCAACATCTGTCAGGCAGCAGACAAGCAGCTCTTCACCCTGGTGGAGTGGGCCAAGAGGATCCCTCACTTCTCAGAACTGCCCCTGGACGATCAGGTCATCCTGCTACGTGCAGGTGAGCTCTCTGCCGGGCTGCTAACGGTCTAATGAATGTGTAGTGATGATTTATAAATGGAATCTAAATGCTCAATGAGAATTTCTTCAGCCCTAACACCATCAGGTTTTCAGGCCATTACACTGTAACTTAGCACCACGCGGTGTCCAGACAGTATTCAGTCTTTAGTATTTAGACATTACAGTTGCAAAAGTATCATATAGCGTATTTAGATTGAAATGTTTGCACCACCTCTTCCACAGGCTGGAACGAACTCCTTATTGCATCGTTCTCCCATCGCTCCATCTCAGTGAAGGACGGGATTTTACTGGCCACGGGCCTGCACGTCCACAGGAACAGTGCTCACAGCGCAGGTGTCGGCGCCATCTTTGACAGGTAATAGGTGAATTCAAAGATGCATTCAGTGCTCGAATATTAGTGGTTTCCCCAGCAGCAACATTATGGATGAAAGACCTGCTACCATTAAAAGATTCTGAGTTAGGTGCACTGTTCACAGGCCTTTCTTCTACCACCTAATGAAAACCCAAAATGAATGGTAAAGTCCACATCCCCTCTTGAAGTTACTTGGTAAAACCACTTCAGCACTGAGCACTACGTGTACAATGAAAGGACACTTGTCCTTATTTACCCCCATGAACTTCTTCATCTGTGATGGTGTCTCACCCACTGTTTTGTAATCAAAACCTGTTACTCGGGTTGAGCTGGATCCGTGCCTGGAGTAAGATCCTAAGATACCGTGTCTTCGTCTTCAGTTGGCTGCAGCTGCTGTGTTCTGCGTTGGCTGTGATTGGCTGAGAGACGTTGCTGCTTCAGTTCCGTCTGTAGGGTGACCTTGCATGCCCGGGAAGCTGGTGACTAACGCTAACCCATAGACGTGCATGCACACATGCGGCGGCATCGCGCTTGTTGCAGTGTTTGGTTACGTGGTAACGGCTGGCTGACGTCCAATACTAACACGAATAATAGGGATTTTCTTTAAAAACGATTCAGATTATGTTCAGGAAGTGGTTTCCGTAGAGGCCTCGGTGTTCCCTTTGTGTTGATCACAGTGTAAGAGTTTCACGTCCTCTTCTGAAGACCTTTATGGAAGCGTTGTAGTAAAACTTTTATGTGCCTCGTGTTTACTGTAGGCTGCAGTGTGTTTGGCGGCCACTGTCAGGCTGGTGTGTCAGTACACCCCCCACCCCCCCATTTCAGTGTTTTAAGCGACCCTTTTCTTTTCATCGCATTATCACCTGCTTTCATTAATAATGAAAAACCACAACTACATCACAATGTGTCAATTCACTCTTAATTACACAGTAACCACAATGTTATCTAGCGATCGGTGAGGTTTAAAGCAAACTAACTGGGCTCATAGCAAACGGCTCAATGATTTTCCTCTGGGAGTTTTTTCTTCTCGTAGCGCTGCGCTCTCCTAGCAGCAGGCTTCTGTTTCAGCTTGGCATCAGCATCTGTTCGAAGCTAACTCAGTCCTATTTCCTAGTTAAAATAATAAAACATCACAGTGACATCACTTGAAACAGCGAGGGGCCTGAAGTGGAACCTTTGACCCTACCAGAGACACAAAAACACAGTTACACAACAGACGGAGATTTCACAATGGACGAAAGAAAAAACAAATTATTTCAGAAAACTCAACGTTTTACCAGCTGAAAACACTGGGTACCTGCTGTTTCTGTCGTTTTTAACAATCCCTTCCAGTCTTCCAGCCTTTCTTTTCATGATTTGCTGTGTTTTCTGGAAAAGGTAGTGTTTAGTGTTGTACTTTACCCTATTTTCCACACAACGCGTTGAGCTCAAACACCAAATTAAACCCAATGGTTAACAAACAATCTATGTTTACAACGTACTTTCACAGTTGTGTGGTTCAGTTGAGCTGATAACATGTCCTAAACTCACTTCTGCTTATTTTAATGTGAAAACCCAATCAACTCATCTTTTTCTATAAAGCCCAGTTTCTCAAATCCCATTCAGCAGTTCACAGATCCCTGTACGTAGTTTCCTGCACCACAGACTTTCCCTCTCTGAAATCACATGTAAGCACTGATGATCTCTCAAACTGTGTAATGACATTGTAATAACACATTGTGATTGAATACGCAGGGCACACAATGCCGAGGTTGGGGCCATATTGGACAGGTAATTACGCCACCACACAAACACTTTCCTTAAACCCCTCCTCCTCAGTCCAAATCCAAACAATCACAGAACCGCTGCTTTCGAGCTTTTACGCAGCTTTTTGGAAGCCGGGCTAAAATATATTAGTCTGACGCAGTCACTGGGAATTCTTCGTGACCCACGGGTTGTTTGTCCGATGATAACGCCCTGCTTTTTGAACTTGAGTTTAGCACTGAATGATTTGTGACTGACTGCTAGAAGCCTCGCCCGATCGCCTGCGGAGTACTTTCATCTCTTGCCCCTTGACGATGAGTCGAGATTATTAACAGATCAATGCCAGACTCTAATGAACAAATCAAAATGTTTGGGCTGGCTCTACGGCGCTAAGCTAGCTTTCCCAGGGTGTTCATGGGGGGATGTGGCTGAATGGTGAAACACTGTATTACTTAGTTTTGAGATGATTTGGATGAGCACTTTTCTAGTGTTGCACCAAAATGTGTCATCGCGTTGGTAAGATGTGGCGTTTCTGCTGGAACGTTTCCACCTGTTGCATGCCTTGTTCTTGAGAAGGAAGAAGGAAACCCTGTTTACTGCAGGCCTGATGTGCTGCGTTCAGGGACTGTACGGCCTGTAGGTTCTGTGTGTTTTGACCGGTCCTGAGGTCTAAATACCAACTAAAACAATAAAGTAAACACCAACTGTAAACCTGTGGATTTGAGAATCGTCACGCTCCTAATCTTTAGGTTAAGAGTTGGAAGTTCATGCATCAGCCCTTAAAGCGACGTAGAGATGTGAGCAGCTACAGCAGCTGTTTTCACAGAACTCGATGCCAATCAAGAGCAATGTTTAGATGTTTTAAGGTGCTGAGAATTTGTGTGTTAGGGCTTAGAGAACGGAAACGTTGCTGTTATCCACTTCCCTTTCTGTTGGTTCTTGTGACAATATCCTCTGTCCTCCTACTCTTCTCCTTTCCTTGTCTCAGGGTTTTGACTGAACTTGTCAGCAAGATGAGAGACATGCAGATGGACAAGACGGAGCTGGGCTGCCTACGAGCCATCATCCTCTTCAACCCCGGTAATCATATCTGGAGAACTAAAAGCATCTAATAACGGAAAACGCTTTTAAGTTCAGAGATGATGAAATGTTTTCTGTTTTCACCTGAAGATGCCAAGGGTTTGTCCAACCCCAGCGAGGTGGAGCTCCTGAGGGAGCGGGTATATGCGTCTCTCGAGGCTTACTGCAAACAGAAGTATCCCGATCAGCAGGGCAGGTAGGAGGCAGCACGCGCACATCCTGACATACTGATGCCAGCAGTAGCCTACAAACCGGACGTCCTGGTTGTATTTCATCGTCCTTAACCAGTACAAGAAATAAAACGCATCACCACATGTTTAACTGCATACGACCGTAACAGAACGTCGTGATTAGTTAGAGGGTATAACTATTGCTTTTGCACAAAGCACAGAGCTTCCTCTAGTAAGTTCTCTTCTCCAGCACGGCCCCTGACGACAACTGTTTAATATATTAACATATTTATGTTGACCAAACACTCAGTTTGAGTTATTTCTCACTCCACTCTCATTCTCATCCTTCCCTCCTTCGCTCAGGTTTGCCAAACTCCTCCTCCGTCTCCCCGCACTGCGCTCTATCGGCCTCAAATGCCTGGAGCACCTGTTCTTCTTTAAACTGATCGGTGACACGCCCATCGACACCTTCCTGATGGAGATGCTGGAGGCGCCTCACCAGATCACCTAGAGGAGTCGGGATCGGATGCACACCACGATTACAGGACGTCGCTCCGTGTTGGCTCGTCTCGTTGGGCCCCACTTAAGTGCAGCACCTGCTAGTTTTAATGTACTGGCTCCCACGATTATGTGCACGCACATAACTACATTCACTGTCACCGGCTGATTACCCTCACACATCCTACGACATAACTCAAAACACAGATAACATGGTTCAGGATGAGCGCTGTGCTACACACAGACACATTTTCAGCATCTTTCCCCGTGCTCAGGGGTTATGACCGAAGGAATATTTCCCCTTTTAATCACACACACGTGCGCATATACAAACAAATATATATAAATATATTTAGTTAATGTCTTAATTTCAGATTAGCCTTTGTTTCACATCTCTCAGTCCTTTTTTTGCTTCTGGTAACAGGTGTTCCCTGTTTTCACTTGGGTTTCTTAGTTTCACTGCCAGGTGCACCTCTGCATCCATCATTAGCTGGTTAGTTATTCATTTATGGATTTAGATGAAAATCATGTGCATAGCATTTAAATCAACTCCCCTTCTTATCGATCTTAATCTTATCGATCTTGATCTTATTGACGTGTCCTGTAACGGACGCGCATCCTCCCACTTGTTTCATCCATTGAAAGATTTTATGCTTCTTTATTTTTAATATTCATGCTGAAACTTGTTTGAGTTTCTATTTTGAAGTACTGTACTCATGAAATGAGAGCTTTTTTCCAAGGCATTGAAATCCAGGAAAAGAGGGCTGGGAGCACTTTGCAGAACCAGCGTAGCTCCTCCCACCCTGATGCGCACAGCAGGCTTTGTAAGACAAGAAGAATGACTTGAATTTTTATTTTTTTGGATTTATCCTTTTCTCTACTTGGCCGTTGGTATTTTAAACTGTGTGAGGCTCACAGGAAGTACAGCCTCATGCGAGACAGAAGAGTATTTGACCCTCTCTTATCCCCCAAATCTTCCCTTTGCTGATGGTCATTGATGCACTTTTGTCAGTTTTAACTGTGTAAATGTTTCCGTTTCCTAGAGATGACCGTCTCTTCTCACACACCGAAAATGACCTTGGTACTATGTGTAGGGTTTCCTCATTATTGCATCATTGTCAAATCAGATGTGACCTTTTTTTATAGAACTTTAAGAATTTGCCAAATTCTGTGCAGAAGAAACAGAGGAGTAGATTTTTTTGAGGGTCGGCAGCTAAAGACTGCTCCGCTCGGTTAGCCTGTATTAGCTGCCTGTGTCTAAGTTGTTTGGCCTGTACGTCTGACATTTACGCTCTGCACCCAGCAGCTGGTGAAGTGCTCGTCTACAACGCACTCAAACAGTTTGAGAGGCGTTGCTTCGAAGTGAACATGCTGCACTCTGTGCTCGTTTTTGTGCACAGGAAATGTAGAGACTGAAATGGTGTCAGTAATGCGTCATTTCATTTTACCCGCTACTTTACCAGCACCTAATCTGGCTTATCTGCAATAATCTAGCATGTGGAGATGTGAACAGTGCACCGGTGAGTTGTGTTACTGCCCTGCAATAATGAACTGAGTAAGTTCTCAGTACTGGAAATCCTACACCTACTACCTGCAGCCTAGAAACTTTGTTTGGTGTGTACTGGCTCAATACTTGTGACTTTTGTACAGTGGATGTATATAATACAAAAAAAACAGGATTCGTGCAAAAGCGACGGTCTGTTCACGCTCATGTGATTGTGAATATGTGGCTCCAACAAACACGTTTCTTTCCGCTGTTGAATCAACATCAGTTCTTCCTCCTGTGTGACGACACCACCATGAAGTTGTTATTGAGCCCAGGGCCACGCTTCACCTCACCGCGGCTTTTTGCACCGACTTCCGCCGAAGTTCTTCTGTTGTTATTGATAATTGATTGGCTGCATTTCAACAACGATGGCACTTGACATTTACTGTGATTGAAGTTCGTGGGTAAATGAATCTGAGCATTGCAGGAGTGAAGTCAGATGCAGCTCCCACGTGATCAGGAGACACAAAGCGTAGCGTGACTTAAACTGTCACGAGCTCGAGGGGGTGCTGCCGAGCACAAGCAGTACTGGGGTACACGTAAAGATTTCTTACCGTTTATGTTACTAAAGTATTTAAGAGTGTTGCCATCGTGTTAGTCTCCACATAGGATAGAAATTAGAAATCTTTTGCAGTATCATTCTACAGGGAAGAGGCTCAGCTGTCCTCTACCAGGTGCTAAATACCCAACACGGGCTTTTGGTTTCAGACTTGCACATTCACATCAATGCAAACGCGATATGCGAGTACGCAGACAAATCAGACAAACATGCTCCACTCTTCCATCAGATCTGCAGAATTCCCCATAGATGGTTTTTTAATTCTTCCTCTTATTTTATGACTCTCCAGACGTTATTACAGACCCCCCCCCCCAACTATGGTGGGGGGGGTGATAAGCATTTGTAGTCCCAACCAGAGCCTTTTGTATTTTAGAAAAGCAGGTCGGCTGGTGGAAGCAATGAAAGATGCTACTCTGACCAGAACGAGCAGTGAGCTTCCTGTCCTGCAGATAGTCTGCTGCTTCTCCTCAGAGAGGATCCGAGGCTTCCCGCATGTGATGTGGACTCGAAGGCTGGCAGTTAAATGACCTGTAAGACAGGTGGCATTGTTCCGTCTGCGCGTTGGGCCGTTCCTTTAGAGTTTGGTGCTGGTTTGGTTTCCCTCCTGCCATGTGCAGTATGTGCATGCAGAGAAAAGTCAGCCCCCTCCTGCATCCTCCATGACTCATTTTAAAAAAGCTCCCCACGCCTGCCAGCACGTGTCGCTGTATGTTCTCTGGTGGCTGGAGTTGGAGCTTTAAGTCTGGGTTCTGACTGCTGAGTGAAAATAAAGTTTTGGGGCTTTGAGAGCTGTGATCTGGTTTAGACATCGGATTCCCTTAAACTGTTTGGTTATGGCGTGAAGTTCACGAGTGCACCTCAAAAAGAGCTTTTCCTCGCGCGTCTCTCACAGAGCGGGTCGACTGTCGGGCGTGTGCTTTAGTAAATAATCCCACCTTCTGTGCTTTGGCACCTTTCTCTGCAGGATTTTGCTCCGTAGAATGTTGAAGCCTGCAGCTCCTGCATCGCGTTTCTAGCCGGCGATGGGAAGGATCACACCCACGACAGACTGAACAGCTGCCAAGCTTTGTTGATCATCCATTACGAAATTGAAATATGCAAGTCGTGTATTCATTTTCATGAGATGCAATATGTGAGTTTTAAAGTTTTACCTTGGTCTGTTACAGAGGTCAGTTAGCAGGAAGAGTTCCCATCCCTCCACATAACGTTTCCGTTCGCTGTGAGTTTAGCTCATTTACAGTAAAAGCTAAACAGTCAGTGCAGGTTCCGCATGCTGAGCCACTTTAAGCTTCGCTGATAAGCCGGGAGCTGGTGCCTGGATGTTTCCGTTTCAGAGCATTCGTTAAAGGACATGTGATGACTCCTCGCTGCGATGTGATCAGTGCTGTTTAAACTGATAAAACCAGGAGCCAGGCTGGAGGGGGGGGGGGGGGTGATTGTTGATCACGTGAACCTTCGACACTTGTGTCCACACGAAAAAAGAAATTATTTTAGTAATTCCTGGCCTGATGACCAGCACAACACGGCCTCCTCTTCCTCCTCCTCCTCCTCCTCCAGTTCTCCACTGCTTTTCTGTAAACTTAAATTGATGCTCAGCCGCTCTGAGAATTACTCCCTTTGCGTCAGCACCGACTTCTCTGTTTGAGAATGGACGTGAAGCTTTGGACGGGACGAGCGCTCGAGAGCTAAAAGGAAGGGACTCTGTGCCGAGCGTCCCTCTCTGTTACTTTACTTGACGGCAGAGCAGCGCCGATCTGCGGTTGCCGCGGGAGACTGCAGCATCGCGCTCACTCCGCCCACAAATGTTTGTCGTTGCAGCTGCGTGCAGTCGGGGCAGACGCGTGCTGTGACCTTTGGACTGTGTAGCAGTGTTGTTGTTGCTTTGCTTGTTACATTTTGAAATGACTCACTTTGTGAAGGTTTTTTTTCTGGATCGCCGGCTGTGACTGAAGGATTGATCGTCGTCGTATAGATTAGACATTTTACCTGTTAACACAGGCCCCTGGTACCAGGCCCAGGCCTTTCTGGTCGTTGAGGCTCGGTGTGAGCTATGCAGCCTTGAAACCACCACCACCCTCACTGCTTCATTTATCACTGCCAAAGTGGGTGCGGCTGTTTTTAAAAGCAGGGCCACTCGGTCCCCAGCTTTTTTCTGTGCGTGTGTGTGTTGTGTGCATTATCCTGATCCTGCGTAGTGCATACTAACGAGGGGCCCTTTAGGAATTGAATGACAGCTTGTGTGAAGAGGGGAGGACTGGTCACTGGAGGGAGACGTCGACCAGCTTGGGTGTTTTCTGGGTGCTCAGCCTGTGCATTGGTGCTTTTTCCCGGGTCCCCAGCGTGAAACATCAGCTTTGGTTTTAAAGAAGGAGGCAGGATTTAGCGGGGTTAGCCTAGCCTAGCCGCAGACCTGCTCTGCACCGGCTGTTTCCTGCCACCAGGTCCACTTCCCGCGCGATTAACTGCCGGTGGCCTGGTTTGCAGACGGCTCCGTGGAGCAGGATCGTTTTGACTGGATGAGTTTGATGAGGAGATCCACTGAACGGGAGTGTTCGTGTAGCTCAGAGAGAGAGCGAGGGATGAATATATGAGCAGGGGCCGGAGGAACTCGCTCCAGGTTTTAATTGTTGCTCGAGAAGAAGAAGAGAAAATATTTTCCAGTAGATCTAGAATCTTCCTAAAGCGTTTGCTCTTCACTTTAGAAGTTTTCACTCACTGTGTCTTCGTCTTGTTTCCCTCGTGTCCAACTGAGCTGCTCCTTCTTTTGTTTTTTACCAAGTATTAAACAAATACGAGAGTTGTCGAATCAGAACGGACTTTTTCTCTTTACGTTTTCTCCTTCTCTCGTGTCTGTTCCTCGTCCTCTTTGTATCTTACTCCATTGTACACGTGGAGCTGAATATGACTATTGTGTGCTTTGGGGATTGAAAGAAGAAAAAACGAGAGTAATTCTTTCAATCATTAATTCTGTTTGTTGTATCATGTCTGAGTAAAGGTTTTAATACTGTATGTGATGTGTTTTCCTTTTATTTAAAGCCGTACGACTAAACAAAGATGTTGCACATGAAAACGAGGTTACAGGTAAAAACTACTTTAGTTTGAACGTTGTCACAGTCGTTTCCTTCAGGCTCATCATAAAACGCTCCTTCAGTGAGGTGGGTACACTCCTCAGTCCAGCAGGACCCCAGGGCCCCGGGTGACCGCTAGCGACGCACTTCCTCCTTTCAACCTCCAGGGGGAGCACTGACCTCTTGTCCTCTGGCTGTGGTCTGTCTCCTCCTCACCCTGGTGGAGCTCTGCTCTGCCCCGACTCTTACCTTACAAACGTTGGCCAGTCAGAAACGAGCAGAACATTTTAATAGGTAAATGACCCCCACCCACCCACCACCACCACCTTATATTTAAATGTTAAAGTAGGCATGTGGAGCTGTAGTCAGGTGCTGCCCACTCTCACTCTCTCTCCTCCCTCCAGTCTGTCACCTCCCTCCGCTGTGACGGCTGATATAGATCCTGATCCAGAGTAGCTCCTCTTCCTCCTGACTTGAAGACGCGGAGGTGGTGAAGCACAGTTTAACACACCCAACATCCTGACTTACATTTATTTCTAACACTTCCTGCTGAATTACAGTTTTAAATCGGTTTAAATTGAGAGCTGCATGTTATTACTGATAGAATCCAGAAACACTGTTGATTCAGGAGTGTTAAAGAGGGTTTTATCTGGAGCTTATTTGCATCCTAATTCCCCAGTTTTTACCTCTGTGATTAAAGCAGGTTTGGGAAACTAACGTTCATGCAGCAATAACACAAGTTATAGTTGGACAAATGTTTTTCCTCCGGCTCGTGGTTGGTTTTCTCTCTGTGGCCTCTTTTATTCTCGTCTTCTTCTGAGGTTGGATTTGTTCATTCTCTCCGTTACACGCTGTACAGCAGGGGTTTGGTTCCTGTGACTTGGATCAGGAGATTAGGAGGCCGAGCTTCACTTTCCGTGTTTCAGATGTCACCGTGGAAGCTGCTCCCGTAGCACCGGCAGAGGGAGCAGGCACAATGAGGCCTCTGTTCAGGACCTGAAGCACGTCCCAGCAGAGTCTGCATTTAGAGAAGAACCTGTAACCTGCAGGAGCAGGCAGTAGGTAGTAAGTTGCTAGTTATGATTTAAAAAACAAATTCTCAACATGCAAAGTAAAAAAGTGAATGTAAAGCAGTTATTATAGTCGACTCCTTCCTTATTTCAACTCGACTCTAACATAAACACCATCGCTGCACCTCTTCCTGCTTCACTCACACTCTTGTTTCATTAATGTTATTAATCACACATGATCTGTTTCGTCATAGCTGATTGTTAACACCTCCTGGCCTGTAGTTGTCCTTGTTTTCTGTTAGAGCCCCTTTTTCTTCTTCTGTGGTGCAGCCCTTATAAACGTGGCGTGACCCCGTAGCCTCCCCCCTCTGCTGAAGTTCCCCTGTGGGAGAGGTTGGTGTCATTTTCCTTTAAGCCCTGTTGTCATCCTGATATTCTCAATGTTTCCAGTGAATTTTATTTTGTCATCGTCATCATGTCTGTTGCTACAGTTTTACATCGTTATCAGTGTTGAATGTGTCGTTAGTTAGTTGTGGAGGGTTAAGCCGACTCCCGTCCCACAGATTTACTTTTTTCATAGGAGCTGGAGCGAATGTTGAGTTGGAGGTTTTTTCTTTCTTTCCCCATGTTGTCAGAATAAACGGAGAGAATCTCCGAAGAGATCCGAGTGTCGCCATCAGTGAACAAGCACAACGCAGAAACCACACCCTCTCTGCACCTTCATCTCCCTCACTGTCTCACCCACGCCTGCCTCTCGCCCTCTTCTCTCCCCCCTCTAGTGTGTGATGGGGAGCTCAGCAGAAAGTTTTTCACCAGGTGAATGAAAATAAGTCCTGTTTGAATGCGCACACACACACACACACACCTACCTGCGTTTGAATAGAAATGTGAGAGAAATGTAGATGCTTTAAATTCAGCCCGTCCTCTTTTCAGCAGCTTGACGTGCTTATTGCGATGAACCAAAGACAACATTCGCATGTTTACTTGCATTCCAGCATCGCGTCCGTTATGTGGCGGGAAATGAAAACAGCCAAACGTGGAGGAAAAGCTTTTGTACCGTCACATCTGTATTGTTTTAATGGTGTGGAACTACTGGCCTCCTCCGTAGAGCTCAGGCTGCTATATGACGAGGGACAACATTCAGCCTGACTACTGGTCAGCCGCTGTCCTGTAATGACACACTAGCGTTTGGCTCTACGCAGACCATATGGGAGCCAGGCTGCACTTAGACGACTGAGTGCCTCCTGAGCAGAGCTAAATCTGGGTGAAACCTAGAACGGGTCCCACATGAAGTATATATTTCTTCATTGAGGGCGGTTGCTGTCGCTTTCTAATCAAAGGAACATGGCAGATAAATATATGTCAGTCTGAGACATGTGCTGATGCCACTTCCAGCTGGGAATATGATCAGGAATGTGTTGACAACCTGATGCAGAAATGTTTTCTTCAGGAGAGCAACAAACACTCTTCATATATTTACATGTAGCTAAAATAAGTCTGTGGAGAGTAGAACAGGCAGATCTAACGCCTGCACACTGAGCACGGAGGGAGTGAATTAGTCGTGCTGCCCAGGCTGCAGAGCACCACCTTTCAGTCTCAGTGTCACGACGAGAGAACGAGCCGCCTGTGTGTCGGAGGATTAACGAGCTCTGCCCCTCGCTCCAGCAGCGAACGTGAGAGGGACGAAATGTGTCGGCGAGGGGCAACCAGCAGATGGACGGGGGGAGCGTGGCGTGGCGTGGATGGGAGGGGGGGGTGGGGGCCTTTCATTCTGCAGCATCACAGTTTTGTTCTTAGATGAAAAAGCTCTTTGAGGGTTCCTCACAGACCGGGATGAGCTCATGTCCGGAGCCGCTCAGATTGTTTTGACTGCTGCTGTTCCCTGACCTCATTAACCTGCTGCTTTGCTTTTTTCTCCTCTCGTCTTTCTGTCTCCTTCCACTTTCATGTCCTCACGTCCTTCACTGTGTATCTGTGGGAAGTTGTCACAGTGGATGTGTTGGTCACTGAGGCTCCAAACTGGAGCAGCTGGGGTTAAGAACCTGACTCAAGATCATCTGACTGGTGTTTGTGGCAGTGGCACATGCTGATCTTGCTCTTTCCCCACCCCCTGCTCAGAGCTGGTTGGTTTGAGAAGCTGCAGGCCCTCACTGAGTTTAATCTGAGGCGCACAGATTGAATGAAGTGAAGGTTTCAGACTGACCCGCCTCGATGAACGAGCAGATTCAGACTCGTTAAGGACAAATCTCTCTCATTTCCTTTTAACAGGTGACGACTTCTTAATTAGACTCTTCTAAATAAATGTTGGCAGCACATTAGGAAGATTGATCACTGGATCCTTTTTTTAATAAACTTCACACAGAGGTTTCATTTAGTGAGTTACTACATCAGTCGTTCCGCCGGGTTCATGTTGAACCCGTCTAAACGCATAATTATCCAACCAGGGGAAAAATAAATGGCATGTTAACATCTGGCCGCTCAGTGCAGCTCGTCCCTTCTTCTCCCACCTCCCTCCGTCAGCTTCTACCTCGCTGCTCCTCGTCTCCACCTCATCCCCTCAGTCACATCTTTTTTTCTTCTCTGGTCCACTACTGTACCCAGAGAGAGAGAGAGGGCCCTGGTCTCAGCAGCTTCCTGTCTCACAAAAGACCCCTCTGTTTCCCCCATCGCTGTTTCCTCCGCTGCCACCCCACCCCCTTCCTCAACACACCCGTGGTACATTCCCCCCGCTCCCCTGGTGCATTCCTCTCATCGAGCGCGGCCGGCTGAGGAGTCCCTCTGTCAGCAGGCTCCGTGAGACCGGGAGCAGCTTCTAAAAGTCAACTGGAGAAGCACAGACGTTTCTCATAAGTATTTTAGTTGTAGTTGGATTACACGTCAACAAGTCAGCAAATCAGAGCTTCATGTGTGTGTGATCCCCCTCCCACCACGTGATGCTTCTCGTCAGTTTAAACCTGTGCAGGTTTAACCCGTCTCCGGGTTTTATTATCACTGACTGGTGCCTGATGAACTGAACTGAAGTAAACCGCTGAAATGGTCCGATGCGTCTTTTCTGAACTGACCCTCAGAACAAAGATGGAACAAGCCTTTAAATGAACCAGACAATGATTTCTCCTTTAGTTCTGGTTAAAGGGAAATAAATCAGTTTAATGTTCAACTAAGACGATCTTAATTAATGAAAATATGAAGAAGATGCAGGGTTTTAGCTGGTTGTCTGGGCAACAAACGGGAAGAAAGGATGATGCAGCATCTTCTGCGGTGGAGGATGTGGGGTCAACAAGTCTTTTATTTTGTCATCAGGCCACATCTGCATCTGTCACGATCAGATGATCTAACGTCAGGTCGTTTAAGTGACGTGTGTGTGTGTTTAAAAAGGCTTCAACACTTCTGGGGTTCTACTCGACTACTTTCTTTTAGTTCTATTATAAAGGAACTTGAAGGTGGATTCCTCCTCACGTCTTTTTTATGATTGTGTTATTTTTCCTCCGTTGTTTTTGCAGGACGCGTGTTCCTGCCTGAGCAGTGACCTCCGAGCTGCTCACGTTCCTCCACAGCTGTTTGCAACGGTCTGCTGGGTCAGGTAAAGCAAGGTGTCACTCCGGCTCTAAAGTGACCTGCGTGACCTCCACCTCTCCGTGTGCAGCAGAGCAGTCTGAGTTACAGCCGGGGTTCACTGCCCCCCGTCCCTTCATCTCTCAGCCACCGGAATACCTTCAATGCTTCACGTAGCTGCTGCTGCTGCTGCTGCTGCTGCTGCTCTTTGTCTTTCTGTTTTTCAGTTTCTATTGTAGGTTTAATACAAACTATTTGTTAACAGCACTTTAGAAAAGGATCCAAAAAGAGAGAAGGATCTCAGGTGTTGGGGAGTCAGTTACCGTGTTTCTAACCTGAACAGATGATCACGTGTGTCTGACACTGTCAACACAAGCTGAGCATCATCAGCTGATTAAAGTGTTACGTCTAAAAGCGTCTTCTCTGCCCACTGGAGCAACCTGGTTCCCGTTTCCAGGGAAACTCTGCGCCGTGGAAAAACCTGCGACTCTCAGGACTCACATCTGTCGCTGTGGAGTCGCCGCGGTCCCACCCTGAGCTTCAGTCAGTGGGTCAGTTGGACGTGCTCTTGTCCGTCCGTCCTTCCACCCGTGCACACGTTCACCTTTTCCCTCCCCACCATTTTTTCCTCTAAATAAATACCTTTTGATCCCTCCTCCGTCCCCCGTCCTCTCTCCTTCTCCGTCCGTGCTCTCTCACTCTTCATCAATGGCCCTCATTCATTCCCTCTCACCCTCTGCATGCCTGTGCACCCCCCCCCCCTCCACTCTATTCATTCCTGGGACTGTTTTCTGCCTGTACCTTTCCACGGCCCTAACGCCCCCCCCGGGCTGTAGCTTGCTAATCCCATCTCTCTCTCTCTCCATCTTCTGGAAGAGGGACGCTCGATATTCACCAGCGTTTGAGAGAAATAAATGAATCCACGTTTTCTACAGGCTTCTATTTTCTGATGATCTTTTATCGGTGCAGCCTTTATGCTCCATTGAGGGAAATTACCCTGCAGCAGCGAGTAATTGTGCTAAATGGAGCAGATCGTGGAGCTCACCTATTACTACGTGCAGCGTCAAAGAAAAGAAGAGAAGCTGCCTTCAAATTCCCAACAAAGAATTGCAAGGCGCTGAAAGCCTGTAATGAAACACGTACGTGGGAGAAACGCTGAGAGTGACGGCGAGGGGAACACACACGCTGCATTTTTTACTAATTCCAGCTGATCGAATATCAAAGGATCGAGCAGACTCGGGGCTCGTGTGTGAACTGTTGTACATCAGTCTCCACACAAACTGCAGTTTGTGAACACAGAAACACACTTGTGTGCACCCCCCCCCCTGCCTCTGCCCCTTCTTCACCCCCTCCTCCCCCTGCCTCTCCCACCTATTTTGAGGTATGCGGTTAGCTGGGCGTGTTCCTCGGCCACATTCAGAATCACTGACCCATTCTCTGTCTGACTTCTCGTTTCTACCTGACTCTGTTCACCTCGAGCAGCTTTTCCAGGCCAAGCCGAGTGTGCACTCACGACACACACGCACACACACACACACACACACAGTCCACTCCCTTCTCTCCTCTCCCCCCTGCTCTGATCTATTTCAGTGTATTGTGGCTAGCAGGGTGTGTGTGTGCATTTGCAGCCCTGCCCAGTAAAATACAGACTTTTCAAGGAAGTCAGCAGTATAATATGGCCACTTTATTGTAATTACTAGGTTCTTCTTTTGGAAATGGCACAGAGAGAGAGAGAGAGAGGGCTGCCCACAGGCACTTGCTGACTTCTCTCCAGAAGCTGATGCCACCTTGTGCCCCCCCTCTGCCTTGGTTGCTCTTACTTGCATTGACCCAGATGTTGCCACACCAGGCGGCTCCATCAGCTGGGTGCCACTCACCCTTTGGCATCGCAGCCAGTTTCCAGCTCCGTCTGTCTGGATAAAGTGTCGGTGGGTGGCCACGTCGGCCGGAGCGTCCCCTCGGGGAGACGTGGTCTCTGAGTCCCTTAAATTAGTGCAGGGAGATTAAAAGGCTTCATTAATTCAGGTGGAGGTTTAATCCTTTAATTGAAGGGTTCACGTCGAGCTGTTGACTCAGATACTCATGTCAGGAGGTTTTACCCCGTCGTAGCTCTTCGGCAGCGTCACACCTCGTCCCATTTGTCCCGCTCAGGGTGATGAGGTCATGCTTCCTGCTCTTTGGAATTTGTGGTACCTCCACAATGTGGATGCTCAGCAGATGTGTTGTTGCTAAGGCAGGGTTTGGTTTCAGGGTGTGGGCACTGAGGATGAAACACTTCACATACTAAAACTGCACAGGACAAGCCCGCATGTATCCGTGTTACTGTACACGCTGCATCAGCAGAAAACGGATGAGATGTCCCGTTAAACCCAAAACTAAATAAAGGAAGCGTGAGGCAGTTTTCTATCACAGGAAGGAACATAAATATTACTGAATAAAGCATTTTAAGCAAATCTTTAATATGTAGTGATTAAGATTTGTTTTATTTTTGTAGGTGATGCTGCCACTGTGGGAGTTTAGTGTCCGGGACACTTTGACACATGGTCAGGAGGAACCGGGAAGTCGTCACTGATGCCGGGGTTCACGCCGCCTCTCCAGCCTCTGTCCCGCCGAGCTACAACCTCTCTAGCCTCTGTCCCCGCCGAGCTACAACCTCTCTAGCCTCTGTCCCCGCCGAGCTACAACCTCTCTAGCCTCCGTCCCCGCCGAGCTACAACCTCTCTAGCCTCCGTCCCCGCCGAGCTACAACCTCTTTAGCCTCCGTCCCCGCCGAGCTACAACCTCTTTAGCCTTCGTCCCCGCCGAGCTACAACCTCTCCAGCCTTTGTCCCCGCCGAGCTACAACCTCTCCAGCCTCCGTCCCCGCCGAGCTACAAGCTACCTCACAACAAACGTGTGTCAAAGCGACCACAGTCTTATTACAGTAGTTTCAGAAACGAGAAACATCAGCGTCTGTCTCACCAGTTGCTGCTGTCGCCTTTGTTTCCTCCAGACTGTCGTCGAGTCACGTTGCCCAGAGTGATGCAGGTCAAACAGGTCAAAGTGGAAACCGGGTCACTGGATCAGTCTGCTAACAGGTAGTCGGCTGCTCGAGCACCTGCAGCAAACCTCTGTCATCAGAGTCACACCAAACCTGCTCATGTCAGAGTTATATCAGCCTCAGGTTTCGTTCATTCATTCATTCATTCAGGCACATTTTGCAGATTCACGGGTTTATAAAGTTCAGCACACCTGTTCGGTACGACGTGTACGCTGTGAGCTGCTCCAGTGATTTAAGATGCAACAAGCATAAACATCATAAAACCAAAGCTGGTTCATTCATAGGCAAAGATAAAACGTGTTTTCTAGAGTGAAGCTGTCCCTGAACAGATGCTGAACTCTGCATCCAGACCACAACAGTCCCTTAAAACACAGCAGCTCATGGTCCTGGAATATGAATCTTTGTATTTAAGTGGATCAAGTCTAGCATAAACACATACCACAGATGTCTCTGGGGTTGTCTCTGTTTACCGCCCGTGGCTTCTACTTTCAGAGCACAAGGAGGCCAGAACCAAAACAGCGGGTTCTCCAAAAACACTCGACCCACTGTGTGAGGAAGCCCAAAGAAAACCCAGAGCTGAGGGAGCGTTTGTGTTTGAAAGTCGCTCAAACTCAGGTAGAGGACAGATTCAGAGTCTCTGCTCAACTTTCCTTTACTCCAGCAAAGAAAAAGCTTCTTCTCCATCCAAGAACATAAGGTTCAACATGTTGCTCTTTCATATAGTAATATATAGGTAGGAACCGTCGCAGCCGCCTTTTCTTTACGACGTGTAATTGGTGGATGCAGCAGCCTGGATCATGGTTTCAGAGAATGATCACATACATCAAAGCTCCGCCTGGAGTTTCTTATGAGAGGGCAGCACACTCTCCATCTTCTGGCAGATTCATAGGGACATTCAGACAGTATGTTACCGCTGAACAAAACCTAAAACATGGCCACCGTTGTTCAAGCGCGTCCCTTTTCTCCTGGTCTGGAATTAGCATCCACAAGGCTTGAGTTCTGGGAAAAGAGGCGGTGGAGTCACCGTGTCCCGTGTCCCAGTCTGTTTCTCCTCTGTGCGGTTTCCCTGAGCAGCTCTCAGCACGGTGAGCTTCAGGTGAAGGTGAAGCGGAAACGAGGAAACAGACTCTGACAGAACACAGACACGTCAGAAACCTGCAGAGTTTCAACGCCAAGGTCGACGGCGTCTGTGCTGCAAAATGAGTCACTGGTGCATCAGGGAAAACTTATGCAAACTTTTAATTGATGATCATAATGAGTCGTAATGTTGGAGCAGGGGATTATTGATGAGATGTGTCTGTCCCTCCCTCCACACATTCACTGCTCCACACTGTTTCTTACACGATGCTCACCACGCTGTGTGTCTCTTATCGACACCGTGAGGCAGGTCTGCTTCAGATGTTCCTTCCAGTGGGACTGTCCTGCAGCGAACTGAGTAAAACATATTGCTCATTACTATGAGCTGAAGGTGAGCATCTGACCTCTGACTGACTCCACTTATCAGACTGTATTTCTTTTTAAGTAAGAAACCTTAGAAAGTGCTGAAACAGATCAAGCAGCTTCTACCTTCTTTCTTTTTGTAATAGTTCCTTAGAAAAAAAACAGTGATCATGGAAAAAGCACAGAATTCAAACAGAGAAGAGGACATAAATGGAGGGTAGTGAGGGGAGTCATGGAGGGATAATTAAGGTTAATCACAGCTTTCTGGATTCACTCTGCGTTAAAGAAAGCGACTGGGGGCTTTGACTGTTGAGATATTTACGAGGCAGACGGCTTTGAAACATACACAGACATGTTTCTGGAGAAGTGAAAGTGACTTTACGTAAAACACTCTGCAGTTTAAACGGTGTGTGTGTGTGTGTGTCAGCGGTTTGGTCTCATCTCGGTACAAAATAAAATCACATGCATGAAAACTTCACTTCACAAAAATATCCTCAAAATCCAGTGTCACAGCCAGAAGCGTCTGTCTGCGCACGTCCAGCTGGATTTTCTGTTTCACTCATGTTCACCTAACCCCACTGAACTCGCAGCCAAAGCCTGACACATCACAGAGACAGCGGGGGAAATGACAAACGACCCGTTAATACGGTAACGTTGCTTTGCAAACTTTATTTCTCTAAGTGAGGGAGAGAGAGAGACTCGTATAATGTCACTAACCTCTCTTTCCCTCTCTGCACCTGAGCTAACGCTGCAGAACAAGTCCGCGTCACCGACCAATCGGAGAAGAAGACGGCTCCGCGGGTTGCCTGGGAGGGGCGTGGCCAACGGAGCGGACAGAAACCTGATTGGTCGGCGGAGCCGTCACTCGCCTGGTCCTGCTGTTTTATCCAACCTTTACCTGTCAGAAGAAAAGCACACAACAAAGACTCTTCCTGCCTCCTCGCAGGTGATTTTGAGAGAATCAGAGATCATTTTTAAACCAGAACTCATTCTGTGCATGAGCTAAAGTGTTTGTACCGACCTCTCATTACAAACACTCCTACAGGCTCCTCCGCGCTCCGTAGGTCCGTGTGCGCAATTACGCACGCCCTCTCTCTCCCTCTCTGTCGTTCACTCTCTCTCCCTCCACACACACAGCCACACACACGCTCTCACTCTTCGTGGGAGAAAGTAAAGACGGGGAGAGGGAAAGAGAGAGAGAAGGGAGAGAGAGTGTGTGATTCCAGGTCTCTCTCTGCTGCTCTCTCCACTCTGGGTACTAGCACCCAGTCTGACTCAATGGGGCTTTAGCACTAAGGGGTTCAACGTTAAAATAAATATATTTATTTACCCCAAACCCCTTCGAGTTTTTAGGTTTCGTGCATTAACATAGACAGACCTAGGAACCTCAGGAAAGTCTCCGGGACAGAAGTAGAGACGTCTCTAGAGGCGTGCCTTCGTGTCCGTCGCCTCGCAGAAGGTTCGGTCGAGTCCCTGTCGTCGACTGACTTTCTGGGAGCGGATACCTTCCACCTTGTGCTACATTTACAGCTCACGCAGGCCGAATAACTACCGCAACATTATGGATATTGGAGATGGTCCTTTCCGGAAGAAACGGAGACCTCGGCTCATGGACTTCTCATCCTTCGCCTTGGTGACCGTGGTACTCGTTGTGTGCCAGACGACGGTGGTTCGGGCAGGTAAGAGGGTTCCACTTGTTAACATTGGTGACCATTAGTGTGCTTTTTAAACTTACATTTTTTCACTAATTGTTTTTCCTCATCACATCTCTTCATCGTTGTCTGTCTACCTTGATGCGCAAGAAGTGCGCACATCAACCGTCCTCGGATCCTTGCGCACCTGATTCCTCCACATTTGAGTCAGATCCCTAAATCATCACTTGGTCTAGTTTTTCCCTGGTTACTGAAGCTCTTTTCTGACATGTCGCCCGTTGTCTGGTACCTTTTCAGTGACTTTTCTGCTCACATGTGTAAATGGACCTGAACAAACAAGAAAACTAAAACCAGTTAAATGTGGCTCAAACACTGTCCGATAATGTCAGGGACGAATGGAGAGATTCAATAAACGGATGCTGTTTGTTTTAGCTGCTTCTGTTTTGTCTCACTGGTTTTATTCCTCCCGTGCCCGCCCTGTGCTTGCAGCCTCCTGACAGGTGTCACCTCACCAAATGTTGGGTTGAGCTCTAACGTTTCAGGAATCTATGCCGCTCTTTACTTTTCCATTCCTCTCTAATAAGCCTCAGTTTGTTGTCGGTTCAGCTTATTTCTGTTGATCCTATCTGCAGGTGAGCACGCGGCGCACGGAGCTGCGTGTTTTTAGGGGCTTTGTTGAATAAGATCATTGGTTTTGAGACTGGTGCGTGTGGACCTGCGGGTCAGCCGAGCTGTGGATGCAGGCTGCCAGCAGGGACTGTGTGCGTGTTTACCAGGTCAACCTGTGCACCAGTCCATCCATCTCTGCCTCTGTTTGCCCAGGGAGGAGGGATTTCCGCGTCCAGTCAGTAGACTCTGAGTCTACGGGGAGTTAACTCAGGTTTTCCCTGAGTAAATCAAGTTGTCTCGTGTTGATTAACAAAATAAGACTGGATTTTTATTTTACTCTTAGGGTTTATCTTCCTCTAAAGTTTTGCTCTCCTCCTCCTCAGTGATCGAGGATCTTTTTCTTCTTAGGAATGATCTGAATGCGCTGCAGTTCCGCCGTGAACCGCTAGTTGCCTTCAATTAGTTCTAACAGAGAATCCATTGATTCACCTGAGATCAGATCAGAGTGAAGCTCTGGATGCGGAATAGCACGTGACACACCACCGCAACAAATGCGTGAAAGTTGAAGCATCGTGCAGAAGTTAGAAGCAGAAACATCAGGCAGGTTTTCATGACACAAACGTTTTTTTCCAGTGAACACATGAGTCAGTGGATCTTTTTTTTACCTGCTACTTACGAACCGAGTGGGGCTTTTGTAACCCGCTGCCCTCCTCTCTGTTTTATTTGGCCCCGGTTCCATTTTCAGATCGCATGAGGCGATAGCAACCTTCCCGCGGACTCTCGTGTGTACCTTGGAGACATTTTTGCTGGTTATGAATAGGTTATTATGCGGCGCAGCAGCTCGGTCGCGGGGCTTTGGGAGTGAAAGCGTGTAGTGTACACTTCTGTTTGTGCGCTATGGATGTTGTTTCATCAGGGTGTGGAAACGTAGAGCACATCTGCGTGAATGCGCCTCTGTGTGCAGCACATCGGGCAGGTTGTGTTTCTCATCCTAAAGGATGATTACAGAGGTGGTGTTTATAAAAGAAAAACACCTGGCCCTGGGATAATGTCAGAGGGACGTTACCTGGAACGCGCGGCAGAGGCGGTGGACGACGCGTCTTTACGCGCGTTCCTGTGCGCGCGGCGCGGTGGCGCGGCAGCAGATGTTGGTGTAAATTATAAGAGCGCCCCACCCAGGCAGTGAAAGACCGATTTAGAGAAGGAGGTGGTCAGAAGGCTGCGTGTTTATTCTCTGTGCCCCGTGAGAATGAAGCGCAGAAGAAAGGGAGGAGGGATGGATGAAAGACGAGTTCTGTTCAAAGCTGGAGAAAATCAGAGGGCAACGTTTGCTTGACATGGATGTTCCTCAGCCTCATTTCAAAGCAGAGCGCTGCTCAAAGGACAGTCTGTCTGCGTCCAGCTAAACATAACCCCGCTCTCTCTCTCTCTCTCTCTCTCTCTCTCCGGTGAATGGAGCCACTATGTGCGGGAGCTGCGGGGATTTGACAGCTCATTCCGCGCATGCGGTATTTCAGGACTCTGCTGGTCACACGTGACTGTCTGTCACTCACCTTTCCTCTGCTCCGTCATCCTTTTCTCATTTTGCCCTGTGGCTCCTGTGATTCACTTCCTCCTTCTTTCCACCTTTGTGTGTGTGAGTTAATGAGCCACGCGTCACGTGTATCATCTCTTTATTCCATATAACGCAGTAGGACTTATAACCAACTCAGTCACACAGATGTTGCAGGTGCTTTCAGCAGGCCTGTGAGACTTCTGTGCCCTGAGCTGTGCCTCCCAGGTTGACCTGAACTCCCCTCACTCTTCTCAAAGCCGTTTTTGTCTCAGCGCCTGTTACTCTTTCTTTATTATGAACCAGTTTACAGACTGTTAACAAAGTTTACAGCTGACTGTGTGAACACTGGCGTTTTATGGAGTATTTCTAAGTAGGTTAGCGTCAGAAGGAACTTACTCACATTTATGGAGTGTTTTCTTTTCCAGCTTAACACGTATCTGTGTGTCTCCTACAGTAGTTTGTTTCAGAGCTGATAATCAACGACGGGATGTTAGGAGGCCTTAGACACCCTCACAGTCTTCATCACGGTGGATGTAAAATTCAATCATTGAAGCTCAGACTGTGGTTGTGAACTGAAAACAAGCAGAAGTCGACGTGCAGATACACAAACACTTCTGACCCATGACATCCTCTCGGAATGTGAACTCATGAAATCTGTTCTCAGACCAAACCGCTCGAGCTGTGCAGATAAAGCAGGAGCTGGCTCTTCCCCTCTGTGCGGGTTGATAGGTGATGATTTTGTGGTTCGTGTGTGTGGATGGTTAGGCGTCGTTTCTTGGAGGGAACTCTGCCGGAGCAGAAGATGCACAGAGACGAGAGGAGAGCGTTCCAGCTCTGTAATAACAGACTGTCTGTGTAGGATGCTATTCCCAGTCACTGCTATTTTGCTGCTTCTAGGAAGTCGGTGCAGGAGGGTGTGGGGACCAGCTGTGTGCCTCTACATCTAAGATTAATGTACATCTTTATTTCCAGACATGAGTAGACGTCTCTCATGTCGTGAGAGGAGAATCTCTTTGGTCTGGGATTCCTCGCTCTTGTTATTTCCGAGTGCAGGGCAGATCTCTGACAGTGTCGCCCCAATCAGCCGTGATGGTTTCTTATTATAAGTCAGACCTGTCACCTGTGTTCAGATCAGCTGTGTGGCGCTAAACCAAAGCACTCATTTGGTTAAATAGAGGTTAAGAATCAAATTATATGACGTTGTCTACAGATTGTAATCTGCATCAACACTGGACACTTGTTTTTAGGTTGTTTAGAGATGTTCGGTGTTTTTAAACCGTTTATGTTGCCACCGGTTAAAAGTGTCTTTGTGTGTTACTTCTTCTGACCTAATTAAGTTCTGTCAGAGCTGAGCTGTGAAGGTCAGACTGTGACATCATTTTACAGAGAACTACTCACGGTCTCCTTGTCAGGGGCCCAGTGGTGTCAGCATCCACCCTCAGATCCAAACTAAGACTGTGGCGACCAGTGCTGCAGCGCACACAGGCTGGCACAGGAGAGAGAGAGAGAGAGAGGGAGAGAGAGGGAGAGAGAGAGGGAGGTGGGGGACTGGGACACATGCCGGCAGCAGCTCTGTGAGTGTCGGCACCGTTCTGCAGACACGTGAGCTGTGTTGGGCTGGTTGGATGTGATCAAGGCAGGTGCACAAAGCTGCAGCAGGTGCTGGTGAGGACGACATGACACTGGGCTAAACCAGCGTTCAGAGGCCCACAGGTTGTTCCACAGAGCTTGTTGGTGCTTCATCACTTACAGAACAGTTGGTGTATTTCATTTTACATGATGCTGTTCAGATGATGTTTCGTGTTAATCTCACCTCCATCAGGAAAAGTTATTCCTACAGCACCAAACACGGTTCTGTGTTTGTCGTTTCCCTTCTGGAGCAGCCGACCAGACATGGTCACATGGTTTAACGTCTACATGATGATTAGACCCACGCAAACCAAAGTCCTCCTTTTAAACCATATGAATAATGTAAAGCCCCTTTTCTCATAATGGATTTTCTGTCTGTGTACACAAGGCATTAAAAATAAGTCATAACTACAGAGCAGCATGCAGGAAATTATAACGTGCAGCAGCTCGTACGCCTAACCGTGGTCGGCGGGGTGGACGGAGACAGAGTTTCCAGTGATTTCACTTTGTGCTGCCATCTTGACTTATTCATGGAAACGAGGAGAGTCCCTCTGCTCCTGTGTGTGTACCAATGTGCTGGCTGTGTGAAGGTGAGAGCTGAGGGGTCAGCTGGAGTGTGTGTCTGGTATTTGGCACGGCTGTACCAGAAGAGGAAAGGACACGCACACACACACACACACACACACACATGTAAGTCAGAAACACGCAGCAGAGGAAATAAAGTTTTCCCCTGTGAAGTGAACAGTTGTCACCTCGCACAGGTTTGTACCTGTGTGACCCAGAGTTCAGAGGTGTGTGTGTGTCTGTGCATGCTGTGCACTCAGGGGTCAACACAGACACACAACACTGACTCGGACTTTTGATGCTTAAAGAAATAAAGTGATTTAAACAGTTTGCGTCACAGGACACGTTCATATTATTTTAGTTTGGGACAAACACAACGAGCTGAATTCCTGTTCTGTGCGAGTTTTCTTCTTTTGTGCGTCCGGCTAACGCACAGATGTAGTGTGTGTGTGTGTGTGTGTGTGTGTGTGTGTGTTCTGTCAGCCCCCCGTTGTTGACGCGTTACGTGTCACGACAAACAGACTCAGCGCTGGTTATCTTTCACTCGTGTGTGTGTGTGTGTGTGTGTGTGGACATGCAAACACATGTTTGTGTTGCAGAAAAGTGGATTTTACTCTTTGACTGTTAATTAAATCAGCTTCATCTCCATCTAGTGGCGAATGTGAGGCACTGCAGCATCTCATTGATTCTACAGGTTGTTTTTGTGTCACGATTCTTACAATAGTTTTTACTGCACACTTAATATCACAGAATAAAAAGTTTCATTGACTTGTTTATGTTGTTAAAATGCAGTAAATGCATTAAAAAGTTAGCGATTCAGTGGAGGACAGTCGTCTTCAGAAGGTCGATGACCTTTAGCTGTTGTGTGTCAGAGACACGCGAGTCGTCTTTAACCAGTTCAGTGGGAATAACTGTTCAGGCTACTGTAACCTTCACCTATAGCAGGGCGTGGAGCCGCCCTCGCGTGTCTGCGAGCCCTGCTTCCCGTCTTAATGACGGCGCTGTAACTGACCCGCGTTTGCACGACACGGCTGCAGCCATCTGTGAGCAGTTACTCTGAGAACGAGGAGAAGAAGAAGAAAGAGGCCAAAGAAGGAGAAGCCTGTTTTCATACCTTGTCTACTTATGTATTCTCGTGAGGTGTGTGTGTGTGTGTTTTTTTTTGTGGGTGTGTTTCTGCGTGATTGTGGCTCTCCGGGCAGGAAGGCCCTCGGCTGCAGATGTGAGCCGGGGAACAGAGCGGCGCATTGTACTGGACGTACTGGCTGCAATCTGATCCAATATCCTGCCATCACGGAACCACACTGTCTCCTGTCACTGCCTGACCCCCCAAAAACTCTCCCACACACACACACACACACCACCCCTCAGCCCCCCTCCTTTCCCGCCTCATTCCCAGCATTCCTGAGCAGAAGATCTTTGAAACGTTGCACATCTGTCAGAAAACATGACTGATTTAAATCCTAAACATGAAACCATAACTCATAACGTTTTGTTATATTTCCTCTTCACTTCCTCCACAGAGCTGCTGCAGCTCATGACGTTTCTGCTTCAGACGTTTAATGCAGCACTACTACCACTCTCCCTCCTCTTCCTCTTCCTCTTCCTCTCTCTGGTGCAGAGCCACGTTAGTGGGCTGTGGTCTAGACACACTGAGGCTCCCTCTGACTAAATATTATGCTCTGTGGGGCTGTTAACTCTCAGACACACCAAACCTCACATGAACCCAGTTAAGATGCTTTTCTGGCACATCTCTGGAACCTTCACGTGTGTGTGTGTGTGTGTGTGTGTGTGTGTGCGCGTCATCATGAAGGTGAAGGAGTCTGAGAGTTTTGGTCATCGATAGTGGACTCGTCGAGTCTTGTGGGCGTGGCTGATGTGGGCGTGGCTGCATCATTTCTGCAGAAATCTGATTATTGTCACAGCGAACGTGAAAAGCTGCCTCCCAGAAGAGTTTGGCTGTTCTCCCTCCGTGCATCACAGGTTTATTATAGGAGGTGCCACGGCAGGGCAGGCTGTGTCTGGAGCAACCAAACACCAGCCGAGGCCGAGGATGTTGAAACTGTCTGAGGCGGACGTTATAATTACATTTAATCTGGGTTCTCAAGCTGCAGAAACATTTGTAAGTCTGCTGTTTGGAAACGTTGGGAGAATGTGTGTCACGCATGAGACAGCAGCAGGACCTTTGATTTGTGCTGCAGATGTTTCACTGCATTCACCAGAATAATCTTCTGTAACAAGACAGAACATGCGAGAGTATGTTAGTAATTAGCCCCCCCCCCACCACCACCACCACCACCACCACCAGCACCGCCGTCGACTCACTGTAAATTACTGTATGTTTAAAATTATTTGTTCAGTCACGAGATGTGTTTCCAAAACAGAAAGATTATAAAGGACATTGAGCAACAACCATCACGTAACATTTTCAAAATAAAAGCTGGATACGTTAACGTAAGGGTTTAAGGTTGGGTTTTCATTTCAGAGGTTGTAAAGCTCCCCGAGGCAAACTGAACTTTCTAAGTACAGTGTTCCTCCGGTGTTCTGCTTCGATGGGTTCAGAACATAACACGGCGTGTGTGGTTTCATACCAGAGAGAGACCTGTGCTCAGAGAAACAGACCTGTGTGTGTTTTCCGAATCCTCTGTTTCTGTTCCGAGCGTTCCTGGTGCCACAGGCTTCCTTTCCTCACACCTGCTGCTGTGTTCTTTAGTCCTGCAGGAGCATTTAACATGATCTTTTATCCCTATTAAGTTTGATCCCTGCAGATGCAAATACCGGCTGCAATGAACCCTTCACTTCCTCCACAGCGACGTCTGATCAGCCTGTAGGACGTTTGGTCTGAAAAGCTGCTGGGGCCTCATTTAGTCTAATGAATCCATGTGTTTCACTCTTTTTGTGTGTTTAGAACTCATCCGATGATAGAAATAGAGCTGCTGTCAGTCACAGAGCATTTTTTGATATGAAATACTAATGTAATCTATTAAATTAGTAAAGTTTCTTTCTTTGCTCGTCCCCCTTCAGACCCAGTGGACGTGCTGCGGGCTCTGCAGGTTCCCTCTCTCCCCGAGGGCGTGAAGAAGGTCCCTGGTTTCTGCACGTCTCGTCGCTCCAGCAGCCCCGACCATGCGTACCGCATCACCAAGAAGGCCCAGATCTCTGCCCCCACCAAGCAGCTCTTCTCAGGTAGGCGTCAGCTGGAGCGTGTGACACACACGTGCAGGAACCTGTAACCTGTTTGTGTCTGGACGTATTTCAGCTCTTACTCTGGTGCTAAGTGAGGCTGCTGTTCCCACTCATGGAAATAAAGTATAATTATGTGTTTCAGTGAAGTGGGAAAACTGTCTGACACCCTGCAACGAGGAGGGAAAAGAGAAAGTAGCATTTATGTGGCTGAGAATAAAATAATAACACAGCTAAACTTTAACTCTTTGACTTCTCCAGCTGTGTCCAGCTGTTGTTACCTGTCACACAGGTCTCTGCCTCCCTGTTTCCTCTCACTTATTAACGTCCGGATCATTTTCTCCACAGGTCGCTTCCCAGAGAACTTCTCCCTCATGGCTCTGGTCAAGGCGCAGGCGGGCCTCCAGGCCTTCCTGCTCTCCGTCTACAGCGAGCAGGGCATCCAGCAGCTGGGCGTCGAACTCGGGCGCTCACCCGTTTTCCTGTACGAGGATCAGAACGGCAAACCGGCCCCAGAGGACTACCCGCTGTTCCGAGGCGTCAACCTGGCTGATGGCAAGTCAGTAACCAGCAGCAGCCAGTTTGTGACTGGTTGAGATGACGTCGTTAGTTTTTCTTCGTCGTGTCTTTATCGTCCTCATCATCACATCACACATTTACTCGCTGCGGCTCCTGCTCTTTGTCTCCAGGTGGCATCGCATCGCTTTCTCGGTTTCCAAGAAGAACGTGACCCTGCTGCTGGACTGCAAGAAGAAGATGACCCGGCCCCTGCCCCGCGGCAACGGCGCCGAGATCGACACCAACGGCATCACAGTGTTCGGAGCTCGTCTGCTCGACGAAGAGGTTTTCCAGGTGAGAACTAAACCTGCAGGGGCCCGAGGGCGGCTTCTGAGCGTCGGGTTAAATGACTGAGCTCCTGCACATGCTGACGCACACACACACACACACACACACACTCGGACCTGTAAGAGAAGATGCAGCTTTTTTTGTTGTCCACAGGGAGACATCCAGCAGCTGCTGATCGCCTCCAACCCTCAGGCCGCCTACGACTTCTGTGAACACTACAGCCCAGACTGTGACTCCCCTCTGCCCAAGACCCAGGCTCAGGACCCCAACACATACGTGAGTAACACCACACTCTCCACATGTCTGAGACAATGATTCAACCTCTGCACAGGTGACAACAACTAGACTTTTCTATTTCACTGGTACTGGAGGTTCACGTCACACACACACACACACACACACACGGCTGCACAGAAATCCCTCACAGCACTTAAAAGACAAGCTGAGAAGCTCAGACCCGTCAGCGCTTCGCTCACACAGCTCGTCCACCGAGCTCGAGGATCATCCAAAGCTCTGAGTCCAACTGAATCTCTGGACTTTGTTCACGTTTTCTGTGCCAGCTTTCTAACTATGAAACAACTAGCTGACTCTAAAGTGTATTAAGGACGTTTACATGACCCGGCGGTTTGCAGTGAAGGTAAACGCACAGAAAACGAACAAAACGTCACGAGGTTCAGTTTTGATAATGTCATCAAAGCGCTGCTCTCCCTTTTCTGTCTTCTTCACGCATCCCTGTCGTCAGCAACAGATTTCCTCTCCGCCTCCTCGGCCTGTGTCCCTGAGGTAACTCACTTCACTTTTCTCACACACTTCACTGGAGAATCTGAGCTCGAATCGTCGCAGCACAGAAATGTTCGGGGAGAGAGGACGACACAAGCCGACATTAAGGTGGCTGGAAGTCAGTGAACGTCAAACACGTTGAATTCTGATTGGTTCTCTGGTTAAACTGAGACGCGCAGACTAAAAATCTGGCATGAAGATGGTCTAAGGTGGAGCCTCTCTGCTTACTGAGACTGGCTGCACACTCTCTGACGCTCAGGAGCTGATGGTTCCCTCACACCAGCTGCATCCATCCGTCCGAAGTACACGATCTTTGTCCTGTGGTTTCAATCACTGCTTTACTTTTTTTGTTCCTCTTTGATCTGTGGCCTCTGCGTCAGTTATTCCATATAAGCAGCTTTTAACCTGCAGCACAGACTTCTGATGAACAAAAAGACAAAAACTGTGTCTGTTTTTTCCTCCGTTGCTGCTTCAGCCCACATTCATCACTTTCCTTATTCGACCTCTATGGAAAGCCGCTCCCTGTTTTCCACGCTTCCAAGCCTTTTCCTTTCCTCCCTGTCTGTCAGTACTTTGATGAGGAGCAGGATGACCACGAGTAAACTACAGGTGCAGCTCCACATAATTAACAAGTCATTTACACCTTCAGGACTCAGGACTGTGTCTCCCTCACCTACTTTATTCACATCTCCCCTTTTTTAATCCACATCCACAGCTTCGCTTATGGTGATATTTTGTCCTCATGTCATTTATATGTTGTTATGTACGTGTGTGTGTTCAGATGGGGGTGGTGGGGTGGTGCGGGAGCAGCTGTGTTGTCACACACACACACACACTTAGTGTCTTCAGGTCTCCAGTGTTCACCCGTACTTTCTGTTGCTCATCCAAACACACGTTAGCACGTTTAGTTTGTGTGTGAATGAGGTTTGTCACACACACTGTTTCCTGACACTTGCTGCATGCTGATCGACGTCAAGCTGTTTTAACAGGTGATTTAAAAAACCTTCAGACAGATTCGTCCGTGTTGTCTTTTCTGTTGCCTGCATGATTTGTCACCGCATGCTCCTGCACAGAGTTTTTAGAACCAGTTCTCCCGTCAGCTCAGGGAATGTCGCTGCACGTGTCTAACAGCATCCGTGGTTGTTCAGCTGACCCTGATCTACGGCACCATCTGTCCCTACTGGGTCCGGTTCATATGAAGAGTTGATCATCTTTTCTCTTCACAATCACATTTTATTTTTGTTTATGACTTTTATTTGCATCATGCATGATTCATCATATGACTAACAGGCTCCTGCGTTCCAACCTGCATGATTAAACTGCAGCGACATTTTCTGTCTTGCAGTTGTTTGTCTGCTCTGTGTGTTATGAACAGTGTGTGTGAGCCCATCAGGACAGTGCTCGGGTAATACGTATGTTTTGTGTGTGTGTGTGTGTGTGTGTGTGTGTGTGTGTGTGTGTGTGTGTGTGTTCAGCACCAGCTTTAAACCCTCAGTGTCTCTGCCAAACCACAGGCTCCAATTCTCATGAGCACAAAGATGCTTCTTTGTCGTGTAATATTGGGAATGGCATTACTGGAGAGATCAGCAGAAACCTGCAAATTCTCAAAGCTCTGTGAAGTTCTTTAAATAACGGTGCTTTTTTCAGTTGCATTGGTGTCATTGAGGCCGGTATTAATCCCGCGCTGTATCCAGTAATGCCTGCACAGTCTCAGTAAATCATCCAAGCCTTAGCCATCTTTATGTCATTGTTTCTCAAAACATCCACTCTTGTCTTCTTCTCTCCTTCTGCCCATCCCTTGTTTGTGCTTTTCACCCCCCTCCCAACCCTTCCATTTGTCTCTGTCTTTCTTCGCTCTCTCTGTCTGTATCAATGTGCACATACTAAACTACGTCTCAACCACACAATAATCACGGACTCTAGAAGAAGGAACTCAATGGAAAATCCGGCCTTCTCAAACCCAAACCCACTCCTGCTAAGCCAGCCAAGTCTGGGAAATTCAAAGTAGTCAAGGCACCTATTCCCACCAAAGCTCCCAAGTCTTCCAAAGCAAAGCCCACTGCAGCAGAGATTCTGTTGTCTAAGATCAAACCAACAGCAGCAGCTAAATCTAAGATCACGCCTGCCCCGGCCAAGAGCGAGAAGAAAGCAAGCGGTGCAACTAAACCCAACGGTAACGGGAAGGCCGCTGTAGCTAAGCCTACGCCTCAGCCCAAAGTGAACGGAAATGGAAAATCCTCAGCCGAGAAGAAAGCCAATGGAAGCGCCAAAGCCACTGCTGCACCCAAGGCCAACGGAAACGGCAAAGCTACAGCAGAGAAGAAACCCAACGGAAACAGCAAAGCTAACGGCAAAGTGATCACTGACAAGAAAGCTGCTGCAAATCAGGCAAAACCAGAAACCACTACAAAAACCAGCGCAGATAAATCAGCGGCTAAAGCCCCGAAACCCACAAAAACATCAAAACCCGAACCTGCCAAAAGCCCAAAGGCCCCAAAAGGGAAGGCAGACGCCAAAGACTCTCTACAGTCAACAGCCCCAAAGAAAGTAGCTCCAACACCCGCCATTGTGCGTCCCACCCCTCCCAGACCCACGAAATCCAAGCTGGACCTGAACATTGATACCAAATCCCTGCACAAGCCTTTCCCACCGTTTGACAGGACGGCGCAGAGAGGAACTTCAGTCCCAGCGAAGAGAACTGGCAAAAGTTATCAACAGGTACAGCAGGAGGGCTCGTGTTGGGTCGGCGTGTCCAGACCCGTATGGCCCATCTGGCCCATCTGGTAGCCAGCTCTTTCCACCATCCCGGGTCTGCAGCTTCATAGATTTGAAGCGTGGTGTAAGTCCTTGATGGTGGATAATCTGGTCTTCATGATGGAAGTTGGTTCATACCGAGCTGGGCGTCTTACCTCTGTTTATATATCATATGATCTCTGCTCTATATGATATGATACGGCGGTGCATGGCTAAGTGTTGCGTTTCATTCCTCACTTCACACTCCCGTCACCAACTGGACCTCAGGGCCTGAACACACGCCGACACTTTCTTTTCCAGGAGCCCGTTAACGCACAGGTCAAACGAGTGAGCATGGATTGCTGTGGCGCAGAAACTAAGCCTGGGAAAAAAACCCCACGTGCTATCACATTCTGAACACACGCAACACGACAAACCCACCACCATCACCATCACTCTCTCCTTGTCTCTGTGTTTTCCTCCTTGACACCCGCCTCCCTGTCTCTGGTCATATTTAGTATGAAATATGAATGCAGCAGCCTCGCAGCAGCATCACACGTTCAGCTTTATTGTGGAGTCTGCAGAGCTGACAGACACCAGCAGACCAAACCCGTGGCACAATGAGCGAACTGGATTCTGTTGCTTTAGGCTGCTGATTGTTTCTCTGTTTTCTGGTCTCGGGTGAAACTAGACATCCCAAAGCATCAAGCGCTGATGTTTTCACCTGGAGGGATGGATAGAGGCTCTGGGTTTTTACTTCCGAGTAGAGCCGACTTCACCCTTTCATGAATCTTGGCTTTGTGAGCTTTGAAAAGCAGAAATGGTTCAAATGTAAAAGGAAAATAAATCTCAGCAGCGACGTCTCAGCGACTCCCTAAATCTTGCACGTGGCAAAATTTATAGTTGAGACTCTGAAACCGGCTGAAATTTCTTTTCTTCTTTAAAGCTTTAAAAATGTGAGTTGCCCCCATGTGGCGACCACAGTTTTACAATGTGCTTCATTTTCATTTCCATCGTTGCCTACGAGCAGACTTTGAACTAACCGCGCTCTTCCAATCAAATCTGCTTCCCTCCTCTCCTGCTCCCCGATTCCTGTCAACTTGACAATTCAGGACGTAGACACTGAAATGTCCGAGGCTGGCCACACCCCTACAGAGACCGATTATTTCTATGAGGAGACGCTCCCAGTGCCAGAGGGTGAGGTGACTGGAGAAGAAGTGCTGCCCGAACAGGTAATGAGAAGATTCAACACAGTCACACAGACGAGTCAGAGCGACAGCAGAGAGGGTCTGAGCACATTTAGCTAAAGCTAGGTTTAGAGATGCGTTCACAGTCTCTCAAAACAGGTTTTCAACATGAGAAAACAGAATTAGGAATGAGTTTCAAAGCCGTTATTCACAGGAGGAAAGAGTACGACAGGTTAAAACCTTTTTAAAGTGTAAAGACTTTAAAGTAAAAAACAGGTTTATATGTATTTTACTGCATTAATATATTCATTAGTTAGTTATTACTTTAGTTAATTGTGTAGCTTTTTACATACAAAACATGAGACTTAGTTAGTAAAATGTGATGCGATACAATATAACCAGAACTAAATAAATTAAACAGATTGATTAATTGATGAATTAATTAATCGTGATTATTTTATACAATTTTTATACAAAAACAATATGTTAAATAATTTTGAGCTTTAGTTTTATTGTCTTATTTTATATTTTAAATTTTATGTTTTCAATCAGACTAGATAAATACAGGAAACAATCGAGACATTTACAACGTAAATGAAGTCATGAATCTGCTTAATTTGCCCAGTAAACATCATCAGTCGTCAGCTGGCTGAACGTTTTCTCCCAGTGTGTCACCTGTGTGGTGGTGAGCCCAGTCTTTGTAGTTTAACCGTGCAGCTTCTCTCTTTTCTAACCACACACCACTGTTTTGTTGGCGCTGATGCCACATGACCTGACGCGACACAATGCATCACATTCCTCTGCTCAGACCGCCACACGTCTCTACGTGCTTCTCCTTTTCCCTAACAGCAAGACTCTGCTTCGTTCTCGCCTCACGATCAGCTTCCGATCTCGACACGAGAACAACGAGTCTTGTGAAAGGGGGGGTTCACGCAGGAGCATCTGATGCAGGAACCGGGAGATGAATATGATGCATCTGTTGAAGTGAAGCAGAGAAAACAGCTCATCTGTTTCTCATAGTTCACTTTATTTAGCAGAAAACATCACACTTTAGTCACATTAGCTGCTTTTTTTTGTTTGATAAATAAACTCAGTTTATTCCCACTGGATTCACATCTGTTCAAACGCTGGCGGTAAGTAAAAGTACAAAGTAGTAGTAGTAGTAGTAGTAGCAACATAGCAGCAGAGCTTTTCCCAAACTATTTCACGCAGCCCTGTGTGTTTGAATCATAGTTTGTTACATTATTAACATCATATTGGAAGAAACCGTTTGGTTTCACGTCTGCACACACGAGCTGACGATGACATTGTTTGGTGAAACCAGCCTGAAGTTAGAACCTGGGGCTGAGTTTAGTCTGTCAGGTGTCTTTCTGTTTTGTCCCTGTCACTGTTTTATTGATGAAGGTAAGACTCACTTCTTCTTTATCTGCTTCCCTATCTCACCAACTCACTCTTCTCCTTCACACAAACTCTTCCAACTCCTACCTCCACTCTTCCTCTTCCTCTTCCTTGCTCTCGACTCCTCCTCTCGCGCTCCTCCACCTCTGATGAACTCATCCCAGCCCGAGGAGGAGACGGCGCTGGTGGGAGAGGAGGTAGAGGCGTCCAAGACGGGCGTTGTGGGCGAGGAGGCCTTCGCTGAGGAGTATGTGACGGGAGACGTGGGCCTGAAGGAATACGACTATTCCTACAGGGACTACAGCGAGCCTCGAGTGGAGACGGGAGGGATGGACGGAGGCATGGGCCCCGCCCTGTCCGCTGTGACAGACGAGGGAGGCGTAAGTCATGCTGCTTCAGGAGCAAAAAGAAATCTGTTTCAACTGCTGCTGAAGCTTGGTCAGCGTCTTCTCCTGTGACATGTTTGAGTTTGTTTTTTTATTAAATACACACAGTAGAAACACGGCGGTTAATTTAAACCTGAAAAACATAATTAACTTCACTTTAACATTTAAGTGCTGAGTTACAAAACCACATTTATGAGGATTTAGAGGAAGGCAGATGAAAACATAGACACCTGGTTACTAATTATTAAAGGTTTAATTACACATTAGTGTCTAATTAATAAGTTATAACTAATGTATAAAATGACAACATCCGTTTAACTGTTGCTGGATGTAGTTTCTATACAGACTTGATTAGTTATCATAGTTCTAGTTATACAGAGTTATTTAGTCGGAAACATCACATGCAGCTCAATCAGTCACAGAGAAACATGTGTTTGAATGTATTTCGAATGCTTCATGGACAAAGACCAAGTTCCAACATCGTGGCTGAAATGGATTTTATTCTTCACAGTGTCACAGTGTCATGGACAGATTATTATAAAGGTCCGTCCAGTAATCTGTCCATGTGGGTAGTCTCAGTAATAAGCTCGTCCAGAACGTCCCGGGATCCCAGAGGATAGAAACAACGTGCTGCTCGCTGCATAAAGAGGCATTTTGAAGAGCAGCTGCTGTATCTTCTCATTTTAATGCCGTTTATGTCGGTGCACAGCTGCATTAAGAGGGTGGAGAATGAATATGACGTTTGGTGTGTGTGTGTGTGTGTGTGTGTGTGTGTGTGTGTGTGTGAGGGCCTCTGTACTGACTGCGCCGTGTTCTTGGCTGCATGTGTGTTCTCCTCAGGCCGCCATCAGAGGCCAGAAAGGAGAGAAAGGAGATCCTGCTGTGCTGGAGCCGGTGAGATGATATTTGTGCTTCTCCAGTCACTTTGGACGATGTTTATTTATTACATATTTATATTTATTGTCATACGAACGATGCTTCGCCGCTGTTCCTGTGTAAAGGACTTTATTGTTTACTGTCTCACTGTGTTGGATTTCTTGCAGGGAATGCTGATTGAAGGACCTCCAGGACCCGAGGGACCCGCTGTGAGTAAACTATGTCTGACTTACCTTTAAATATGAGCCCGTCTCTCCTTTCTCTTCTGGGTCAGGACACGGTACTGATGCTAGATTTAGTATTTACCCTATATTTCCATTTCTATGCAACTCGACTAAATTCACTGAGCTTGTAATATTTAAACTCCTCCTCCATCTCTTCTAGGGTCCTAGTGGCCCGCCTGGTTCCTCTGGACCTCCTGGCTCTGTGGGAGATCCTGGGGAGAGGGTAAGTGTTGCACTTTGCTTTCAGGATTTTTGATACACAGAAGATCCCGAGGCATTTGTCTCTTTCTCACCGCGTCCTCTCTCTCCGTCCTCGCAGGGTCCTCCTGGTCGTGCTGGTCTTGCTGGAGCTGATGGAGTTCCTGGACCTCCTGGAACATCTGTCATGCTGCCCGTGAGTTTGTTTTGTATGTTCACGTGTTTCGTGGCTCAACACTGGAACTTTAATGCTTCACCTTTAACCTTTCTTCTCTGTTTTCTTCGGGCAGTTCCGTTTTGGTCAGAGCGGTGGAGATAAGGGTCCCGTTGTTTCTGCACAGGAAGCTCAGGCAGCCGCCATCTTGTCTCAAGCCAGAGTCAGTGGTCACTTCTCCTTCATGTTCCTTCTGTTTAGATGTAAAATGATTCAGTGAGATTCAAGTAATATATAGAAAAAGTTCATGAAGGTTTAAGTGATTATAAACTAATGATCATCATCCATTCATTTTATAATCATGTGACGACATCATCGTTGTTGTTGTGTGTAGCTGGCTCTGAAAGGACCTCCTGGACCGATGGGCTACACCGGACGCCCCGGACCTCTGGTACGTTACTTGTCACCTGTAGATTTCACAGCTGATTCTCTGCATCATCAAATGTGTGATGATGACTCGCTGTGTGTTTCAGGGAAATCCTGGAAGTTCTGGTCTGAAGGGTGAGGGAGGAGACCCAGGTCCTCAGGTAAGATCAAACCCTGACCTCGCATGGAAATTTAATAAAACAAAATGATCTTTATATACAATTCACTTTTCAGGGCCCCAGGGGGCCCCAGGGTTTGCTGGGACCTCCAGGCAAATCAGGAAGAAGAGTGAGTATAAACACAACATGCATGCCTTCACATTTCTTCTTGACTTTCTGTCCTGAGACCAGGAAACATAAATGTTCCTCGTTTTCACCTGCAGCCTTGTTCTGTTTATCACTTTACCAACATGTCTGCTGCTGCTGCTGCTGCTGCTGCTGCTGACAGGGTCGTGCTGGGGCTGACGGTGCCAGGGGGATGCCAGGAGAGACTGGAACTAAGGTAACCTCCCCGCCTCGGCTCATTTTTTTATTTAGATAATATTGAGAAGTAGTGATGTCGCTCAGGCTCCGGCTCATATCGACAGTGATTTTTGTTCAGTATTTGAATCAATGATTAACGTGTTTCCTGTCGGGCTGCACGTGAAACAATCAACGTTCAGACATTGTTAATCGATAAATTAATGGCACTTCTGTGTGTCTCTCAGGGTGACCGTGGTTTTGATGGTCTTCCTGGTTTGCCTGGTGACAAAGGACACAGGGTGAGTGAACAGTGAGACAATCACAGCGTCGAGTCTTCACACACAACTGTATAAAACTTTAACTTCTTGTTGAGTATTAATTTAATTAAGCAGAGCTACTGTAAATATTCTGTTCCCTCACTGCTCCACTCTTCTATCTATGCAGGGCGACTCAGGAGCACTGGGACCCCAAGGACCCACCGGAGAGGACGGAGAGCGGGTACGAGAAATAAATATCTGTGGTTCTGTTGATAATCGGTTTCCGTCCTTGACATGTTGTTTTGTTTGTAGGGAGATGACGGAGACGTTGGACCCAGGGGTCTCCCAGGTGAACCAGTAAGTGTTTCCATGACAACCAAGTTGATTAAAAGTGTCACCCTTCTGTTTATTTGTGTCTCACGGTGTTTCTGTTGGACTTTAAATGTCAGTTTGATCCAAAAACTAGTTGAAAACCCTCCTTTGTAGTTATTTAGGATTTGCAGTAAATTAAGGTCACTGCTGATTTCCAAATGTTTCGTACATTTGGCACAGATCATAAAACAGGTACCAACTAAAAAGTGACACAGGAGCATCACAAATCACTCGTTAGTGATTAGTCTCAGTTCTTTCTACAGGCTACGTTTCACACTCATGTTGCTTGTCCGTTTGTAGTTTTGTCCTTAATTAGCACTTATAAATAAAGCACAATCAGAAAACACCTCTTTCCTGATCTTTTCAGTGATTTTTAATGTCACCAATTATTATATTTTCTTTGTAAGAAGAAAGAAGAAGCCCGAACACAAATCAAGAAACCAGCATCAGGACAAGTTCAACCACTAACAAACACACCGTGTTTATTTAGGAGGATTTTATAAAACTGTAAATAGATTCAATAAGACAAAATTATACATCAAACCAGTAAATCATATCATGTAGAAGAAGACGAGTCGTCCACTGTAACACGCCGTGTTCTGGTCGCAGTGAATCCCACTGATGTGGATCAGTTCAGTTGTCAACAAGTTACCATGGAGATAAACAGTACAGTTTACAGTGAGCCGTGTATTAAAATAAATTCTTAATAAAATGTCATCTGCATCATTACATCACATTAATTTGTCAGTTTATCCAGATGTTGACCTTTAAAAACATGATGTTTACCGACTGTTCTTTTTGTGTGTGTGTGTGTGTGTCTATTTTTAGGGACCTCGCGGTTTGCTCGGGCCCAAAGGTCCTTCTGGAATCGCTGGACCTCCTGTGAGTATAAACAGTCTCCAACTGTGAGGTTCAGTGCGGATCCAATTGAAAAGCCAGACTCAGAGATGCACAGAGGAAGGTTTATTACATAAATGAGGGAGACGCTCCTGGTGAAGACCGAGCGGGATCTGAGGGAGAGAGGCAGGGTGAGACGGATGACAACAGAATAGAGACGATTGAGTAATTAGTGGGGCCTAGGTGTCGGATAGCGGTGAGGATCTGGGCGTCTAGGGGAGACCGGAGAGAGACCCAAAGCTGGGCGCTGTTCGGCAGGTGATCCAACCTTCTGGGAGAAAGATGGGTTTGGCTGAGGAGAGAAGCAGAGACGTTAGTATGTGGAGGGAAAAGCCGAAGGGCTGGAGCTCCTCTTCGTGTGCACACTGAACAGGGCCCGTTCCAAAATCTAAATCCTGAAACCAAAGCAGGGGGTCATAACTAGTCCGATAATCCAGATCCAAAATAAAGCAAAGCAGCACCAGACAGGAAATGAACAGAAACCACAATGTGCTGCGGCATTGTTTAGTTTTTATTTTCTGAAACAACAGCTGGTGTCTGGATATAAAGACGGGGAACTCCAGTCATCTAAAAACGAGCCTGTAGTTCCCACCTCAGAACAATAAGAAAACATCAATCTGACGGTTTGGTTGTGAGACAGCGTTGCTAATCACACGTGTAAGTGTGATGTGTTGTTTCCTAGAAGATCAGTTATAAACAATATACCAAACACGATTTATTCCACTTGAACAGCACACAACCGGACCACAACATCCAGATGAACACTTTCATTTCACCTCAGTGAATTATCAGTGTTTGTTGTTTGTCTTTTCTCAGGGCGTCCGAGGAAACGACGGGTCCCCGGGCCCCAAAGGAAACTTGGTCAGTGTCTCTCTAAACCTTCTACGACCATGTTCTCCTGAATCATTAGGATCAGCAGCTTTTAAAGTAACGTCTGCTCTGTTTCTGTCTCTCAGGGTCCACAAGGAGAACCAGGACCTCCGGGTCAGCAGGGAACCCCAGGAACTCAGGTGAGACTGAGGACGGCAGGAGAGCATCACACGCATGATGCCGACCTGCTCCACTGAGCAATGAATAAAACAAAAGTGCGTGTCTGTTTCTACAGGGAACGCCGGGACCTCAAGGACCCTTTGGCCCCCCAGGAGAGAAAGTAAGGAACCAGAAATGTTTATGTTAAGAAGAGCGTCGCAGTCACTGAACAGAATGAGGAGGATGAGCGCGCTCTCACTCTTCCTCCGTCATACTCAGACAATCTGAGTCCAGGTGCACTAACTCCACCCTGTGCGTGACTCACATCAGCTGACTGTCTTCTCCCGCAGGGTCCCACGGGGAAACCAGGTCTGCCAGGAATGCCTGGAGCTGACGGGCCTCCTGTACGTTCGTTGCTTCTTTTCTCCCTTCGCAGTTCATAGTGTTATAATTTACACGTGACGTCTTTTCTGAGGCTCGAGCTCTGTGGCTTCTTTTCTCAGGGTCACCCAGGAAAGGAGGGGCCGTCCGGCACCAAAGGAAACCAGGTGGGAAACCTGTTTGACTGTTATGTGTTTGATTGTTGGTTCCAACATGTTCCCCTCACTGTGGATTTAACGTGTCCTTCTTTGAACGTCTCCAGGGTCCCAACGGTCCTCAGGGGCCCATCGGCTATCCCGGCCCTCGCGGCATCAAGGTCAGTGCGGTTGATCTCTAGAAATGGTCACGTTTCAGGAGTTTGTTTCACACGTGCAAATAAACTGAACGCATTTAACGCTTTGATCACAGGGAGAACAAGGAATCCGAGGACTGAAGGGCCACAAAGGAGAGAAGGTGCCTGATGTCGTACTTTTATCACTATTAAAAATAAATGTGACACGTTGAATGTTGATTTGTTTTTATCTGTATTTTGTGTGTTTCCAGGGAGAAGATGGTTTCCCAGGCATTAAGGGAGATTTTGGTTCTAAGGGAGAGAGGGTGCGTTATTAATGTTTACTCCTCTTCATCTTCATTTGTCACATATTCATTCATGTACACTGATGGTTTCTCTTTTCTTCCCGCTGACAGGGGGAACTTGGAGTCGCTGGTCCCCGAGGAGAGGACGGTCCAGAGGGACCAAAGGGTCGCGTCGGACCCCCTGGTGAGATCGGAGCCATTGGAACAGTTGGAGAGAAGGTAAAAAATATTCAGTGAGGTGATGGTGACATGAGATAAAATACTGACCCAGCAGCAGCTGAATGTCAGCTTTTACTGTCCTGTTTGTTTAGAAAAGAAGAATCAATGTTCAGTTAGGAAGATTACGTTGTGCTGCCCCCTAGTGGCTGAATGCATCAAACTTGTTTTCAGTCATTTATAATTCTATTTACAAGTAGATTAATAGAATTTAGATTTATTTTAATGCGTGTTAATGTGACTGAAGAACACCTGAGCGTCAGTATTAAAATCCATAAACATCTACCAACAGGTACAGGTGTTTTGATTCACTGACATTGAAGGATATTAATTATTGCTGTGGTCGTGTGTTTCCAGGGTAAACTTGGAGTCCCTGGACTTCCTGGATATCCTGGAAGACTAGGACCTAAGGTAGGGGACTGATTTCACGCCCGTGGTCATCAGCTCTCCATGTGGTGAGAAACATTACAGATGTGGATTTGCTTTTTAGGGATCTCTTGGATTCCCAGGATTCCCAGGGTCAAACGGCGAGAAGGGAACAAGAGTGAGTGGATGGAACCAGTGATATCGGTGACGGTTGATTATCTGTTCTAATGTACAGATTCCTTAAGTGGGACTGAGCCTGTGAATTGTTTTTTCCAGGGTCTTTCAGGCAAAGCTGGACCAAGAGGACAAAGAGGACCAACGGTACAGTCTCACACTCTTTCATTCAATTCTTCAGCTCTTTAGAAAGATGTGCACGTAGAAGCACGATGAATCCCAGTCTGATCATCAGCTCAGCACAGGTTTACACTTCCAGCACAGACAGAGTGGACTTCGTGGTGACGTTAAACCGCTGGAGCTCAGCAGAAGCTTTTAATGGGGTTTAAAATTGTGTCTTTAGGAACATAAATGGTCGATTTAACTCTCATCAAACAGACGTGGTTTGATAGATGAACAACTTTTACTCATTATTCTCCACGTTTGTGACCTTCAGGGTCCCAGAGGGCAGAGAGGACCGAGGGGGTCGACCGGGAAATCAGGAGCAAAGGTTTGTCCACAGAGAAACGTTTCTGTTACGATGGTTTCTGTGATTAATATCGTTGTTGTAATTGTCTCTGTCATTAGAATCCAGTATTGACATTTCTTTAACATGAGTTAATGTTGTGTATGTTGGTTCATCTCATCAACTTATATTTATGAAAGCCTCAGAATAACCTGAGAAGAAAATATAAAAATAAACAAAACAAGATTTTCATGTCTTGGGTTGTTTTTTTTTGTTTGATTTTTTTATTGTTGCCTTCAGGGAACTTCAGGAAGTGACGGTCCGCCCGGACCTCCTGGAGAGAGGGTGAGAGCTTCATTTTCGTTTGTCCAGTCTGTCCAGGTAAAACTTTATCAGAGCTGTTGATAAACGAAATGCTGTCCTCTCTCACCAGGGATTGCCTGGACCTCAGGGAGCCAACGGTTTCCCCGGACCGAAGGGACCTCCTGTAAGAATCCACTTTCTTATTCTGATGGAAAACTCATTCACGTTGGGTGACACTAATATGATGTTTTCCTGTAGGGACCACCAGGAAAGGACGGGCTGCCTGGACACCCGGGACAGAGAGGAGAAGTTGTACGTGTAGAAATTATCCGTTTCACACTCGCAGGTTTTCTTTCCTCAGTCTGATAACTAATAATCCACTAAATGAAATGTCTGCTTCTTCTCCACCAGGGTTTCCAAGGTAAGGTGGGCCCACCTGGGCCTCCTGGAGTGGTTGGACCTCAGGTGAGTTTTTGAATCGTGGTGCAGCAGTTATTACCAGTGAGTCAGTGACTCATATCTGACCATCTTCCTCGCCATCTTCATCCATTCAGGGTCCATCGGGAGAGACCGGGCCTATGGGTGAGCGCGGCCACCCCGGACCCCCTGGTCCGCCTGGAGAGCAGGGACTTCCTGGTCCTTCAGGGAAGGAGGGCACCAAGGGAGACCCTGGACCCTCAGGAGGTCCCGGTAAAGATGGACCCCCGGGACTGAGAGGCTTCCCTGGAGAGAGAGGACTTCCTGGGACCCCTGTGAGTGTCACAATAAATCCACCTTTGTGGGAACTCTCGCTGAACTGAGGTGGTTAATGCTGATCAATCTTTTTCTTTCAGGGAGGTGGAGGACTGAAGGGAGGTGAAGGACCTGCTGGACCTCCTGGACCTGCTGTATGTAAACCAGAACCTCGGCTCACAGAACAAAGAAATATTTTTTTCTGTTAACAGGATTTACTTTACCTCAAACTTCATCAGTAGTATTATTCTGTGTTTATGATGTTGTACATTTCTAGGGGTCTCCTGGTGAGAGGGGACCAGCTGGAACTGCTGGACCCGTTGGCCCTCCTGGCAGACCAGGCCCACAGGGGCCTCCCGGACCAGCTGGAGAGAAGGGAGTCCCTGTGAGTATTCTGAAAATCAGCAGGAATATGTTTATTGAGGTTCCAAAAATATATCAGTCATTAATCCGCGTTTGTTGCTGCTTCATTTAGGGCGAGAAAGGTCCAATCGGCCCAGCAGGTCGTGATGGAGTGCAGGGTCCAGTGGGTCTGCCCGGCCCCGCTGGAACCCCGGGAATACCCGGAGAGGATGGAGACAAGGTCAGTAACAGTCTTAATGGAAACGCACTCGTGACGGGAATCATCGATTCGTGGTCACCCGTTTCAGACTCTGCTGTAACCCGACGTCTGTTTGTCGTTGCAGGGTGAGGTTGGAGAACCGGGTCAGAAAGGAGCAAAGGGCGGGAAAGGAGAACACGTGAGTGACCCTGACAACACCTTTATTTCTCATCTGAACTGAAAAGGTTGAAATAATCGTAACGGCGCTGTTTCGTCTGTAGGGTCCTCCGGGTCCACCCGGGCCGATGGGTCCCGTTGGTCAGCCCGGTGCTGCTGTAAGTACAAACCTCAAGCTCTTTCTAAGTGGAGCTCTGTGTCCTGCTGCAGAGCCGGTTCTGTCAGATTCTACTGCAGCGCCGTGACGGTGCGACATAAATGTTCTTCTGTGGTGCAGGGTGCTGACGGAGAACTCGGACCAAGGGGTCAGCAGGGGCCTTTTGGAGCTAAAGGTGATGAAGGAACCAGAGGATTCCCAGGAGCCCCCGGACCCATCGGACTGCAGGTAAAAACTTTTACATCAACATGTATTTTTTTGCTCCAGGTTTAAAGTTGCTAAACTGGTTCTTCGTGCGTCTTTCTCTTTGCTCTGCAGGGTTTACCGGGTCCAGCCGGTGAGAAGGGAGAGACGGGAGATGTCGGACCGCTGGTGAGCTTCACAGATACACGATTACCGTAACAACTGATTACATCACGGATGTTTCCTAAAGCACGAGCATCTTCCTGTTTTCACAGGGTCCTCCAGGTCCTCCTGGACCCCGTGGCCCAGCTGGACCCAACGGTGCTGACGTGAGTGGTTACAGATCTTGTTTTTGAACACACACACACGTTGCCATGGTCTGAACTGTGTTCATGTGTGTCACAGGGTCCTCAAGGTCCTCCTGGAGGTTTGGGTAATCCGGGACCTCTTGGAGAGAAGGTGCAGATATAAAATCAATATTTGATTCTGTCCAGAGAAATAAAACTTTCATTCATTTCAACAATAAAACACTGTTTGCTGCACAGGGGGAGCCCGGTGAGGGCGGACCACCTGGAATTGTAGGAGAACCTGGAAAGAAGGTGAGTGTCTGATGTTAGCGTGTCGTTTGTTGAGAGGCCTTCACTGATAACACACACGAGTTAACAAAGAGCTCTGTGCTTCTGTCTGCAGGGTCCCCGCGGTGAGCGAGGAGAGAAGGGGGAGGCCGGACTACCTGGAACTGCTGGAGGTGCTGGAGGACGAGGACGACCCGGAGATGACGGACCCAAAGGAAACCCTGTACGACACACACACTTTTGATCTGTTCTTTTTTCTTTTTTTGCCATAAATTAACATTTTGATGTTGTTTTGTCGCCAACACCAGGGTCCGGTTGGTTTCCCTGGTGATCCTGGTCCTACTGGGGAGGTTGGACCCAGAGTGAGTATCATTTTCTGATGAATACATAGCAGCATCATATCGTCTGTTGCTGCAGGTACCAGTGAACTGCTCGGTTCAGCTGGTTCCACACACAAGAACTAAATCCAACAACTTTGTTCTGCTTTGATTTCAGGGTCAAGATGGCGCCAAAGGAGAGCGAGGAGAAGATGGTGAACAAGGAGAATCTGTGAGTCAAGACATGCAACAAAACAAACACGTGAATGGAGAAATGTTTTAAAAATGTTTCATCCATCGACTCTCTCTGCCTCGTGTTGCAGGGTTCCCCTGGACCTCCTGGAGAGAACGGACTTCCCGGCCCCCCAGGAAAGAGGGTAAGGTCCCGTCGTTGTTTGACAGGAACCCGGTCCTGATCCAACACCTATTTATTCTTGTTATACGTGTATTATTTGTTAGGGTCCTGCTGGAACAAGAGGACCAGAGGGACGTCAGGGAGAGAAGGGAACCAAGGTGAGTCCAGAACCTTTCTGCTCTTATTCTTTTTATTTCACCAGGTGATTGTTTTACATTAGTGCTGCCAAACAGTGGAACAAATATTATCTTACATATTTATTTACGGTTGTTTACAGGGAGACCCAGGTGCTGTTGGCCCCCCTGGAAAGACTGGACCTGTCGGCCCTCAAGGACAGCCAGGAAAACCAGGCACAGAAGGTCTCAGAGGACTCCCGGGATCAGTGGTCAGTCAGTGTTTTGAACTTGTTAACGGGACAGAACAGCGCTGTGTTTCTCATCTCTTACGTCTCCACTGTGTTTCAGGGTGAACAAGGAGCTCCAGGTTCAACGGGACAGAAGGGACCACCTGGACCCATTGTACGACATCTTTTATTTTTCATTCATACACCCGCTCTACACACAGCGGACAAATAAACCTCCACCACTCTCCGTCTTTCTGCAGGGACCTCCTGGTCTGCTTGGTCTACGCGGAGACCCCGGTGCCAAGGGAGAGAAGGGACACCCAGGTCTTCTTGGTCTCATCGGACCCCCTGGAGAGCAGGGAGAGAAGGGAGACAGAGGTTTGCCTGGGCCTCAGGGATCAACTGGACCTAAAGGAGAGAATGTAAGTCTCTCGTTCCATGTTCTTCACCATCATTTTGACCGTGATGTGTTCAAACTCTTCTCACGTACCTGACGTTTCGTGTTGGATTACAGGGAGTGTCTGGAGGGACCGGTCCCCTCGGCCCTGCTGGTCCTCCCGGTCTGCCTGTGAGTCTCTTTACAGAAGTTGTTTTGAGTTTGTGGTAAATAGTCGCAGCGTTGAACAAAAAGCAGGGAATTAAAGCTTCGTCTGTTTTTCAGGGTCCTCAAGGATTAAAAGGAGCCAAGGGAGCTTCTGTGAGTCTACTTATTATTTAAACTGTATTTACGCCCCAATAAGATGGAAATTCTCCAGAAACAATCAGACTTGTGCTGATACTAAAATACTCTCATTCCTGCTACTTAGGGAGGAAGTGGTCCAAAGGGAGAGAAGGGAGTCCAGGGACCCCCTGGACCTGCTGTAAGTGTCTCCGCTTTCTTTGTTAAAAGTAGGATTTCTCATTTTAGATTTGATTCCTTCATCGACACTTTGCTCCCCAGGGCCCACCGGGTGAGGTCATTCAGCCCCTGCCCATCATGAGGAGTCCCAAGTCCAAGCGCTCCATCGACGCCAGCCAGCTGCTCCCAGAGTCCGACCCTGAGATGCCTGCATCTGACGCCGCAGGCACCGAGTTCCTGATGGGCAGCGAAGGCATGGAGGAGATCTTCGGCTCTCTAAACTCGCTACGTCAGGAGATCGAGACCATGCGCTTCCCTCTGGGCACCCAGGAAAGCCCCGCACGCACCTGCCAGGACCTGCACCTGAGCCAGCCGGATCTCAAAGACGGTGTGTGATGATTTTCCTGCTGTTGGTCTGATCAGTCTCTTCTTTTTAACATGTGCATGATGCTCAACAACACTTTTCTGTCGCCCTCCCCCCCACAGGAGAGTACTGGATCGACCCGAACCAGGGCTGCTCCAGAGACTCCTTCAAGGTCTTCTGTAACTTCACGAATGGAGCTGAGACCTGCCTGTATCCCAAAAAGAGCATCAGCACGGTCAGTGCGCGTCATCTCCTGTGACATTAAATCTCTGAGCTCTCGGGTCACGTGTCAGGTGAAGAAGTTAGAAACGATGCTGACAGCAGCTGCTAGCTCTGATACTGTTTTAGGAAAACATCTGGTCAGGTTGGATTTATTTTCTCAGCTAATTTATCGTGTCTGATTCTAACACGTGTGTGTTCACAGGTGAAGATGAGCACGTGGGACAAAGAGACTCCAGGATCCTGGTACAGTCAGTTCGCCGCTGGCAGTAAGGTTGGTAACGACTCCATGTGAAACTTCATCTGTTTCCTGCTCCTTCCTCCAAACTCTGTTTCACCTCCTCCTCCTCCTCCTCCTCAGTTCCGCTACGTGGACTCTGACGGGGAGCCCGTGGGCGTCGTCCAGCTGGGCTTCCTGCGTCTCTTGAGTGTCCAGGCTCGGCAGAACCTCACCTACCACTGCCACCGCTCGGTGGCCTGGGCCGACCAAAGCGCCACGAACACCTACGACAGGGCGCTGCACCTCCAGGGGGCCAACGACGACGAGCTGAGCTATGAGACCAACCCCTACATCAAAGCTTTGGTCGACGGCTGCTCTGTGAGTGTTTCTGCCCGAGAACCGACGCCTTCGCTCTCAGTTCAGTCAGTTTTATTGTGTGACACGTCCCTCTCTCTCTCTCTCTCTGTGCAGTATCGTAAGGGCTTCGACAGGACGGTCCTGGAGATCAACACACCACAGGTGGAGCATCTCCCTCTGCTGGATATCAAGGTGTCAGACTTTGGGGAGAGCAACCAGCAGTTTGGCTTTGAAGTGGGACCTGTTTGTTTCCAGGGCTAAGAACACACACCACGCAGAGAACAACACACACACACACACACACACACACACACACACACATGCACTTAGAGACACACCTTTATGTAAGACATGCCCAGTAATTTGTAAATTAACTTGTAAATGATATAAACACACACACAGACCCACAGACACACACTCACACACGCTCGGGTACGAGCCTGAGGAGAGAAACATCCTCCCAACGATTAACGGACGTCAAGAAATAAATAAAGTAAAGAGGAGAGAAGGAATCTCGCGGAGAGGAGACCATCGCTCCGCCCGCGAGAAGAAGAAAGAAGAAACTTGGGATTTTTTACCAGCAGCGAAAAGGTTCCGGCCTAAGAACGAGCGCAAGCCGGCAACCTGAGGTCTGAAGCCCCCGTGTTCACTCCCCCTCTCGCTCCTCTCTCCTCCCCGCTGTCTCTGTTTTTCCACTCATCTCACCTGCTCTACCTCCCTCCTCCTGCTCCACCTCCCAGAAAAAAAGCGTCCCCTCAGACACCACCTCCAGCCCTTCAGTGTCACGTTCTTATGTTCTGATAATAATAATAATAAGGAACCAAAGATGCCGTTTCCAAAGAGTTTTTGCACCAAATGAATCCATTGTAATAACGTGTTGATGCATTTTTATTAAAAGTGATGATGACTTTGCAGTTTTTTGCAGAGAGGTCGGTGGTTTTTCCTCAGATTTGCTGCTTCAACAGAACGTGTTGCATTTAAAAGCCATTATTCCTGAAAGCTGTGCTAGACGTGATGATTTTGTATTTGCATGTTACTGGTGCCTTTTAATGCTTTTCACAACATTATTCTACCAGGGTTAGAACCACACACCAGTCCAGCATCTGCTGAGTCACGTTCTGGGAACTGTCTTCCATCCGCAGCACAGTTATGAGAATTTAAACATGAGTTTCATTAAAGTTCCCTCCTCAACACTTTTCTACTGCAGCAGTGAATAAAACACGCTTTCCTGAAAGCAAGGTGCTAATTATACCAAAGTAAAACAGGCCTAGTGTTTCCTCTGGGTCCTGCATTTCCTTTAGTCTGTTTTTTACAGTTTCATGAAGCTTTTTACTGGGGAAAATGTGCATTACATTCCATTTGTACAGAAATAGTGATATTCTATTGTATTTATTTAAAACAAACAGGGTGCTTTAGGATTAAAAACTCAAAGATCACCAGATCCTCCAGTCAGATGTGGTATGTTTCACCTGTATTTATTTCCTGTAGGTGACAGTTGAAGCGAGTGAATCCCTGCCGGTCTGAGTTGCGGTGCTGCCTGCACAAACTCCTTTTGTACAACCCAACAATCTGTGGCCATATTTTTGATTGTAATATCCCTTTTAGTGTTTTCATCGACTGTACTGTGCTGTTTAATTTTGCCTCCACTGTGATGATTAAACGGTGACTCTCCAGTTCTGTCACGTCGTTTGCTGTTTGACTCGGCGTATGTTGGTTTTCAGGTTGTTGCTTCACTGGGCTTTGAACGCACCACATTATTGCAGTTTTCTGAGTCCGCTCCTGCTTTGATGTGGGTGAGAAAAAACAAACTTCTGATTTGTTGAATTTCCATCTGAGACCACAGCGGGTAGGGCAGAGGGTGTGAGAGGGAGGGGACGACTCCATCAGCCACCATGGGACTAATAAGGGTGTTTGTAAGTATAACATGGCTGAGTGATGTCATACAGTGAGTCTGGATTCATTTCTTTGTTTTCTACTTGTCTTTTTTGTTTGGTTTAATATAGCAGGGAACTGGGGTGGAAAGGTCAAAACCTAAAAAATAAAAATATCTGTGCTTGACATTCTCCAGAGAGAATGACCTCAACTATTTGTTTGTTTTTATTGTGTTGAAGACGAACATTTCAACATAAAAAATATGGTGCTGAAAAGAGAAAAAAGTATTTTATAAAGTGTGTAAGTAATTTTTAAAAAATTCCTGTTTCTGTAATATATAATCTTTTTAAAAAGAGCTGCTTGACTCTTGTTTTTCTTCCAAATGCCCGTCGTCACCAGTACTTCACAGTTTTTCATTTTGAGGGTGAAAGTGCAGTTTATTGTCTTCAATTTTAAAAATGCAGACTTACAAGCCTTAATGCTACTTTACGTCTTCTTTATCACTTCATTAATTGTCTAATCATGGATCTATCTTTAGATTCAGGTTATTGTGACCGTCGGAACTGAAGTTAGTGTTTTGTAGCTACTCCGGACAATTAATCGGGAGCACCGTAGCGTTAGCCTGTTAGCATGAACGATGTCTGATTATAAAACAGCGACATCGTGCGTCCTGTTCATAATTTTCTTGGGGCCGATTTACTGAATTTGTCAAAATAATGTCAAACATTAGAAACAATTCAGATATTTTAAAACAACACATCAAAATTTGAGCTCTGTAAATTAAAATCATACGACGTACAGTATTTTACACTCACTTTCTTTTATGAGACACTACTCACTGGAAAGTCCCACAACTGGAAGAGAAACTTTGTTTTTTTAGCACATTGTTCCATTTTTTCCTCTTTTGTTTTGGCATTTTTCATGTAGTCAGATCTGAATAGTTGTGGCTCAGACAAACTAAGCTGTTGTCTCACTCAGTGGTTCAGGGGGCAGGAGATGTGGCTAAAACCTGACTGTGTTTAGCTGTGTTGTCTCACAGACAGAAACAGCAGCACCTGTGGTTACAACTTCACAATCTGACTGAAGTTTTAACAAAAGCCCCACTGACGCCACTGAAAGATTTACTTATGGCTAACAGCTCAGTCAGGGCCGTTTCTGGGTCTGTGGGGGCCCTATGCAAGATTATTTTGGGGGCCCCCGTTTAGAATCGATTTAACAAATTTAAACCCTTCAATTGTCTGTTGCAATGCATCATATTTGGTTCTCAAACCTGAAATTAAAAACATGATTTACTGTTATAATCTGAGATATTACATGTAATCCTAATAATATAAGCGGTAGCTTGGGGGCCCCCTAGTGGCCGCGGGGCCCTATAACTCTGCACATAGACACTGGTTTAACTTTTAACAGGTAGCCACATAAATGTCATAAAGGCTTTCAGAGAACAGTGAATCCATAAAGAGGCGCTGGTGTATGGATCTAGAGCTGCTGGTTTGATGCCCCACTGGAACAATGGTGGGAATACAAAAACAACATTAGCAAATGTGAAGAAAGCAGAGATTTTATTTTGTAATTCATATTTTTTATAATAAAATTATCACTGTACAGTATGCTTTCACACAAAATTACATCTGTAGAACATTAAGAGTAGAATCCCTTCAGTCATTACATTATTAGGCAGAAAGTGGCCTCTAGTTGGCGAGTGTGACTGACAACATTAGGTTTAGCCAATGAAAAGTCCACCTGAAAAAGACACAAATTTACCGTGAGCACAAATATCTGGCATTTCTACCAGTTTTAATAAAGAATATCAGCGTGTAGAATCACACTGTACCTGTGACCTCGACACTCGCGCCTGTGATGTACCGAGAGTCATCCGAGGCTAGAAAGGCACAGACATCAGCGACCTCTGCAGGACAAACAGAAGGACACGAACGGAGTCAAGCACGTGCAGAAAAACAAAACACAAACGCTGTCTCTTCCCATTATTTCACCTCAGAAAATGAAACTAAAAGAAGCAGAGAATCAAAGTGGTGGAGTGGTTATGGAGAGAATCCTGATCAGCTAGATGTGTGAAACTAACCCGCAGGTTTCCCCATTCTGCCCATCGGTACCAAGGACGTAATCTGAAACACATGGAGCATAACATCAAATGTATTTAAGGAGAAAGTCACTGTCGAACCAAATCAGGGAAAAACGTTGTGCTACTGACCTCTAGTGGGAACAAACCACTGCACAGGTTCTGCAGTCGATTTAACAGCACGTTGATATAAATGTGATTTATTTATTATCACACTAAAGCAAAAATAATTCCCTTGGTACTAAAAGAGTGCAGTAAACTTTTACCATTTAATCTGCGTAAAAGACGGTTTTGATGATTCACCCTCAAAAGTTTGATGTCGACATTCTGATGCTGCCACAGAAAAGCTCAAGTTAAATGTTTTAATACTCCGTCGCCTCCCTGTTTATCAATATTCATAGGAAGTAAAATATCAGTGATTGAAATCAAATCACAGACACGATTTACATGAGAACAAATACTTTCTTTTGACTTTCACATCCAACAGATTCTTCCTTGGCTTAAACAGTTGTTTGTGTTTGATGCATCTATGTTAATTTAACATAAATGTTGATAATTGAATAAAGTACATGGTATTAAATAGTTAAAATATCACTTCAAGCCTGTAACAATAACAAACGTCATGATTCCTGTGGCAGCAGTTATTTTAATTATTAATAATTATTAACTGGAAAGTAGTTCGTTGATTAAGCGTTATTAAATCTTTCCAAGTGTCGGCGTGTGTTGTACCTTGCTAATAACTTTGTCTGGAACTTTTTCCGTCATCGGAGTGGATATGAAACCCGGCAGCACACAGTTACAACGAATCCCAAACCTGGAGGATGAAACAAGGATGAAAACAAAACTCTGCAGACCGATTCACGATCAGCTCCGTGTTTCTCCACCTGTTCCTCTCCTCACCTGCTGAGCTCTTTGGCAGCAGTTCTAGTTAAACCCTCCACTCCAGCTTTAGATGCAGAGTAATTTGCCTGTCCGATGTTTCCTACCTATGAATATTAATGACACAGACGGAGGAAGGAAACACGTGACATCTCTTGGGTTACAGAAATATGTGTAAACGTCAGACAGAAATAAAATACAGAGCAGGACTCCTGATATCTCACCTTTCCCACGATGCTGCCCACAGTAATGATTGATCCTTTGGGAGCTGCACAGGCCACCAGGGCCTGAGCGACAGCCTGAGTGAGCAGGAAGGAGCCCTGGGAGGAGACAGAGGGAGAAACACGACACTTTACTGTGTTCTGTTCTCTGGTCTTTACGTAGCTAAACAGTAGAACTTCTCCTAAAGGAACAAATCTCACCCTGACAAGAAATATTTTACCTTTAAACTGAAGAGAGGTTAAAAACTTGGACAGAAAAGATAAAACCAAACAGCTACTTGGATGTGAGATGGGCTGAAAAAGGCTGAGTGTTGTTCAGTGGGCGAGTGGATTCTGCCGCTACCTTCAGGTTGACCTGGACGACTCTGTCGAAGTGTTCCTCCTCCATGCTGAGCAGGAAGTCGTCCTGCGTGATGCCTGCTGCGTTCACACACACGGACGGAGGCTGGAAGTAACGAGTCTACAGGAGCAGAGGAGAGCGTTAGTCGTCACCAGAAAAGAGAGAGAGGAATAAGACAAATGGAAGCACGGTGTGTGGTTGTGTCTGTAACACACCTGTATACAAGTGACCAGCCTGGTTATACTCTCTTTGGACGACACGTCGACCACCGCAGCCATGTGACCCTGTCCTCTGAGGTCACTCTGCAGGCTCGCCAGCGTCTCATTGGCTGACTCCTCGCTGATGTCAGCGACCACGACAGAGGCGCCCTCAAAGGCGAAACGCTGACACACTGCCCGGCCGATCCCGCTGCCTCCCCCTGGGTGAGAGGAGCAGAAAAGTCTTTGGTAAATTAAATGAAATGAAAAATAAGAGTCAGGTGCAGCTTTAGACCAAACTACTGCGGTTTTACATCACACAAGCCACATAAACAACATTTTTGCAGAACTTAAAACCTTCAGGTCAAAGCTTTGTTGTAAGCTTTGGTAAAGTTAGACACAGACAGAGAGACCAGCAACATTTTAAATTTGGGCTCAGTTTGAGAAATTACGACAAGAATCAACGAAGATTTAATTCAACAACATTAAATGAAAATTAGTGAGAGATTTTAGCTGTGGGAGGCAGAGGAGATTATTTTTAGTTAGTGTTTGTTGTTCAGGATCTAAATAAGTACTTTACATTGAGTAGTGAGTGTGAACTTCTGCCGTCTCTGGTACGTAAACTTAACGCGTCCGCTGCTTTACGTAAATTGTTAAACTGTAGAAAAACGCAGAACGAAGACACAACATTAAATACGTTATTTAAACTATTGATCATCCGGGCACTTGTGCTGTGTTTGTTGCTGTATCTATACAAACGTAATAGTGTATAATAAACTGGAAACGTACCTGTGACCACTGCTAACCTTGATATTAGCCGTGTAGCAGCCGCCATGTTGGATGTTGTTGTAGTTTCCGGTTTCTCTGCTAGATGGCGACAACGGACTGAAAATAAAACTACTTCCTCTCCTCTACTTTCTCTCTACTGTGAAATACCACAACGTTTTATTAAAATTATACTGAAAGGAAAAAAGGAACTCTACTTTTACTTTTTTCTTTTACAAATCAGAGAAAAATATTGTGCTTTTACCCCCACTACCATCATTTTAACATAATCAGTTATTAGTTACTTTTCACAGGATTCAATTCTTAATTAACCATAAAAAATAATGTATTATTATAATACAGACATATCATTTATTATTACCCGTCACTATATAAAGTGACACAGTGAAACTTATTGGAATACTGTCCATGTCTGGGTTTTATTTATAGTCTTCAAAGGTTCATCTAAAGAGAAAAATTATATTATTACAATCATATTATAGTTTATTTGCATGTGTGAGATGAGCGTGTTTCTAAAGTTACATCTTTCCAATAAATTATCCCCACAGTTAGAGAAAAGTTGAACATGTCCCAGTTTATTTATATACAGATGTTCAGATGAAACGATGGGAGTCAAGTACAGAAACTGATTTCTGACAGACATCAGAAAAAAGACTAACGGAGGAGTGGTTTATCTTAGAACACAAATCTAAGAAAGTCTTTAAGTTACTGAAGGACAAACAAACACATGCTCCAAGACTGAGACTGGTAATTATGTACACTTCTATAATCCTGAAAGTTAATCTGAGCATAATCCTCAGACAGAAAAGCTTTGATTACTTTCAGTATTATGAAAAAAGTTTCTCAGTTCAAATTCCTCCTTAATAAATAATCACACAACCTCAAACCAGGCAACTGTAAAACAGAAGAAAAACTGCACTCTCCACCTAAAATCACAAAATTGTTTAGTATGACGACCCACACAAGCAGCGCATCATTACTCGCATTAAACCAACGTTTGTCTTCTGCAGCTTCAGTCATTTAACCAGCTTCGTTGAATTTAGTTTACTTACAAAAAAAGAGAAACTCACCATCCAAAACCTCTATTCACTGGTAGAATCTTCCCACACTGGTAAAACTAATGTTTTAATCACGCAGATATATTAAACTTACTCCTGAACAAAACTCAGTTAATTAATACAGAAAAGAAAACTTTGAGCTGCCGCAGATTTCCGAGGCCGAACTGCTTTAAAGACGAAGCAGGTTTTCGTGTGACACCAGTGATGGCTCATGGGAAATAAAGTGGTTTCACCTGCTTCAATAACAACCCAGCAAATTATTTTATCTTCAAACACTGTTATAATCAGATGATTTGAAAAGAAAAGAACTGAGATGTTACGTGGGCACGGGTGAGTGGACAAGACGCGTCCTCACAATTTATTCGCAGATTGGTCACAAGAAGAAAAAAGCAACACGCTTACAGAGAAATTGACATGGATGAAAATAAAAGAGACACAGCCAACATGGGAACAGAAATACTGACATATAAACGTGTGTATAACTATGTCACATTTCTGTACAGTGGCCAACTCTTTCGAACAAGTACATGAGTACACACGTATGCAGTAAAGTAGTACATGAGTATGCAGGTTTTCTGTCAGCTCCTCTGTATTGCATGCATTCTGTATTCTACTGAACCAAGGTGCTTCTGAGTGCAGACTGATTTTCAACGCCTGCGTCAAAACTATGAGGAACTTCACAAGGTTGCACTTATGGTGCTGATCTCGCAGTCGCGCATGCAAACACACACACACACACACACACACACACACACAACACATTCGTACAGACACACACACACACACACACTTCCCCTATGTGTCGCTCAAAAAAGAACCTAAACTCCACCAAAGCCAGTTTGTCTTTCCCAGAATGAGGGAATAAATTAGCTCCATAAAATGCTTCTTTATAAAAGAAAAATAGATATTTATATAACTGTACACCTTATCTATACAGTGTAAAGACAGGGAACGTGGTAAGAGGGGACATTTTCTCCAGAAACAACACAGATTCTGGCTCTAGCACCCTTTTCCCTCCAACTCATGCGTTCCTCTTCTCCTTATTCTCAGGAGATGAAGCTTCCCTCGCTCGGCCCAGCGATGCCACTTCTCCAGACAACAGCAGGAATGAGTCTCCTCCTTTCTGTCCGTCCATTCTCAGGATTTCTGTGTCCAGGACTGGATGAATAAGCTAAGAACAGGGAAAGCTCCATCTCTCTCCTCCTGTTGGTTTGACACGTGTGGAGTCGGACCCGCCCAGCAGCTCATCGTCATCAGTAGCTCTACTTCAGTTCAGTCCACTCAGTGGGAAGCAAAACACCCAGGATCCCTCACATAGACCCTTTGACATAGAAGCTCTGTGCTGCTCAGCCAGAGTCTGAATCGCTCGTGTCTGAGGACGAGGAGGAAGAGGATGACGAAGAAGAGTCCGAGGAGGAGCTGCTGGCGCTGAGACGTGAGGGCTGGGTGTGCGTCTCTGTGGTGGGTTTCTCTGCTGTAGGAAACGAACAAGACATGTCAAGACCACGCTCGAGTTTGAGAGAGAAAGAACAACTAGAAACAGCAGCGTGGAGGACTTACGTTTGGTTTTAACAGGCTTCTTTCCAGAGTTGAGCTGACCACTGACGTCCATCAGCCTCCTCTCCAGCTCCATCTGTTTCTCCATAGCCAGCTCCTCGCGGGACTTTCCAGCACTGTTTTTCTTACTTGCTGAACACAGACAAACAAGCAACAACGTCAGGCGACTTATCAAAGCTGGTGGATTTCTCTGAATACGTCAACACGACTCAGAGGTTTTGTACTTTTGTACTCGTCTAAGAATTAAAAAAAGACTATTATATACTCTAGTCCTACTCTTCTCCCACTACTCTACTGACCATATGGTTTTCTGGGCTTCTTCCTCAGACACGTCATGACGTATCTCTCCAGCTCCCGCAGCGTTGATGGCTTCAGCGTCTCAAAGTCAATCTCGATCTCCTCGGGGTTGGTGTCTCGGAGCGAGGGCTCACGAGACTGAATGATGTAGACGACGCGGCCCAGCTTCTCACCAGGCAGCTTATTGATGTCCAGGCTGAGTTGGCGCTTTTCGTCGTATGACATTGGTGCAGTGTCCTCCTCCTCATCAGAGTCGAAATGACTCACTATGGGATCGTGGACTGGTTGAGGCATGCTGAACATCATGGCACCCTTTTTGGACCTGACAGGAGAGACGGTGGTGGAGGGAGTTAGAATATTGATGAGAGATGATTGAATGCATATAGTTTATATGTTCATCTGTAACAGACAGAGCACTGGGTTTTTACCAGTATATACTATCAGTTCTAGCGGTGTCCAGTAGGGGTCAGTACTCACTTGCTCTTGTTGTTTTTCTTGCTCGGAGCTTTCTTTATGGGTATTACAGGACAGCTCACTGGTTTGTTGCTCTTAGGTTTTGGAGTTTTGGTGATTTTGGGGGTCTTAGCTGGCTTTACAGGCAGTAGCTCTTCCTCTACCTTCCGATGCTTCTCTTTTTCCACCTTTTTCTTCTTTTTCTTGTCTTTCTTCTCCTTCTTTTTCTTGGGTTTGACGATGGGGCCCTGCGACAGTGCGGTGAGCTGTTCATGTACAGCTTTTAGCTAAAGGCAGACATAACAACACAGGTCAGAAAAACGTACTGGAAAAGGATGCAGAAAAAGTAGTGCCACAAATCTTTGCCACCAGAAACTATTTTGGTTCAAGCTCTGATGTGCAAAGACCACCGCCAAGTACAAACCTGTTCCTGCAGCTCTGCCAGCCGGTTTGCCCGCTCCTCCTCGGAGTCAGAGCTGGGGCTGCTCTCGCTCTCCTCACTTTCACTGCTGAGCTCACTCTCTGATGAGGATGAAGAGGAGGAGGAAGAGGAGGAGGAGCTAAGTGGTGCTGGAGGCTCATCTGGCATCTTAGCAAAGCAGAACTCAAAGACATCCTAAAAAGGAGAAAACAGTACGTGAGTGACGTTGTAAAAACCGACATTTAAAAGGTTGTGAATAAAATAAGCCACAGTACCTGGAGTTTTCTGGCCATGGACACCACATCGTGATCAGGGGGGTTGTACTTGTAGCAGTTGGAGAACATCAGTCTAACATCAGCAGAGAATTGCTGGGCATCACGATACTCTCTGCTGTCCATCTTCCGCTAAAGATGATAAGGTTTAATTTAATAAAGGTCTGGTGTAACTGAAACCTCAGTGTGCTGGACTTAAACTCAGTAATCAAACAACATGTAAGTAATGTGAGAGACGCGTTAAAAAGTATAATAAATATATTTTAACGGAATTTAAATGTTCTGCATTATCCACAGACACTGTATGCGGTGTTCTCCTGAGCATGGTACAGAGCTCCTGCAGTGGCTTTTTAAGTCAAATGTATGTGGGAAATGCTGCAGTGGACATTTTAAATTATTTAGCCATAGTGTGCTTCAAACTGACCGTATAACAACTAAATAAAACCTGCTCATCTGTTCAGTGTGTATTCTTAAGGCGTACCTTGATGCTGCTGAGGTCCATAGGTTGCTTTATGATGTCATGGTAATCGTGAAGACCTAGCGACGAGGCATCAACGGGCTCGTAGAAAGGCCAAGCGTACCCTGCGTGCTTCTTTGACAGCAGCTCCTTCAGGACCCCACCGCAGTAGCGTAGCTGGGGACTCAGCTTGCTGCGGCGCACCGATGCCGGCTGTACAGAATCAGGTAAATCCTTCTTGGGAGGCTTGATAGGTCGTCCACTCACTCCTCTCCTGGCTCCGGCTCCTTTGGAACTCATCATTCCTGTCCCACGACCCATCCCCATCCCCATTCCTATTCCCATGCCCATCCCCATCCCTACGCTCATGCCCATTCCCATCCCCATGCCCTGACTGAGGCTAAGGCCTTGGTTCACCCCCAAGCTGGTGTTGTGGTCCACCCCCAGAGAAGTGAGGGTGAGGGGTGAGTCATGTCCACCACCCATCCCCAGGCTGATGCCACTGACGCCCATGGTGCTCATGATGGGCATAGCTATGGTGGTTGGGGTGGTGGTGTCTGCTTTCCTCTTCACACCTTTTTTCTGTGGTGAAGACAGGATGAGTCAGAACCAGTCAGATCTTTATTCTGTGCTTGTGATTAGTTTTGATTCAAACTGTCAAAGAGCTCTAATGTGAAGCGTTACCTTAGCAGTGGGCTGTGTAGGAGGCAGACTAGTAATGGATGGGATACTCTGTTCAGTTTGAAGGGTGGGGGGAAGGCTCTTGGTCACAATTGTCTGTGGGGGGGTAGAGAGGATGGAGTCTGGCGTTTCTGGGGTAGGAGGTGAATATGCTGACTGGGAGACGGCTGGGACCTGATGAGCGGTGGTCACTCCACCAGACACTGAGGAAGAGAATAGAAATGAGCCGTTCATACTCAAACTGTGCATGAAGATGAACCGCACATTAAAAAGCAGCCAGTGCTCACCTGCATTGCCTCTGCCTTTTTTAGCAGGTTTTCCAGGTTTGCTCCTGAGAGGAGGGGGGGCCAGCTCTAACTCGTCCTGGGGCATCTGGGCTACTTTTTGCAGGAATGCCTTCTCCAGAGACTGGGCCATGAGCACTATATCATCTGTCGGCTGCAGAGAAGCATGTTTGAACACAATGGTCACAACAGGAGAATTTTGAAGCTTTGTGCAAAAATAACAATTGAAAATGGGGCTGACGCCTCCGTTTCTTTCTTTCTGCACCTCAATCTTTCATGTCAAACCGGTCACTGGCTGACTAACTTATTTTAAACTACAATGCATGTTTATAATGTGTGTGCTACAGACCAGCAGTTGTGTTCCAGTCACACTTTCACATCTTACCTTGTTATAAATGTAGCAGTTGGTGAACATGGTGTTGAAGTCCTGCATGCACTCGCTGGCACTGCGGTAATAGTTGTTTTCCAATCTTCTCTTAATAGTGCCCATGTCCATGGGAGTTTTAATAATCTTGTGATAGTCCTGGAAGGAGACGGAGACTTTCAGGAAAGAACAGTTGCCACAAAATCACTTTTACCATTTAGGACATTCACTTAGCCAAGTGGCTACTTAACTGATAAAAGTTACTGTTAGACTGTGATTGTTTTTCTACACTGGACTCTTCTAACATTTCTGCACAGTATTAACATTAGGTCTGACAACAGAAGTAACTAAATAACAAACTAGCTAATATCAGTGATGTCGGGGGACTGACTAGGTGCTAATAATAGCTTGATCTTAAGGATGATAACCCGCTGGCTCACTGAGAGTATAACAGGGACACCGCCTGCTCTAATTCGATAATGTCCAACATTCATACTCACGGGCAGGTTAAGCTTGGCAGCATCCACAGGTTCATGGAAAGGCCAGGCAAAATGGTGCCTCCACAGAGACTTGAGCACAGCTTTCTGTAGAAACTGGAGTTGGTTGGTCATCCTTCCCTGGCGATTGGGGTCCTTCACTGGAGGATATGGGGGTCCTGAATGGACTGTCTGACTAAGGGGGGGCATCCCCGGACTCTCAAAGCCCTCATAAAGTAGCGAGGGTTTTCGGATACGTTTTCCTGCTGGGCCAGAACCCTGGTCCATTGTTGTGACTCCCATTATCCCAACGTCAAGCCCGCCAAAGGAGCTGTCGAGAGAGTCACAAAAACCAATCAGCTGAAATATGGTGTGTATACACACACTTGTCCAAAATAATGTATATATAAAAATGGAACATAGTTCCTCATTTCAACAAAATCATATTGCTAACATGGCAATAATTTATGTCAAGTCTACTAAAATGAGTCAAACAGATTGTAATAATAGGTGCAACAGAAAAAAAAACTGATGACCATTTCACAGTCACAACGTCTCAGTAGACACATCATCTTAGCCTGGAATGTGCTCTTGCCAATCAGCACTCCCAGCCTCAGAGAACAGGCATGCCTATCACTTCCTCCTCTGCACATTGCAGACTCCACCCCCCCCTAACTTCTCTGCAGGAAAAAAAACTGCTCTCCCACGGCATGGTGGGTGGAGTCTCAGCTGCCATGTTACAGTAATGACGAGACGGTTCTAAAGTTAAACGGCAGAAATAGCTAGTGTGCTGAGTAACTTACAGTATGGTCTGAAATGTGTTTGATAGCAACCACTCTGAAGTCTACTAATAATATCTGAACTTTGAAGTACACAGCCGGTGATGCAACCTCCACGGTGCCAACAAAGCCCTATTAACTCATGGCCCACTGAACTACTGATCTATACCCTGGAGTGCAGTTGTCTTCACGGTATTCCTGATACTGTCATCAATGGTCATCCAGGTCATGGTTATCTCAAATCAGTCTTTAAAAAGGCATCTGTACCGGATTTCTTAATAACCCCTTAAGTACAAATGATCACATCTCATCACAAATAAAAATATTACCTATTCTATTTTGCTGATGCCTCCATCTTAGTATATACTTAAGGCAGACCAATCATCGCCCCTTTGCTCATCTTCATCATGAGGGCGGCACATAGTTAAGGAAGGATATCTCAAGTCTTTGCAAAATACAAAAACATTTATGCAAATTAGACTTTATGGTACACACCTACAGGTGCTTACGGTAAACTTTTGGCGGCTCCAATAACAAAATAGTGCACATACCCACTATAGCCTGCTACTTACCAGTGCAGTCAACGTAATTCTATAAACTTTACGGAGCACTACAATCACCAACTTTCCAACTAAACGTATTCTTTGATGCCAGTGAATGTTAGCGTCTCCTCCCACCATCGTCTACAGCAAGAACTCACCATATCTCTGCTGACATAATGACACATTACCTGCAAAACAAACCTTGATCCAAGAGCATGTGACATTTACATCAGCTACTAAAATAATTTAATTTTCAAAAATGGTTTACCTGATTTATTCACATTGCCAAGAGGTAAATGGCCACTAACTTGGTGGTCTGCTACTTTAAAGCAACACATTCAGCATGCTTGACTTAATTAAAAAACGGTGAAATGCATAGCATGTAAACCTAGGTGCAAATTTAATAACAAAAGTGTCAATTAGATATGACTTTAAGCATCTATTGGCATTGTTTAAGCTAAAGCAAGCTGCTTTGAATGACACAACTGTTGGAAACACATTTGACATTTCGTGTACTTTATTATTAAAAATGGAAAATAATCATATATACATAACAATAATAATTTGGCTTTGAATAACAAACTGTAAATAGTAAAAAAAAAAGAAAAAAAAAAAAGAGTGCTAATAACAAAAAAAGGAAGCCAATCGTAAAGTGGTACTAACTTGAGCTGAGCTCTGTAACCTGGCAACAGAGACACCAACCACACAGAGAAAGCCCCAACCTGAAACAATCTCAATACTGGCCGTGTGTAATGTCTAAACTTGTTTTACTTATTGTTATCCATGGAACACTGCTAGCTAGCTAGTACTGTAATACCTACAATGCCTATATCCTGGTGGTCACATTGGTCCTTGACCGTCACATGGCTACAATAACAAACCCCCGGCGAACAGAAAAAAGCCGATATACCGGCGGGACCAGCTATCCGCGAACACCGACTAAGCTCGTGTTCGTCACAACCTGACAGTCGCCAACACAACGACTGGACTGTCAGTTGTCGGTACTCACAAATAATTCCGTTAAATATACAATGTATAGTTATGACGGGCGAGCTACTGTCCAAGCTAACGCTAGCAATGCTAACGCCTCCTGCCAGGCAGCGGGAGAGCGCGGCCAACGGCAGAAATGCTCCGAAGATGGCGCCGGCGTAGAGCGATCAACAGTCGCGGCTTTTCACAACCCAAACACATTTTATTTCCTCAAGGTGGAATATTTCCCTTCAAACCACTTTAATGCAGCGCCTTCCTGAGCATATTCAATGTCCTTCTTTTCCTTTTGCATTACAGCAAATACTGACTCTCAGCAACGAGATTAGGGAAAAAAATAATAACGAATGTTTGAAATATCCCCTCTGATGAAAAGCTGAGAGTCATTTTTACCGGTAGATACCTGTCAAGCGGCGGGTTAACAGCCATATCCATCGGGATGGATCCGGATTCTGTTTTGGTTAAGACTGAAACCAGGATCCGTTTCTGTTCGTCAGTTCTCTCCGCTCCCCGCCACGTAGAGATCCTTTAAATCTGCTTCGGTGAAATGGCGACGATGCGACTACACCCGCTATTTTATACAGGAACCCTTCACCCTATTGGACGATCAGCTACAGAAGGTCCACGCCCTCCGAGTTTCCATTTGCTGTTCACGCTGTCCGTCTCGCTTGCCACACCCCTGGAAACTGCTGTGGCACAGGAAGACTGTTGGAACAACCTATTCGCAAACATTTGCTGCCACTCAAGAAAATTGCACAATGCTATTGGCTCAGCTCGTTCCCCGTTAAAGAAATGCGATCTGTAACTGGCTCCGCTACATAATCCCACACAAAATGCAAGGACGCCGACGCCTCCCTCCTCGCTATCCTGTTTCATTACGTCAACGTGTGCAAAGAGACGACCGCGATTGGTCCACCCGGTTGTAACGCGGGCTTCCAGGGCAAATACCGAGACGCCCATTGGTTCCTCACCGAGTCACGCGTACCCGTCAGGAGCCCCCACGAGCTCTCTACTTACCAGAACATCCGCATTTCTGTTTGACAAAGAGTCGCCATCTTTAAGTGCGTTCTAACAAGGCTTTAACACCGAATTACTC
>JAUMTR010000003.1:1828588-1841925 GCA_032270685.1 Microctenopoma stevenorrisi
GTTCTGCTGGAGGTTTCTTCCTCCTAAAGGGAGTTTTTCCTCTCCACTGTTGCTCAAGTGGGACTGTTGGGTTTTCTACAAATATTCTTTATATATATATATATATATACCATATGAGGTCTTAAACCTTAAAGATTCTAAAGTGCATTGGGCTGACTTATGTTGTGAATATATAAAAAAAAGCGTAATGGAATTTAACTTATTAATATGTCAGTTATGTAGGGGAGAGTTAAACTTGAAAAATTCCTATTAATCTACCAAGAGATTGCCTGATGTGCCCTGATTAGATTTAGACCACATTTTGCTTGTAAAATATTTTTTACTTGTCTTTTTTATGTTCAGGTCACCTTCATTCTGTTTGATTTTGTTTGAAGATCTCAAACTGTTTAGTGTGAGATATACAAAAAGAAAAAACAATCAGTTCTGTGAAAAATATTTAGGCTTTATACATATATTATCCAATGACCTAACTTGTTTTGTCCTTTATGTTCACTGAAATATTATTAATATACCATCACTACACAATATTCCATAAGAACCGTACCTGTCTTTGTGGTCTCAAAGAATCCAATTTCCTGTTTGGTCAAAGCCTCAAACAGCTTGAATTTGATTCTGCAAGTGAAAGAACTGATGCCACAAATGAAGAGACCCCCTCTGCAGCCTGCACTCACAGAGCTAATACATGAACCAAAAAGAGAGTTAGATATCACCAGTGAGCACCACACACACACACACACACACACACACACACACACACACACAGATGCTGCTGTATGAATGTGAAGACGTTTCTCGTACCTTCCCACAGAATACAGGCCCATGAAGAGGAGAGCAGACAGGAACTCACTCTGCTGGTACTGACCTCCCAAGATGTCGATAACTCTTCCCGTGTAGTAGGGGATGAACATCTCAACTGAGAAAAGACAAACAGAGAGAGAGATGAAGAGTGATGAAGAGCAGCAGCGGCCTGGTAGCTCAATGGGTTAAGCGTCACACTGGCATGCAGAAGGTTGTCGGTTCGAACCCCGTCTGACTCATAATCTGTCCCCTACCAGGTGTGTATCTGAGCCAGACACCCTGCGCTAGCTCCTTGTAAGTAAAGTAAAGTAAAGTAAAGCAGCATCAGCAGCTGTGTTGAATACAGACCATGTTTGAAAAGATACACAGATGATGCAAACAATTGCATTCTTACATACAGTGCTTCAAATATCCTGTTTTCCAACGTATTCATATGACTTCTACTATCATCAGTCTGCACTGTTATCACTTCCACGTTTTCTGAATCATCATCATCATCGTCCTACTCACAGATCACAGCCAGCGACAGGAAGACCAGAGCCAGGAGCAGCAGGGGGTAGTCTGGTTTGAACAGGCGCAGGACTCTCATGAACAGGACTCTGGTCTTCTGCTTCCTCACTTTATCAGCAGCCTCCTCGTCGGTGTCCGGGACCGTGATCTCCCAGAACAGAGCCGCAGCCAGCGACGCTCCGGCGGACAGGAGCCAGCAGCGCAGGTCGGAGCGTTGGCTGCACTGGGTCTGCTCATGGTACCACACGTTGGTCCCGGTCTCCAGAACAGCGGGCAGCAGGCTGTGCACGGCTAAACAGCGAATTAATATCGGTCCAGCATCTCCTAGGATGAGCAGAGACACAGCAGTTGGAGCCAGGAACCTGAGAGCTGCAGAAAACCAGACACGCGTAAAATGTCCAAAGACGCTGCGAGTTACTGCGAAGTCCGAGGCGTAAAACAAGGAGAGGTCCAAGATACCAGACAAACACAAAGCCACCACTCTGAGTATGATTGTTCCGATGTTTCCTGCCATTTTCTACTGACAGTCCTCGTATGACCTGCTCTGTTGAGGGACCAGTGTTTTAGTTTTTGTCTACTTTCAGTTTCATTTTCTGTTAGATTCAGGGGTTTCCCATAAAGCTAAACTACAAACTGAACACTGACGCAGGACAAGACAGGAGCTATGAAAATTAGAGTGATAGTAGGATCCTCATAATTTCACCAGGGTTCATTATTCTTGATGGAAGATGCAGATTAATTTTCCAACATTAAAAACTGATTGTAAAGAGATGATAAAAGCCTTTTCAGCAGAACCACAGTGTTTTTAATCACTTTAAATTTCATATAAATGAGTTTGAATGGGGCTTGGGTGCATCCCCTGAAATAGTGCAGTCAAAATGAACATGAACTTAGGGTTTGTAGGGTTTAATCATTCAGACAGATGATCACTCAATTTACAATGAGAATTAGAAAACAACAAACTCTTTAATAACCCTGTGATGAAGCATTTTCACTTTTTGTTATATTTTTGCCACCCCGAATTCACAGACTGGTAATATGATGTTATACTGTACATGGGGCAGTATTTATAGAAAGTCTGAGGTTCTGATGTTGGTCTGTAATTTACTTTCACTTAAGCCTGTGCAGTTTTTCCATCAGGTCTAAGAGAGCTCAGGTTTCTGAGTTGGCTAGAGAAACAGCTCAACTAAGAGGCAGAGCTTCAGGTGACACCAAGAGAAACTGCCCCCTGATTACTAACCAGTTACTAACCCTAACCCTGATAAAAAAACGGCCAGTTACTATGGTGAGATCTGGGGAATGATGCATCTTGGGAACATGCAATAGCATTTAAAATACTCAATGCAGTAAAATGCTACCTCCAGATTGTCTTTTTTTTTTGTCTCTTTTTGTCTATCCGATGTGTACTGACTTACACTAACACAAAGGTCAACTGATATCACACTCACAGTTTGGAAATTAGGGAGAAATCTTGGAATAGTCCGTTGAGATAATGCATAAAAGTAAATTTTTTATTCATTGTACAAGAGATAGCTGAGTAGTTGATGGCTAACATGTGCTAACATGTTCTAACATGTGCTACTGTCAGACAAACATATCTAACTGCAGCCTACACAACAGTGTCTTGACACACAAAAGCTAAACAAAACTACACATCGATCACTGATCAAAGAAGGTGGGGAGGTCGTTTCCTAGAATGACCTTCTCCTCTGTGCCGTGTTCATCGATGGTGACGATCCAGGCCACTCCACCGCTGGAGCCGTCACGGTTCATTGCCAAAGACAGAGCTACGTGACACAGAGAGAGTGTAGGAGAATAATTTATTACAGAAAAATATTTATTACACAGTATACCATGAAATAATGGAATGACAGCTCCTCTCAGCGCTCTGTACATGAAGGGAATAAATGTGTGAAACATCGAGTGAACAGTAAAAACTTACTGTTGACAACAAACTGCTGACACTCCTCCCTGCTCATTCCTCTGCGATACTCCGCATCAACAAACCCATAAATGTAGGAGCTGCCCGAGCCGCCGATGGCGAAAGGCTGTCGTGTTAGGAGACCGTTCAGAGTGGCAAACACCTGGCAGAGGTCAAAGGGCAGCGGGACAGAGTAGGACAATAATGTCATTATATCTGAAAAAACGTCAGCTGTTGGATACAATATTAAATGAAAATCATCTGTTAATGAGACATTCAGCAGCTGCTGTACCTGCCATTACATTAACTGATCATTTTTCTTGTTTAAAACTCTATTTGTTACATCCACACTGCTGCTGTCACAGCTCATTATCCTCTTTAGTCTCTCCAGTCATCTTAGGCTCTGCGCTGCAGCAGACCTCATTCCTACCTTGCTAATCGTCTGATGCTATCCCAGCATATACTGTATGATTCCCTCAATCCACCACCAGATGGTTGTCCCCCCAAAAATGCCCAGCTGCCTTTTCTGAGAAGGCTCAGGACTTTTAACATCTGCAGCACCACCCAGACCCCACCTCTGATTCAATGACAGCTAGGTTTAACTCTGGCAATCTCCCAGCCAGAGGGAAACAGTTATAGGAAAATATTTCCTTCTCTTCTGAACAAAGACAGAAACTATGGCCCTCTGGGATTAATAAAGGTAAATGTATATTGAAACTTTTGCCACTCTATTTACCAACCCTGTCTGAACCTCCCTAATCCTGTCTGTTTCCGTACACTGTTAACCTTTTACAACATGTCTTTGAGTTGTTTGCTTCCAGGCAAAACATTGAAGAGTTAGAACTCTGTCCACTGACCTGTCCTTTGTCTCTTCTGTCCCATCCGGCCACGATGAGATGAGCCGACAGCTCCTCTTTGTATTTATATGAGATGTTTCTCACCAGAGTAGCTGCTGAGCGAACCTGAGGGTCCTCACCGATCTCCATACTGACAGAAAAGACATTATGTGCTGTAAAAAATCATAGGTAACGCACTAATAGTTTTTATGCCAGCTTCTCTGCTGTGTCTCTACCTGTGGACATCCAGCTGGTAGTTGACGATCTCAGCGATGGTCTGAGCGTCTGCTGCAGATCCAGACAGAGCACAGTAGATCTTATCATGGAGAGGAGACAGTTTGTTCATCACCCTGTTCACTATGGTTGCTCTGGGTGGAGGGATGGAGAAGAAGGAGTGTGTGAGTATGTGGCTGAAGTTAGTGTAGAGGAGCAAAGGAGTGATCATATCTGAGGAATAGGGGTGAGGTAGCATAGAGCAGATGACGTTGAAAAAGACAACTGGACTCACTAACTCACCCTGCAGACACTCTGGAGTCAGACCCCAGCACCACCCCTCCATCATATTCTATTCCGATAATGGTGGTCTACAAACAGAAGCAGGAATGGAATTTATCAGGGGTGGAGAGCAGTACGAACTGGCCTCGAGGTTACTCGAAATCAGTAAATATTTCACTTACCCCAGTCTTCACCTCCTCCGACAACCACTCCGGGCCCGTGTCCTCCAACATGGTGGCGCACTGCAGACTCCTGAGCGACAGCGACCGAATGACCGGAGACGTTACGCTGCAGCAGAAGCAGCTTTAGGAGGAGTGTGTGAAGCTTTCTCTACAGCTACACAACAGACGGGGAAGGCTTCTAACTACCGTCACACATCACACAGACTCCATCTTTTCCTGATTCAAATCGAAAGTGAAAGTTAAACTGTCCCGTATGCGCAATGAGCTGTGAACAGCTGGCGTTCATTAGTGCTGTAACCGTCTACCTGTGTGCGCCACAGAAATGATCCATCAGCAGGTAATAAATATATACACAGACATATACAGCTACCGAGACAGACCTCAAGTAAAGAGACTCAGAGGAAAACACTTTTTCTTATGTTTATTGAAATAAAAACAACATGAAACATGATTTAAACACATAAAATGCAGTAGTGGAAATCATTTACGTCTTAAGGGTGGAATTCTGAAGCTTGGTTACAGTAGATTAACCTGCTTATTATACCTTATTAATATAAACTCTAAGATTTTACACTTGTTTCTACGTGTGAAGGTTTAAATAAGCAGGCTCATTTTTCTTGTGTCTAAGTTTCAGGTGTGCGTGTGGGTGTGTACAGTACATCACAAAACCAATTAACAATCAAATTGAGGGACTCCTAATAATTTATCCTTTGAGAGAAGCATTTGAAAAGCATCACTCATCATGGAACTTGGGCAACTTGTCACCAGGTACGACGACATGCTCTGCACCCTTTTCTGTGATCACCACCAGGTGAACGACTCCCCCACTCACGTTGTCTCTGCCCATCGCTAAAGCAAGAGCTGAAAGAAGCAGAGAGATGAATAGAAAGGAGAAGAACAGAAACAATGAGCAGGATGAATGAAAAAAGAATTGTTTAAAGTTGCCTTTTAATAATTTCCAGTGTAGTAGAAACTAAATCATTATGGTTCACTTTTATATTTTCATCACATGTTGACACGATAACTGAGCAAACTCCATATATGAGACTGAACTGTGAGATGTCCTGGAAATTTCAGAGCAAGTAAAGATTCTCTGAGAACAAATACTCGTCTAATCTGCTAAATCCTGGCTCACACTGATCTGTTGTTTGTATAATCACAACATCATTTCATGCATCTTAACAAAACGAGCACAAACTGAAATAGGTTATTGAAAATAACAGCACCATTGGTAGCGAACTGTAGACACTCCTCTCTGCTCATGTTGGGTTTGTATTTAGCGTCTACGTAGCCGTAGATGTAAGTGCTGCCTGAGCCAGCAATCATCACAGGTTGACGGATCAACATCCCACCAAGAGACACAACGTACACCTGGAGAAGGAGGCAGAACGTCAGTTCACAGCATAGATGTCACTGCTTCTCTGCTTCTCTTAACTGCCTGTGGAACCACCTACCTGTGGTCCTTTCTTCCTGTCCCAGCCTGCTGTGATGAAGCCGGCCTGCAGCTCCTCTTTGTTTTTGTAGCACAGATTATTCAGTACAGATGCTGCTGCGATCACCAGAGGAGGCGTCTCCATCTGAACACTGTGCATTAGAAGAGTTTAAGAAAGCTCAGAAAGATTCAAAATGTGAAGAGTGTTGATGTGTGCGGCACCTGTGGAAAGCCAGCTGAAACTTTGCAGCCTTGGTGACAGCCTGAGCGTCTGCGAGGGAACCGGCTATGCAGGCGAAGATCCGGTCATGAACCTGAATCAACTTGTTGATCATCTTAGATGATACATAATCCCTGAAAAGAAATGAGGATGAAACTACATGTGAGACACGTGCAGCGGGGAGGAGATAACATGTTTTTATGTCCTGTTTTGTTATATAGGTGAAGTAAAATATTCCCCTTGGAATTATGGAATACATGTACAAATTAAGAGAAATGATGTGCCAAAACATATGAGTTTGAGGAGAGGGGCTTGTACAGCACTAATCAATGTCGCACGTTATAGCTTCAAGTAAAATAATATATAAATAAATAAGGTTCACGTGACCTGAAAAACGAATAAACTCTAAGAAACATCAGTATGAAATCTTTTGTTTCTGTGTTAATTTAAATTAATTATTGTCCTCAACGTTCCTTTGCTGCATGACAACACTCACAACAAACCATCTTCAGTCTATTCACACATCCTCACCCTCCAATTGAAGCTCTGGAATCTGAACCAATCACGACTCCTCCATCAAAGACAGCAGCCAGGATGGTGGTCTGAGGGGGGAGAGGGTGGAGAGGGGGAGAGTGTGGTTAGTGTTTCATCCTGAGCACTGAAATTGTTTTTCTTTAGACGTGACAACACAAAACGTTTCTTTTGGTTTTGTTCAGTAGTACAGACTGAGCAGTGCAATGCATTCTGGGACTTGGAGTTCTGTGACGATTGGACTTTCAGGGCATATTGACTAAAACTAAAACAGTTGATTTTATTGTAGTATTGTAAGCAGTAACACTGTTAAAGTAAATGTGCAAACATCTGCTGATAATGAAACGAGTTCAGGTGAGTTTAGTTTTTAAACTGAATTCACGTTTCTTTACGTTGCTGCTCAGTCACAGCATCACTTGTTCTTCCGTGAACTCTGTTACCGATCGTTTCAGGACATAAAGGCTTTTTCTGCTGCTCAGCAGACAGAGATGTTAGTGACCCGGTCCGGGTTTACTCACCCCTGTGCTGACTCCTTTGACTCGTGAGTCCGTGCAGTGTTTCTCCATTTTCACTCCAGAACCGAAAGAGAAGGAGACGTGACGCTCAGGCGCACTGAGCCGCGCGCAGGAGGCGCAGTCTGATCCACTATGGCGCTGTCCAGTGTCCTCGACGTCCCCACAGCGGGGTTCAACTTCGACAACACGACGAGGTACGAGCTGCTTTTATTTCCTCTGAGCATCGACGGTGTCAGTGATAGAAAAAAGAAAAGAAGAAGCTGGTTTTACTGAGGTTTTTATCGCGATCAAAAGTGAAAGTAACTTTTTCCTGGTTTCAATGAAACAATACAGTGATGACGTGTTTGTGATTATTAATATAGGTTCATATAAGTCTTCACTCTTTCCCTGCAGGAATGCTGCGTTAGGGGGTCTCATTAAAGGAGGAGAGGCTCCTAAACCTCTGAAAACAGGGACCACGATAGCAGGAGTGGTGTTTAAGGCGAGTACACGGCTGCACTGATAACAGCATGGATACACTGCTGTTAAATGATTTAGTCCATGAACTACACTTGTGATTCTTTACAGTATGTTTCTGTCACTCATTGTTTTCTGTTAATTCCTGAGCAATATGAAATAATAAACATTACATGAGCTTTTTCAGAAACACCAAATAAAGAATCATGGTGACTGGGCAGCAAAGTACTTAGTAATATATTATACAATAGCTAGAATAATGCAGTTTCTTTAAAGCTGTTAGGTTAAAGCCACATAAATATTATTTGTACAATAATCACATATGATCTTTACTTGTTTGTGTTGTTGCAGGATGGAGTCGTACTGGGAGCAGACACGAGAGCAACCTCCAGTGAGGTGGTGGCCGACAAGATGTGCGCCAAGATCCACTACATCTCTCCAAATATGTAGTGAGTGTCATGACTCAGTTTGTGCCTTTCTCTTCAGTTTACTACTGTAAAATGCCTCCTCCTCCTCCTGCCACACTTCTGCAGGCTGCACGTTGTTTACTGTGTTATATATTTCTGTCATTGTCAAACTCTCTCTCTATCTAGTTGTTGTGGAGCAGGAACAGCAGCAGACACAGAGAAGACCACAGACCTTCTGTCCTCCAACCTCAGCATCTTCTCTCTGAACAGTGGGAGGAATCCTCGCGTCGTCATGGCCGTTAACATACTTCAGGACATGTTGTACAGGTTCGTGTTGCACATGAATCTGCATCATTCTCTTTAAACTCTCAGTTCATTAAAACCATCTCCATTTTTTCATCTCAGGTATCACGGACAAATTGGTGCTAATCTCATACTGGGAGGAGTAGACTGTACTGGGAACCACCTGTACACAGTGGGACCATATGGGAGTGTAAATAAGGTGCCTTATCTTGCAATGGGTATGTGACATATTAATGATTATTTTCTTTAACTCTCAAAGATGCTCTTTTTATACACACCCAGGTTTGGGTCACTGTGCTGATTATGAATGTAAATTGTTTTTGAGTGTTTATTGTCATATATAGAAAATATGCATTGTGTATGAAATTGTCAGTGACTTTGGTTTTATTTTTTTTTTCTACAGAGATTCCATTAAACATTTAAGTTCTATGTATTTTCTTCTCGGTTACACTTCATCTAAACTTTGATGAAATGCTGTGTTCCTGCAGGATCTGGTGATCTGGCTGCTCTTGGGATTTTAGAGGATGGATTCAAACATGACCTGAAGGTACATCACCTGGATAAATTATAGTCATTTAGACACCAACATTATTTTACTCAGTTATGGTCTTCAGGATGAAAGTGGTTTAGATCCAGTGAGGTTCTACATGATCCAGACATGAATTCTTCTCCTGTTGTTCCTCAGCTGGAGGAGGCGAAGGAGCTGGTGCGAGTTTCCATCCACGCAGGCATCATGTGTGACCTCGGCTCAGGCAGCAACATCGACATCTGTGTCATCACCAGACAAGGAGTGGACTACATCCGACCGTACCAGGAGTCAGAGTACAGAGACAAAAGGTATCAGTACGACGTTAAGCAGGATCTTCATCTTCTTCATTCTTAGGTGAAGAGATTTTATTGAATAACACCATGTTTTAAATTTTTTACCGTGAGCAGTGAATCCTCAGTTTGTCCCTGGCAACGTGATTAGAATGAACAAAAACAAGTCATAACTATAAAAATGTTGTCTATTCCTCTTTCCTAGGAAAATGAAATACAGATATCGTCCAGGCACAACACCGGTTCTGAGAGAGAAAGTCGTCCCCTTGAACCTTGAGCTTATCACAGAGACTGTGCAGAAGATGGACACAGCCTGAACCACTACGTACAACCTATGTGCTCAAAAAAGAAAATGTCTTCAACATTACGTTACATTGTTATTCTCTATAATTTGAATATAACCCAAAAAACATCTGACATGTGGTTTGTCAGGAATTTTTCTCTGCTGCTGTGGGATTTCTACCAGAACATAATAAAAATACTGTAACAGGCTTATAGAATAAGGAACGATACAAAACTGAATAAAAGTCTATTCGACCACAGTTGCCTCATTTTTTTTGTATTTGTTGCTGAAATATTTACACATAATATACACAGAAAATCTACATGTGAAGAGATAAGTAGTTATCTTCATTTACGTAATTCTACGTCATTAACATGTCATTAACAATACAGAGTTTTCAATTGCGTGTTTTTAATTATATAATTATGCTGACACACATTGTCATAACAGAATTTAAATATGCAGGTTTCCAGAACCTGAACTCTGCTTTTCCGCTTGGTGACAGATGATGAGAACATGTGGGGCTCTCTGATTGGTTCATACAGCCCTGACTTATAAGATGAAGGTTTTTAGTTCAGTTAGTTTAGGTTTTACAAAGCACGGCTCGGTGATATATTATTATCTGCGCGTTGGTTTGTGTCATTCACAAACTTTTCTTTTCAGTTTCAGATGAAAACTAAAATGAAATCGTTTTAAAATCTCTTTCACTTTCGGATTCTTTGTCACGTACAAGGAAATTATACTGGACGCTTTGTAGTCGCCTTCCTGATTTAGGAAAACCTGCAGAGTAGAATACAATCAGGATAAAGTTGATCCATTTAATCACGTCATGGCTCTTCTCGACGTCAGTGGCTTCAAGTCTTATTCTGAAATCCGTGATCAGATTCTTCCCACGGGACAAACGCATCTCACCGACCGAACCAACCACTACAGTTTTGGAACCAGAACTCAGGAATTCGCTGTTCCTGTGGGACTAGACGTGAGTATTAGTACATGAAATCAGCATTAGTGTTCTGGATGTGGTCCTGTGAACCGGCCTGACGCGCGAAGCTCAGACGCGCTGAGGTTCGGTTCATGGTATTTTACGCGTCTCTGGTTTCAGTGTGAGGTTTGTATGAAATGTTAGATCAAGCATTTCTGTTAGCTGTCTGAAGTTATTGTCATAATAGTGACTTAGATATTTAACTCTCGTGTTCCCTAACAGAGACGCCACAGGACACATATCTCACTTCTTTCCTTGGTTTCATTTCAGCCAACAGGTTTTTTTAAGTCCTGTAACCGTGATGGAGGTGTGTGCATTGAAATGAACCATGGTACCACCACTCTGGCCTTCAAGTTCAGACATGGAGTCATCGTGGCCGTGGACTCCAGAGCTTCAGCTGGACAATACTTGGGTAAATCTGCAGACACAAAAGTTCATCAACTTATTTTACTATGCATTAAAAAACATATCAACTGAAAGCACAAACCCCTTAAATATAAGACCAAGGGACCACGGCCTAGAACTAAAATTAAGACAAGTTGTTACTGTGGACTACTTCTAATCTTTGAAATGCATCATCCTGTGTCCTTACTCACTGTCCCTACATGTCCCACATATCTGCAGCATCAAACGCTGTCAACAAGGTGATAGAGATCAACCCGTACCTGCTGGGCACCATGTCCGGCAGTGCTGCAGACTGTCTGTACTGGGAGAGACTCCTGGCTAAAGAGTGCAGGTGTGTCCCATTTTAATCCGGTTTGTTAGTCAGTGTGTTTGTCTTTCTCTCTGTGTTTCCATTCTAGTAGGTTAAAAGGGTCATTACGTGATTGTTCTGGGTGAGATGCACCTGTTTCTAACAAAGGTTTTTAACTGTATTCTAATGTGACGGATGAAGCAAGGTGAATGACCAAAATTACAGCAACAATTATGATGATGGAGCTAATGGTCAAACTTTTCTACGTCTTTTCTAAAGTCATTGTTTCTATAAACCCACGACATGTATTCTGAGCCTTCAGACAACATGTTCAGGCCAAACTGGACTGACCTTCTTATTCTTATGGTTCTCCAGGCTGTACAGGCTGAGGAACAACCAGAGAATCTCTGTAGCTGCTGCCTCCAAGCTGTTGTGTAACATGATGCTGGGTTACAGAGGGATGGGTCTGTCTGTGGGAAGCATGATCTGTGGATGGGACAAACAGGTAAACTGTGTGTCTCTGAGTATGTGGTTCTTACAGTCTAATAATGTTTCAGACCACAATGACTGTATGTGTTCTCCAGGGTCCTGGTCTGTACTATGTGGACGACAACGGGACTCGTCTGTCTGGTCGTATGTTCTCCACCGGCTGTGGGAACAGTTACGCCTACGGTGTGGTGGACAGTGGCTACAGAGAAGACATGACGGTAGAGGAGGCGTATGAACTGGGCCGTCGAGGCATCGCTCATGCTACTCACAGAGACGCCTACTCTGGAGGAGTGGTCAACAGTGAGTATGCTGAGTATTATAATAAATGTTATGTATAGTTCAGCATTTAGTACAGTACAGTTCAGCCACACTAGCAGGGACTCAAAGGCTTAGTGTCTGTCAGTCACTTGTTATTTGGTTTAGATTAACATATAATTTGTTTCCCAGAGGATAAAAACTTGTAATTTTGTTGGTTCACTCACTGAGATTTTAAGTGACATTACAGCGTGACAACTACTGAATGAATTGCCAGGATTATCCTTTATCTTTATAAGTAGTGATACAATGAATCTCCATTAAAAATGTAGAATGAATATTGTGTCGTCCTGAAAATGTATAAAGCTGTAAATTTGTGTGTAAATGTATTTTCATCTCTGTGTTTCTGTAGTGTACCACATGCAGGAGGACGGCTGGATAAAGGTTTGTCAGGAAGACGTGTCAGACTTGATCCATCGCTACAGAAAAGGGATGTTCTGAGATGACCCAACAACCCAAATTACCTCAACACTATAACAACTATTCAGTGACGAGGTCTTTTTCCAAAATATGTTCTTTTTTATGTAAAAACTAAAAAGTTCTTTAGTTACATAAATATGTGCATAAAATACAAATTGTTGAGATTTGCTTCCCAGCAGCACGTGTGCAGGAAGTGTGAAGTAAATGTCTTTGTGTGAATAAAAAATCAAAAATAAAACATTTCTTCTCATCACTATATAATGTTGATTACATTTCACTTTCTGTCCAAACTTACTGTGCATGGCTCAGTGTTTTATTTCTGTTAACGCACAGGTCCAATAAAACACTGTTTTCCCTCTTTTCCTCAAGAGGTGTTTGGGGCGGCATGATAACTCAGTGGATAGAGCATTCGTCTTCCAACCTAAGGATCATTGCTTCGATTCTCCATCTCCATCAAGCTACATGTTAAGGTGTCCTTGGACAATTCAATTCATCTTTATTTGTATTCGCCAAATTATAACCAAAGTCATTTCAGGGAACTTTACATAGCAGGTTTAGGACCTTGCAAAGATATAAGTGTATATATAAACAAAATAATGAAGAAAACCCAACAGTTCCATTTGAGTAAGCTCTAAGCAACAGTGGAGAGGACAAACTCCCTTTAAGAGGAAGAAACTTCCAGCAGAACCAGACTCTGGGTGGGCGGCCATCTGCCTCGACCGGTTGGGG